>VWZO01016891.1:368732-465456 GCA_013396975.1 Bucco capensis | reverse complement strand
CCTCATCAACTGAGGTAAAAAGTACCTTCCTTCCATCTTCCTCTGCAGCTTTGAAGTTCTGGGACTCCTGGTAGTTGGCATTAGCAGTAAAGACCGAGGCGAAGGTGGCATTGAGTAATTCCACCTTCTCTGTATCTTCGGTCACCAGTGCACCCATTTCATTCCTCAAAGGGCCCACACTATCTCTAGACTTCCTTTTGCTTCCAACATACTTGGAAAAACCTCTTCTTGTAACTCATTGAATTGCAACTGCTCACAGGGTCGTGCGAGAATGGGTTTATGCATATCCTGTCTTTTGCTTAAAAAAAAAAAAAAAAGCCACTCCCCCCACAAACAAACCCATACCTTTGGATAATTCATTTCTAGCTTAGTACTGCGCTCAAAAAAGACACTTCTTAAATGTTAAGTAAGAAAAGATGAAAACTTTTAGTGCAGGGATGTAAAATTCTTTTGCATTCAATACTCCATTGTTTAACTCCCATCAACTGCATTCCATGTAATCAGGAAAATTTATATATTAAACCCCAAATCTACATCTTTTAATCAAGTGTTGAAGTTTCCCATTAAATTTTCATTTTAACTGGACATGCACTGCCCCTTTAAAAATCTCTGCCTGTAGAAATTTGCAACAAGGATCTAGGAGCCATTCTCCAAAACACTTTTTTTTTAAATGCAAGTCTTCCTTGATAGTGGGGAACAGAGACCAAAAATAGTCTCCTACTCATTAATAGCACTCATGACTGTTCATTGTCTTTCCATTAATGATTTCAGAGGTACTCCAAATGGAGTTACAATGAAATTAAGATTACATGTAATTTTCACACATGATGTAAATTCATTACGATTGCTTAGCCACAGCATTGTTTGAGACTCTCTTTAACAATATTGTCAGAATAGGGTATCAAGTTGCAAATGCTAAAGCCATGAATAATTGCTGCCAAACTGCCCAGTGAATTACCAGTTATTACACATCTTATACCACAGAGCAATTTCTATTTGGCTCTGGATACACTGCCAGAATTGATGCTAACCAGAAAATTGCTGCGATTTCAGACAACAGAGTAATAAACAAGACAATAGAACAGACATTTTAAGTTATTGTATGGACAAAGTCCCACTTTTCAAACACAAATATGCCTAGAATTAGCATTTTATGTTCATATTTTAGACCCTAATTAGAAGTCAACTGACCTGAAAAGGTACCAAAAATGTACTGATCTGGTGGGAGCTGATATTTTTCAGTATCACCAAAACCTTGGCCTGCTCTGTTTAGGAGCTTAGCATTGGTAAAACTTGACAGAAAACTGAAAACCTGCTTGCAGGTTCTTATTTAGCATCTCTTGCTCTACCTCATTGCCTTTTTATGGAACATGACCACATTTGCCTGCTTTGTTTTACAGTGCTTCCTTCCTTTATAAGCGCTGAGATCGAAGGCATTTCCTGCTTTAAGAAATTTTCTTCTTGTATTTTCTGACAGCACACTGTAAAGGCTCCAGAAAATCAGCTGTGTTATTAAATGATTATTTATGTATGAGGTCATGGTAATTACCATTCCTAATGCTTTGCATACCCTAATACCTTCAGGCTGGTAATCTTTAGTATGTCTTCTTCCAGCAAATGTTAAGAAGCTTATGCTCAAGAATTTCAAACAACTTGGAGAACAAGACACAATCCTGTTGCACTTCCAGTCTCACTTTTAACTTGTGTGCCTTTTCAGCCTCTGGTCTCACATGTATTATCATTCTTTCATCATCCAGTCTTTACAGTAAGTCCACAGGGTTTCATCAATTCTCAGACAGCCTTTCCATACTGAGTAACACACAAAAAGACCCTGCCAACCTATCATTTCCATACTCCCAGCCCTATTTGTTTATTCAGCTCAGAAAGATGATCTGAAAAGCACAAGTTTTGTCTTGTGAAGCCAGATACACTTTCCTGCAGCTTGTATGAGCTGTAAGAGTACCCAGGAGGCATATTGAATAGATTAATGCTCTTTGAATACATACACAGACTTCTGCTCCCCTTTTTGAGCAAAAAGAGAATTGCTACTACTTTACTTTTTCCTTATTATATGTGCATTTGATTTGTCTAGTGTATTGGCATTATGTTAAAGTAATGTTATTTCATATACCTTTTCTATACATGATTTCAATTCTCATTTCTCATATTTACCACTTGTACTTTTTCTTTAAGTCCACATTTTTTTATTCATGTCTTACTTTCCTAGAATAGTTCTTCTTAGCTTATTATAAATACCTACTGGTTTCAGTGTACCTGGTTCTGTTCAAAAACGAATATAGACCCTTCTGTAGGTTTCCAACTCATCTCAGCAACTTGCCATTCTAAACCAATATTCACTAACCCTTCTAAACCCTGAAAATTTCACTGAGAGGTACAAGCAGGTCATTCACAGAAGCACTACTTCCAGTCTAACCTCCAAGGAAAAGGCAGCAAAGTTCAAGGAAACCCTTTCACTTTGGAAGTCCTTACGTCAAGTCCTTACGGCACTTAAGTATCAAGACCAGTATATGAGGATCAGAAAGCTTTGTACAGGGAAGTTGAGAGCAGGCATCTTTAAGTGGTTTGAGCCACACAGACAGCACTTTTGAGAGAGGCTGTAGCCCTCAACAGAACATCTGGTTTTGCAGTGATTGTCTAGCCACTGCCTCATGTTGCATTTGCACCAGGCTGCAGCTGTGTCAGGCTCATGGCACTAGCAGCCCCTGTGCAATGTAAGCAGTTGTGTCTGTGTAGGTATAGCCAGCAGAGAAGCTCCTGCTGCTGGTATATAGAATACGCATCTTATATATACATATATATGTATATGCATGCATATGCTGCATCTCCACCAGGAGGCTCTGCTGGCACAGCAAGGGGAGGAAGAGGCTTTCTGCCATCTGAGTAGCAGTTTGTGCCTTTCTTCTACAACAAATTAGCACCAGCTCTGTGCCCTCCCTCATCACCCACCAGGACAAGCCTGCCCTGGATCACCTGATGGCACACAGGTCTACATCTGCCAAACTGACACACTGCTGTCAAGGGTTAAGGCTGGGTCAGCCACCAACCCAGGGACAGATATTTTCCATTATCCCCAACTTCAGGGAGGAAAAGGGGAAATTAACAGAGAAAGAGAGGCTTGCAAATTGGAAGTGAAACTTACACTAATGAAAATAACAACAAGAACATGAAGAGCATACACACACAGAGAAACCAATGCCAGAACCACATCCCCTTTGATAGCAACTACATCACCACTGATGCTGTAGCAGAACTTCAGCACCAACTGGGACTCAGGCTCAGGAGGCTGGATCCTGGAACTCGGGAACTCTTGAATTGCAATGGAAGGCAGAACAGGCAGAGCCCTGGAGGAACAGAGCTGGGCTGATGGTCTTCACAAGGCTCAGCGTGCTCAGTCTTCCAAAATTGAAGGCAGAACAGAGAGAGTCCTGAAGAGCAGAGCTAAACTTCTGATCCTCACATGGCTCAAGTAGTCAAACTTCTAGAAGACTGAAGAACCAGGCCTCTCCTTACATTTGGTAGTTGTTAATTAGCTGCTAATTAGCTCAATTAAGCACCTGTTTGCTTGGGTCTTAGGCCTCATGCAAGAGACCCCAAGGCCCATGCTCAATATCAAAGCCTCAAGGAGTATATTTATATGGCATGGAATACCTTATTTTGACTCAAACTAGGACAATGGCAGAGTTTGTAAGTTTTATAGGCTTTTGGACCAGTTCCATGCAGTGAGTAAAAAAAGGTGGCATCTGATGTAGCCTGGAGGTCGCCAGTGGAAAGCTCACTGGCCAATACTTTCTTTAAGAAATTTGTACCAGCAGAGCAAGTTCATACTGGATCAGTAATTCACATGATGAGAAAGTCAGTTTGGGTCCAAGGAAATAGAAGCTCCATTAATTGTCTCATCAGTCTGCAGTTTCAGGGGTATCAACAATATTTTGAGGAAACAACTTTGCTCATCACGTACCTGCATTCTAATAAGGGAGCATCTCCATCACACCCTAAGATCTTTTTCTTTCTTTTGTCTCAGGAAATTTTAGATGAATCAGCTTCCTGTGCATCACTGCTGGCACAAAGAAAGAGATAAGGAATATATGGGTGGGAGGGGATGCCCCAGAACCAATGAACTCAAACCGATGTGGATCTGCACACTTATTCCCTCGTAGCTGAAAAGCCAATTTAAAAAGTTCCTAATCCCTCCTCTACCCATGCATCCATTCACCCTTTGTTAGATTGTTGCAACTGAGTAGTTTCTGCACTCAGAGAAGGAAAGGTGTTCTATGAATATCAGCTTTGCCTTCAAAGAAAGCATTTTTGTAAGTACATGTTTAAAAGAATTTTAAAATAAATCATTTTGCTAATAAATGCAAGACTTGTATAACTATGCAACTCACTTCTAGTTCTAACTATACTTCCAATCTAAACTTGGAAAAATTACTATTAAATATCTTTACTGCTCAAGATTCATAGTCAGTAACTATTATACTCGAATATTTTCTTTATCACTCTGAAGACTTAGTCTTCCTATACCCTTCAGCCTCACATTCTCCCTCAGTAGAAAACCTGGCCTCATCCAACTATCTTTTCCACCACTGCTAGCATTTTAGTCTCACCTTGGATTCCTACAGAAGCCTGACTCTGCTCCAATTAAATCTCAGTATTAAAACCTCATTTACTTCAGTGAGATTGAGCATAATTGTAATCCTTTATATTTGCAGTGCCATAAGAAAAGCAGCTTGTGTGATCAGACATTTCCAATTTTCAAATGAAGGAAAACTGACCCAAGAATTATTAATATCTTGCCAGCCTACCACCATCACTTGTTCAGCTTCAGACACAAAGCTAGAAGAGTCTCTTCAGATGTTCTGAAACAGAAAGCAGGAGCTTTCACTATAAGAGTGTTTTATCACCAAACCTATACTTATATACCCTGCTCTTTCAGGGCCACTTGGAGCTCACATGAAGTAGTATCTGAGCTACTTCCAGTCTCTCCTTTCAGCCTGGTATCATCACCACACATTCACATTGATTTTTGTGGTGACTAAGTGTAATACTTCATGGAGATTACTGACAAGTTTCTCAAGTCGGACACATGGAATGGGCTCGTCAGACTTTTCACAGGCCTCCACACAAAGAAGTTAGACCCAGTTTTCTCAAAGCCTTGCATGTCCACCCTAACACATCTAGACACCTTCCAAATGAAAGCAGCTTGTATCCCAGCACTTCAGATGGTTGGCAAAACTCATCTGTATCTGCCTGTCCTTGACCACTACATCTTCAGGCACACATCCAGTGTGCTGCTTAGTGTGGAAACATAGACTAACAACCTCATCCCCCAATAAATGCCATCTTATTTCTACTGTTTTCTTCCAGCAGAAGCAGAATTCCTGAAATCCTTTTGCACTGCCCAAAATGGAGTGTACATTCCTATGAGGTCCAACACCTTCTTCCCAAGGTAACAAGAATGTACTAGCTGACTGGTAAAAGTTTATCTCCTCAAGGCCAAAATTGGCAATGCAAATGAATCAGCTACAACAGCTAGAACAATCTGCTATCAGAAAAGCTAGAGATGGCTCTGAGAGCTTTAGACATGTTGTCCCTCCAGATCTGGGTTACCATCTTCTTGCTGAAGGTGACAGTGGGGTCGTGTTGCAGAATCAGTAATCTGAATAGGCCAGTTTGACAACTCGCCCACAGGAGGGCTTGTACCCTCCCTCTTTCTCCTTTTTCCTCTGCTTCTCACTGTGCAGCCCAGCCAGTAAACCCATGCTGCTTTGGTAAAAACACTGGTAATTTTCTTTCTGGTTAATGTTAAATCTGTTCCCAAAGCTAGTGGAAGGAAAAGAATGAAACCAAGACATAGGACAGAAGTAGGGCTTCCTCTTTGAGATCAGCAAGATCCCAGATCTACAGTATCGTTCAACAGATCATGTTCATTCTCCTGAGGTGCTTAAGTGCCAAGTCTACATACAAGTTAAAACTGTGAGCAAAAAACAAATCAGAAAAAAACCCATCACCCTCTGGGCACTGAAGTAATTTTTTTTTTTGCTGAAGACATTCAGTATCCAGCTGATAGGTAGAATGAACAACTGGAGGAAAATGTGGTAACATATTTTGAAATATTATGAGTGGGTGAGTTAGAACGCATCTCATCATGCTGTCATGACACTTGGAGCATGCTCCTTTTCTTACTTCACGAAAAGCTGAACAAATTGCACAACTGAATCTACCAGCTGAAACCAACCATATCAGTCAAATCTGCATAAAACCACCCAAGAAATCAAACCAATACATTTCTATATGGTGAGCACCAAAAGCTTCAGTTGCTCTTATTTCCCTATATCAGCATTGCACTGTGTTGATTTCATTGTAAACACACGTGGCTTTGGATGCAGGAGCATAATCTCACTATCATCAGCACCAGCAGCCTATGATGCTGTGTTCTGAAAGGTTTCTATCCCCACTGCACAGGCACAGTCTGAAAATCACTTGGGGTCCCCTGTGGCCCCTGGTGTGATAACTGTGCCAACAGCAGAGGGAGCATTAAACTCATTGCCCATGGTAAAGTGTGGGGAGTGATACCCACGTTCCTATAATCCTTGTATGGGTAGGATGAGCTCATTAGCCTTCTGGCAGTCATCCTAGGAGAAGGACAACTCTAATTCCAAACCTGGGCAGATGGAGCTTGTTTAGCCCTGTAAGGCCTTCCATCTAAGAGGTTAAACCTCTGTCCTAAGGACTTCGCTGCCAGTGTCCAAGCTTGCTAGGCCCTGGCAGATGAACCTTAGGACTAAAGGGTGGGTCCAGCTCTGCGCATGCTGTGTCTCACCTAAAAAAAATCCATTGCACAGGCTCAAGGGTGCTATCCGCTATCCTCTTTTTATCAGCGCACTTGGAAAAGGCGCTGATGAGGAGCGTGGGTGGAGCCCTCCCTGGATCTTCATTCGCGAAGCCTAGCCATACAATACTATCACCACTGCAGATGTATGTGAGGTTTACAGCCTCCTTGTCCTGTGGTAACCCAGAATTGGTGCCAAGTTTATTTTAAAATGTTGGGCTAAAGACCACTTAAGCTGCAACCCCGGTGTGATGCTGTAATTCCACATATAATTAGAACAGTAATAGGCTGATTCTGTCTCCATATTCTCCACAGTTTTAGTCTTCCTTTTCTGGTTTGTACATCTCTCTTGTATGGCATAAGCACTTGTGTGCTCACAAAGTGAAGCACATGAGGGACTGAAACAGACCTTTTAAGTTTTGCTCCACCAAATCTGTTCTGCACAAATGCTTATGATGTCACTAGGTCTTTTCTGGAAGCAGTTCCTGTAACTAGTCAGTAAATATCCCTGGTAATGTATTAGCAGCCTGCAGAGTACTTAAAACCTGGGGATTAGTTTCCCTGTTATGTAGTCCATCCATGAGAAGTTTTCTTATTGTTCTTCAGAAACTTATCTGTGAATTTGAAAACAAGGAGCCTAGTTTAGGTTTGAAAGAAATAAATCAAATCCTATCTGTCTTGACAATGCTTTTTGAATGTTTCCCTTTCCTCCTTCAGCTCTGAAGAGCAGGTCAGTATAGAAAATAAGGAAAGATTCAAAGGTCTCCAGTTCATAGTCGTATTCAAAGTCATTTTAAACTGAACAGTCACTTTTAAATAGATGACAAACTGTCTTTCAGTGATCAAACTGCCTAAATATTAATTCATTTAAAATAAAAGGGCATGATAGGTATTTATAAACCCTGCAGGTATTTATAATCCTTGCCATTGACATGTAACCCTGCACAGTATGCAATTTTGTAATCCTGTGACTATACTTCCATATTTATGCAAATGAGCTCTTCAATGTACTGCAGCTGTTTCCTCAACCACATAAAGTGTTTGCTTGTTGCAGGAAAACATATGTAATTGCATTAGGTTGACTGCCAAGAAATAATAGTCCTAGAAGTAAAACCTATTGATCAGACAACTGGTACATCAGTCTGTATGTCACAGCACAGCTGCTGTTGCTAGAAGCTGTGGGATCACTCCTCTGTAAACTTTCCAGCTTTTCACAGATTCATGCCATGCTCCTTTCCCTCCTTACAGCAGGATAGCTTAATGTTGGAAAATCAGCAGCTTTCATTTCTCCTGGTAATGGCAACTACTTTTAAGAAGGCAAACTTTGTAACTCTCTGTCTTATAGAGATGTCTTTCAGGTACAGCACACGTGCACACACACTTTTCAGGACTGAGTGGATTTTCAGTGGAGGCAGTTACACAGTGGAGAGCCTGAGTGTTCAGTTCTGGATTCTGGAAATCACTCTAGAAATTTAGTGATGGGGACAAAGAGGTTCAGACATCAAAAGTTTGGCTGCTCCTCTGGGCTCAGAAGCTGTTCCATCTTCTCTGGGTCCATCTGCACAGTTGGCCTCTAAAAATTTCAGAGACCAGCTGGAAGGTTTAGTGGATTATTTAAATCTTCTCTAATGTTAACAGGTTAAAAAAAAAATACCCAGATAACAAATTTCACAATCACCTTGCTTTGCTGCAGCCATTCTGGGGTGGAGAAGCAAGCAAAACCCTAGTAGCTTTGCAAGCAAACTGAGATTGTGAGGTTGATGTTTTAGCAGAGACAGGCAGAGGCTGCATTGTCAAAGATGAGGGAGAGGGGAAGATAAACCATTAGCAACTACAGCTCTGAGAAAGGTCTGAGACATGCTTCTAGCTGTTCCACATCAACAGAGCTCTTTCTTCTCCCACAAAATGTCCAGGCAAGCTTGTAAGGATCACCAGAAACAGATAAGAAAAGCTGATTACTGCTACTGCCAACCAGGCTTCTTATGTACATGTTTTAGACCCACATCACAGCCTTTAATTTAAACTTTTATACACATCAAATGTTTTATCCACCATGCCATTTTATGATCTATGAATTCACTTACAGCGCTGTAAGCTCTCTTACCTCCTGCTGGTTTCTGCTTTGTTGTGACCATGAAGGCTCAGGGTGTAAACCCCTTTAGCCAGTATCCCCCAAAGATTGCCAAACTGTAACAAGATAAAGAGTCAATACATAAAAGACATATATGTTTGTCTAGGTAATTAGGGAATACCTAACTGCCACTGTGAGATGTAAACCTTAACAATTATTTTAGAAAAATGCTTGATAGCTTTATTATCCTGTCAATTTTCAAGATAAAAGAAAACCACATAACAGGCATTTTTTGAAAACGCTATCCTTGACTCTGTGGATAAGTATGGCAAAGTTTAGCCACTGCAGAGATCTGCTCTCATGCTAAATTGGGCTTGTTACAAGTTGAAATATGGTTACTTTTATCAGATGAAATAAAAACCTTTGTCAACAACAGCAGAAATTTAGTAAAAATCCAACCTATATGTAAGCCCCTTTGAAAATCCCATCTCAAACGAAAGCTCACAAATGAAAAGCAACATCTTGTCCTTCTATTTTTCTGTTAGCACATCTCAAAACCTGTCCTCTCTGCCCTTTTCCAAAAATGAAGATTCCTTCTCTTTTTCTCACAGCCTTGGACTTCCCCTTTTATCATAACCGACAAAACTCTCATACTGAATCATCAGTCCAGTCATGGGAAGTTGGATGTTCCTCATGCTGGAGAGCAGCTGGGATACAGGGAAATGAGGCATGTTTGCACCAGCTGAGTAGGTCGCCTTCTCAGCACTCAGAGCCCCCGCCAGCTTGAAAATTAAGGACTGAACTTGAATTGATGATTCATTTTAGTACAGCTGAGCCACCAGCTCTGTTCCCACATTATATTAGTATTTTCTCTTTGGCCTCTGTTGACAAAGCTTTGCCACCCACTCATGAGAACGAGCTGTTGGTGTCTGTCTTGAACGTGTACAGCAATAAGCAACCCATGGAAGAAACACAGCCAGCTCTGACCTGCTGAGCATCCTGTGCTGCCTGACAACAGAGGGAGAGCTTCAGCAACTGACAAGTCAAACCTCTGCTGAGATACTCACAGGCACACATCAAGCTGAGACTTGTTGTTGGAGCCACAATCTGGTTAAAAAGGGTGCTCTGACCTGCAGTCTGCCCTATTTCAGACCAGGCAGGTGCAGAGCTGTGGCAATGTGTGCCGGCAGTTGTGCTGGGCAAAGCCTTCCTGTCACATCATCAGAACACAGTCATCTTTAATTAAATTCAACTGTCTACTTCCAGAGCTAAGCAGCTAGAAACCTAGCCTCCAAGGAATTGCTATTTCTGCTGAAAAACTAGTCAGAAATCACAAGAAAATGTAGTTTGGGGTACAAGGGAAAAATGTAACTCTACAGGCACTGTGTTCTTTTAAAGAAAGGCTGATACACAAGTTTAAAAGAGACACCTAGTTTGTGGAACAAAGTTTGATGGGATGCAGAGGACCAACTGAACTGATGCTAAGGATTTCACAATTGCAGAGAGGCATCCCACAGTGGTGTTGTAAACAAACTCCCACTCAACTGTTGCAGAGAAGACAACAAAGACACTCATGTACAACACTGCATAACATCTGCAGGTAAAACCAGTCTCTGTGAGGACTCTCTGAACTCAGAGCAGATGAGTTACAGAAGCTCTTGCAAAAGAGTGAGAGTTTAACTGGCCAAAGCCACTAAGCATAGCTGAGGTCTAGGCAATGGCAGTAACATAGGAAAGAACGGCAACGCAAATGAGTTAATGAGAAATTGGTTATCATCAGTGGTTAGTGTTTATTTCATGGTAAATAGAGTGAGGAGAAATTGATAGATAATATTCTCAAACTAATTATGACAAAACATGACTACAGTAATTACTGCCATCTGAGTAAAGCTAGAGATCTACTAANTTCGTGAAGCCTAGCCATACATACATACTAATTTGCCACTTAAGTAACCATACATCCTTTGTTAGAGCCTTGTCTAGGTGTGTCCCGTCAGGTTTAGTAAAAGATTGCCTCAATACTCTAAACAGAAGATCCACTTTCTTTAGAAAAATCAAAATTTTAAAAGTTACTGTGTGCTGAGAACTGATTTCTCACATGTACAATGGGAAACAATGAGCTTTCAGCTGCTTCTAGAATCAAGAATAAAATACAGTCAAGCATAGAATCTGTACCTGAAACAAAAGCTCAAACAGGGTAAAAGAATTAGACCCTCTTATTTTCTCTTTAGACCTATTCCGGTTCCTAAGGGAGAATTTCATTGACTTCACTTGGTTGTTGTGTCAATTTTTTTCATGACCCAGATTTGAGATGTCATACTTTTAAATCTATTTCAAATAAAAGTTAAGTACATGACAAATTATTCCCTCATGTGCATTCTGTCCCCAAATCAGCCCCAAAACAGCATATCAATTTGCACTTATTGCACTTGAAAGCTTTTCCACTTTTGACTTCAGACACCATTTGCCACTAATAGAATTGTCCCTTCAAAAATACTTTTTTAACTAGAAGAGAGATGATCACTAATAGAGAAAGAAGTTTTAATCCTACACATATCCACATAACTAAGAAAGAGGAAGTAAAAGCCCAAATATATCAATTTTACTTTGAAGGACTTAATAAAACCATAGACTAAAGAAGCTTATTTTCTTGGAGATGATTTCTTGGTACAGCAATATCTGACATCAGTATAAGGCCAGCAAAACTCCTTTAGTATGCAATGAAATGCCTTGAGTAGTGCATTAATTACACATTTGGCAGGGCACAAACTCCTCTGCTGTTGTGAGAAGCCTGACAGTCAGTGTGCAAAACGTAAGCAGTACAGATCAACAAGCAAGCTCAAATACCACAAGAAAAAAAAGAGGAAGGAATATATATAACTATAGCATCAATGACCAAGTGATCTGATCCCTCTGCATGTGGTAAACTAAAATCTGCAGAAGCCAAATCCCTTCCCTAAAGTCTCATCTATCTTGAAGCCATGAATACTAACCAATATTAATGTAAATGTTGTCAGGCACCCAATCATCACTTAAAAAAAAAGAAACATTTCTCTAAGAAGTCCCTTCCCCAGGTCTCCCAACACAGTTTGCACTGCCTGTTGTTAGACTGCACACTCCTTGGGCCAGGAAAGATCATTTTTACTGCCTCTTACAGCACTAAGCACATTACTGAAGCTTAGCACTTAGCATCCATAACTACGAAAGCAAACCAAAGAAAAATCCCACAAGTCAACTTTGATCTGGGTTGCAGATCCCAGCCCTGTTCTGATACCAGGAAACTGGACTTATGAAGGATTTGTGAAGGTTGTCAGAAAAAATGATTAAGATATTTAGGGCTCATCTCCAGAGGGACAAATGGGGAAGTTTACATGTTTTACTCCAGTTTATTTAACTGCATGAAACCTGTCCATGGACACTGACAGTGGCTTTAATTACATGAGGGTAGGGTCTCTCTACATAAGGAAGTTAGCAAACAATAAGCTGGGCCACAAATCTCTGGATCTCTGGCTGCTCTACACTCACACCCAATGCAGTGATGATAACTGAGCCCATATATATATATATATATATACACAAAAATTATGCCCATACAGGGAGTTAGCATGAGGAGGAGAAAACAGCGTGTCATCGATTGACAATCTGCTGAACAGCACTCTGAAGTGTCAGATGACAGACATACAAGTCAGATCTTCAGGGTATGTGTAGCAGTGTCATCAAACTTTAATCCAAGCACCCTCTTTTGCTTCTGCAGCCTCAGTTACTTCAGCTAGCTATTCCTCCATGTCACGTGGAGAATGCAGAGGCTGGCATAGACTCTTTAATCTCTACTTTCTACAGGGTGACAGTACTGGACCATCTAAGAACAGAATTAAAATGCCATCACACTGGATGCATATATAATGCCATAGTGAGGAACTCTGTCTCATTTCCTACTGTTGAATATTTATACTGAAATAGTGACCAGATTCTCTAATGAAGTTTAGGGTTGCATTGTGTTTGTAATTTTGTGCGAGTCTGTAACAAGTCTATCACAGGTCTAGACTATTTATCTCATTTGAAGATGACAAAACCCCAGGGAACATCTACCTCTCATGATCCAAAACCCACATGATGACACACTGTAGCAAGACTGGATACTTCTCTCATAAACAGGTTTTAAGAGAATATAGGATTTTCATTTCAACTTTAACTCTTCCTAGGATACCCAGATCACACTGCCTGTATCCATTTCCAGTACAGCTGGGATTGTTTTTATTATTGTAAAAGCTAGAACTTACAAGAAAGCAAACCATTATCTGGAAGAGATGAGACCCTATGCAGTGTACTGCATCCAGCTCTGGAGACCTCCGCACAAGAAAGATATGGATCTGTTGGAGCTGGTCCAGAAAAGGCCACAAAAATTGTCTGAGGGCTGGAACATCTCTGCTGTGAGGACAGGCTGAGAGAGTTGAGGTTGTTCAACCTGGGGAAGAGCAGGCTCCAGGGAGACCTTATTGCAGCCTTTCAGTACTTCAAGGCGCTTAGAAGAAAGAAGGGGTATACACTTACAGCCTGTAGCAATAGGAGCAGGGGGAATAGTTTTAAACCAAAAATGGGGAGATTTAGACTAGATAAAAGGAAGAAATTTTTTACAGCAAGGGTAGTGAAACACTGGAACATGTTGCCCAAAGAAGTGGTAGATGCCCCATCTCTGGGGGTTTTTTCAAGGTCAGGCTGGACAGATCTCTGAGCAACCTGATCTAGTTAAAGATGTCCCTGCTCACTGCAGGGAGGGTTGGGCTAGATGGCCTTTAAAGGTCCCTTCCAACCTAAACTATTCTATGATTCTGTATGGATTCTGGCACTGACCACTGATCAGGAGTTAAAATTCAACTTCCTGAATAGGACGCGATGAATGAGGTCCACTCAGATTTTGGCAGCATCATTTTAAAACAGAAACCACAAAACCAGACAATATCAAATGCATGCTTATATACTTCATCCCTTTGGTGAGAGGAAACACAAATGATCTTTTCCTCTGGAGCTACACTCACAGTGGTCCTATTCAAAAGTAGAGAGACCAAAGACTTATCACGTTATAGTACATAATCATTCTATTAGAAGGAGACTGATTGGATGTACTCTGCCAAGTCAATCCAATTCTCAAGTAATATTCTCCTTCCTTGCTATTAAGCATCTATAATAACTGGAATTGGAATCCTCTGTCTTTTACCACAGCATTTCCTACTGATTTAATCATTCTATTCATATTTCTTGCTGACCTGATTTTTCTCCCTTTTCACTTCTAAATCCCCTATTGACTTGAATTAATCTTGCAGAGGTTTTGTATGGCTGGGAACTCACTGAGTTTTGAAAGCAAGCTCTGCTAACTCACGAAAGGCCTTCTCACACATCTATTTTCAAAGAAAAAAGGTTAAATGCTTAGTGACAGAGGTAACCAAACGTCAATGAAAAAAAACGCAGGCCACCACACACACAAGAAAAGAATAGAAGTGATGGTTAAAGCAAATCTGTACCTGAGAAGCTATTTCAAGTTAGAACTCATTTTGGGAAATTGTACAATTGTAATGGCACAATTCCTAGTAAAATAAAGGACCAGAAAGTTCCATGTGTAAAATACTTATGTCGTGCAACAAGCTCTCTTCCTTCATGTTTGCCATAGGCAAAACACAAATTCTGCACTGCATCCATCAAAATCTGTAACTACCTACAGTCCTCATGCCTTAAATAACAAGAAGCCATTTACCAGGACTTGATCCTGGGTTTATATTTTTCTGCCTGTCTTTAAACTGAAGAATATTTACACAATAGCCATCTCTACCAACAAGGAGCTTTCAGTATGATATAGACTCATGCCATGCACCTAATACAGCCTTGCTGAATAAAACTGTATTTCAGTTATTAGATTGTGGATAGAGGGCATTTCAGGCTGCTGCACTTTCTTGTGAAACAGACATTTATTTTCTCAGCTTAATTGCCCCTTCCTAGCTGCATTAAAGTGAGGAGAAAAAGATGCAGCAATTTCATGACATATACTGAACCTTGGTCGTATAACAATTAAGCACACTAGACATATAAGCTAAAAAATATTTCATCAAAATCAGATATAAGCTTATATATAGTAGGAAAGAACTATTTCCCTGCAGTGAAAAGTGTGGAAACAAACATTCACTGGTGCCTAGAAAACTATGAAATACCTCTTTACTTTTTTCTCAGTATAATGGTCATGCTGTGGAGTAAAATACTTATTCCAAGTACATTGGTTGTACTTACCATTTCTCCTACTATTTTATAGACAAGAAAATTCTTTTAAACTGAGATCAAGAAACAGCATGATTCTACAGCACTGAACAACATAATACAGCTGTAATAGAAATTCCTCCTAATGTTTGCATTTCATACGGTTTTATTGGTTTGGGTAGTGGTTCACAAAGTGTGGGCTATGGATCACTGTTAGCTAAGTCATGTCAGGGGATATATAGAGCTACTGAACATACTTGGTATTTTCAGTAAAGAATCTGATAGAAGTGAATGTATCCCTGAGAAATTTAGAGGCCTAATACTGATCCATAATTGCACACTCAACAATCAACTCCTCCACTCAATTACAGGGGAATATTAACAGAAATCAGCATTCTCCATGCAAAGAACAAAGATTCAGATTTCAGCCAAAAATAGAAAGATTAGAAATGGCCACAAGCTAAACTTTCAGTTAGGGTAAGATACTCTTATCTAATTACAAGAAAGTTCTTGTACCTTCCTGTGATTAAACCATTTGGCTGCACTATTAATACTACCACAACAGCATTTTTTTATGTAAAGAGGCAAAAGCCAGCACATGCTAACAGAGCAGTCGTTTGGCTAAGGAAATAGTCTGAAGTTAAATGCACAGAAGGCATCACTTCATAGCAGGAACATTAATAACAGGTTTTTATCCCATGGATTTTTGCTCAATTTTCCTCTCCTTTGTGCCATGTTCCTGGTATCTTTTAAATAAATTACTAAGACCTTTGTGAGTTTCTGGTATGAAAAGCATTGTGTAACCAGTTTGTTAAGAGAGAAACAAATGAAAACAGATTTTTCCTTAGGTGCTTAGACATGTGGGAAAAGGTAAAGGAGAAAGTGATTTCAGCTATTGCAGCTGTGACTACTGCAGTTCACAAATGTGCATGTAAAAATATTTATGAAGATCATTTTCAGATTACAATAGGAAGTACAGAATATTTCTGCCTATTTTGGCAATTCTCTTCATTATAATACAAGAGCTGTTGATAGCAGTCTTATGAAAGTAGGTATTACTAAAACTAAGTACATTACATCTCATTTTCCTTCTTTACATTAGTACTTTGACCTTTGAAAATTATTGTAGAATCTTGAAGTGATTGTATAGGTGTCTGTAAGCTTATGCTCAGTATCTACTGAAAATATTTGAAAATTTAAAAGAAATCATTTTCACCTTTAATTGCAGTAATAAAACTATTATTTTATTGCTATTCTTACCACGAAAGTGCAAAGCTTGTTGGGAAAATTATCCCTTTTGCTGCAAGATAAAAAAACTGAACATGAAGCTGCTGGAATAATCTTGCAGTATGGGCATTTAAAAATGAAGTTAAATTGTTATTAACAGGTTCAGAGGAGGAGCAGTAATGAACACTTACTGGTTTTAAAGGTATTTGGTTATTTAACTCATGCAACTTGTTTTATAGAACTATCTTATTGTTTTAAATGACCTTGAGAGTTCCATGCCATTAACTGTGGATTTGAGAAAATGAAATGCTGATTTCCACCAGCATGTGCATTAAATCCATACCAGATTTTCCTTTAAGGAATTTGTCAATCAGTATCAGTTCTGTACATCACCCACTGTTTTCCATACTGTACCAAATGAAAATGAAACGTCTCATAAAGAGAACAAGATATGTACACATTGTTTTCAAAACTTGACAAAGAACTGTTAGCTGCATATTTTCACTGTGTCTTTACAAATCTGAGGTTGAGCGAGTAAGGGGAACAAGAAGCAGAGACAACAGAAATAAGAGTAGAGGGTAAAATGCATGTTAAAGAAAGATTTACCAAGGCATAAAAGCTCTTAGACACCAATCCCATACCTCCCAACTGACTGGCAAATTATCCCTCAGAATGAGTACTCCTGGAGAAGGCTAGGAATTTATTCTCTTGATAACTACGACTGTTGGTCAGGCAGCTTGCTACCATTCTTGTACAGAGTTGGCCTTTGCAAAGATCATAACCTTTCTCTGGAGGTCCATTCACAAACTAAATAAGCATTCTCCACATCTAAGGGTTGCTGGAGCTTGAAGAAGCCAACCCCTTTCCCCTTTTCTTCTCAAAATGCTCCCCACCAAGAAGATCTTTGTGTGGCCACAGCTTCCTGAAGTTTTATAGCAATGCAAACACTGCTGATTGTCTAACAGGACAGTTCCAGTTTCTTGTATAGCCATACTTGTCTCACCTAGCTGCCAGGCTATGGTTTGTCCTTGAGACAGAGCAAAACACTAAGGTCATAGAATTATAGAATCATTCAGGTTGAAAAAGACCCTTGGGATCATGGAGTCCAACCATTAACCCTACTCTACAAAGTTCACCCTCCAACACCACATCTAAATGACCCTTAAACACATCCAGAGATGGTAACTCAACCACCTCCCTGGGCAGCCTAGTCCAGTGTCTGACCACTCTTTCTGTGAAAATTTTTTTCCTATTGCCCAGTCTAAATCCACCCTGTTGTAGCTTGAAACCATTCCCTCTTGTTTTATCAGCAATTACCTGTGAGAAGACACCAGCACCAACCTCTCTATGATGTCCTTTCAGGTAGCTGTAGAGAGCAACAGGGTCTCCCCTTAGCCTCCTCTTCCTTAAACTAAACAGTCCCAGCTCTTTCAATCGCTCTTCATAAGATTTGCTCTCCAGGCCCTTCACCAGCTTCGTTGCCCTCCTTGGCACTCACTCCAGCACCTTGAGATCTTACTTGTACTGAGGTGCCCAAAACTGAACACAGTACTTGAAGTGTGATCTCACCAGTGCTAAATACAGGGGGACAATCACCTCCCTACTCTGGACTATTAGGAGCATTAGTCGCCCTGATGACCAGAAGGAAAAGTCTGGCTGAATAAGCACAATGTTAGGACCTAGTCCTGTAAGAAGAAGAAGGGAAGAGTAATATCTGGTCAAACAGATTTGCCATATTGCACACCTATGATTAGTTTCAATTTATCCTGATGTATGTATGGCTAGGCTTCGCGAATGAAGATCCAGGGAGGGCTCCATCCACGCTCCTCATCAGTGCCTTTTCCAAGCGCGCTGATAAAAAGAGGATAGCAGATAGCACCCTCGAGCCTGCGTTATGGATTTTTTTTAGGTGAGACACAGCATGCACAGAGCTGGACCCACCCTTTAGTCCTGAGGTTCATCTGCCAGGGCCTAGCAAGCTTGGACGCTGGCAGCAAAGTCCTTAGGACGTAGGTTTTATTAGAGTATCCTTCTCTTAGATGGAAGGCCTTACAGGGCTAAATGAGCTCCATCTGTCTGAAAATCACTTGGGGTGTCCTGTGGCCCCTGGTGCAATAACTGTGCCAACAGCAGAGGGAGCATTCAACTCATTACCCACAGTAAAGTATGAGGATTGAAAATCCTTGTATGGGTAGGATGTGCTCATTAGCCTTCTGGCAGTCATCCTAGAAGAAGGACAAGGATTATAGGAACATGGGTATCACTCCCCACACTTTACCGCGGGCAATGAGTTGAATTCTCCCTCTGCTGTCGGCACAGTTATCGCACCAGGGCCACAGAAGACCCCTAGTGATTTTCAGACTGTGCCTGACCCTGATGTAGTCTTAACAGAAGTGACAGCTAGAAAAAGCTGGAGCTGGAAACTGAACAGGAAACCCTTTGAACAGTGATCTTCCCACTTCGCTGAGGTGAAACATTTAATATGTGCATAGAGTTGGAGCAATTACTGTCAAATGAAGGGCAGGATTCCTGGTTTCTAAAGACAGAAGATTTGTTCAAATAAAAAGGATATCTTTCATTCACCCATGCATTTATTACCTGAATTGTCAAGAACTCCTGGATCTGTAAAACACACACAACTCCTCCAGTTTATGGTTTTGTTTGAAATGTCTAACCTATTTTGGGCCATAGTCCGTGTCACACTCAGTCAAAACAGATTAAAAAGAATCAGAGATAATAAACTTATCCTAAATATTCAGATGTTACAATTCTTCTTAATCAGTTTGTCCTGTATGAAAAAAAGGCCTGTACTATACATGAGACCACGAAGACCTCAGGTCTCTCAGATTTTTTACCATGATCACAATTTAATGCAGACTACAGATACAACATCAGGGAAAAATCAAGTAATTTAGTCTACTGAAAAGTAGTACAGAAACACATACTCAAGGACACAGTTTCAGTATTTTGACTTAGTACAGCTAAACCACAACATATTTGCAATTCCAAATCATTAAAATCACTTAGGAGTAGGCTGGTACAATATCCTGGGTCTGTACAAGAGTCCTGATAACTGCAATGATGATACAAGAAAGGAATACTTGCTGTTGTAATAATCATCTCTGGAGGACATGCCTTTCTAAAATGTACAGATCACATTATGGGAATTTTCTTGCCACCTGTGCTTCAAAGTGAGAACTGAGCTACTGGAACATTGGGAAAAAGTCAGAAAAGAACCTTGGCTGTTTTTCAGTTTTAGATCCCCATAAGCATTCAGATATAATTCACTTTCATATGTTAAATTGGAAAGGAGAAGATCTGAAGTTTCAAAGGCCTATTTATCTTCCTCCTAATCTAGCATGCTTGTTCCCTTTGCAATGAAACTTTTACTGTTATCTGCTCCTGTCTATTATCACATCATCCAAATTCTCTCCAGCATTTCTGACCTTCACCTGCACTTGCTGCTTCTCTCATTCCAAGCTCCTCCAGGGGATGCCAGCTCTGAACTGAAACATAGAGCCTTTTTTTTTTTTACAAACTCTTTTTGAAAGATCTACATCTGCTGTGACACATGCAAGCTATCAGGTGACTAACAACAGCTCTACCAAAGGGAATTTGGGAAATATTTGATACTAAAAATAGCAATTACAAATTATATTCTTCTTTTCTGCTCTTCATTGATTAGTTTCTTAGGGTATGTCTGCACTGGACAATATAATAGGACACAAAGATACCTGAGCTACTACTGAATGAGCCAGCTCAGCAGGGCAGAGTTAATTAGCCGAAGAAGAGTGCCATGCTAGTGGTGTTGACGTGGCTTTAAAAGAGAGAAGTTAGTGTCTCTTCACAATAGTGCACTCTGGCCTGCCAATGCACCAGCTTGCTCAGTGATAGCCTGATGATTTCTGCATCCATCAGAATTTCATTAGTAATTTTGCAAATGCAACTCCATTACAGTTAGCAAAACTCATATGATGACTTACTTGATAGGTTTTTTCTTAAGGTCTTAGGTACAAACAAACATTTCTTCTAGTAAAAAGCCACCAATTTTGAGCTTCTGTCCGTTAAATACATACATACATATTTAGATAAAACATAAAAAATTTGTTTGTGTGCAAAGAAAAACTATATCAAGTGCTGAAGAAATCAAGGAGGTCAGTCACCCAGAAGTAGCTAACTTCAGATGCATGCATATAACCAAGCCATTTGGAAGATATGTAAAGAAATTTCTTGAAACAACTAATAACAGAAGTCCACATTATGGCTTTGTACAGAGAGACAAGGAAGCCATTCAAGAAGTACAGGCATCAGCCAGTAAGTCTTGCTGACTGCAATCTGTAATTAAGATGATCATCCTCAAAAAAGCCATGTTAGAAACCAGTAAAACAGAAGAAATAAACTTAGAAGATGAAGACAGCCGTTTAAAGTTTCCAAAAGGCAAGAGTACATGAATTAGTTTAGTCCTGGTTAGAGACTGCTTAAGCATACTGTAATTGACTAATGAGAAGCACCTACACTCCAGAAAGGAAACAAGTGGACTAGACTAAAACAGTGCGACTGACCAGTAAGGTCCGTATAAAAAGTTATCAAAAACTATGAGTTCTTCAAATTACAGAAATCTCCATCATGATCAAGTCAGCCATACAGGACAAACTAGAGTGTAATGTAAAGTGAGAGCTCAGAAATCTAAGAATCTGAAGCTTAAATGGCAAAATAGATTACAGATTTTGAAAGCAAAATTTTTCTTCTTTCAAAGAAAGAAATGAGAACATGCTGGACTAACAGTGCAGCTGAGAAAGAAACAGTCATTATGGGCAATAAGGGATTTGAGATGTGTTCATGTATCAAATTTAGTTGTTGTTGGGATTCTTTATCACATAACTGTACTCTTCCTCTTACAGCAAAACCTCTGACTTCACACACAGACTGATACCTCAACTTAAGCCAAGAGTGAATTTAGGTACTGAGAGCAAGGCAACAGAGGTTAGTCTGACACAGGCTGTCTTCCCTTGGCACTTCCAGGGAGACTAACAACCTACAGAGCACAGGGTAGCCAGGATATGGCCTTATGTCCCTTCATTCAATAAGGGCACCCTGCTAGGTAGTAAGGATTGTTCTTATTGATACACTGCTATTGGCCAGGATGTATAGTGATAGCTGGATCCAGTATCTGGATGTAATTATCATCAGTGGGAGAGATTTCCATTTCCACCCTGGGGTACCCTAGAGTAGGGGAGGGTCTTCTACAGCCCTTCAGGCAGAGGTTCTCCTGTGGGCAGAAGACAAAACCTGCCAAGCTCAGCTACTCCATTTGCTCACAGTTAATCCACTGAGCTCTCAAACACCACTTCCCACCTAGTGAGGCAGAACGGAGCCCACACTGTGCACTTCAAGGCACTAATAGAATCCATGGGAAGCTGCTGGTGCATGTGACTAGGCACAACACCAACCAGCCACTTCAGGAGTAATGATCCCAATGCAACTGACTTCAGACCCTGTCCCAGGAGTCACTATTGCAGGCTCCTTTGTATGGACAGCTCTGCAGGACCACTATCTGTTTACAAAAACATAAATCTTCTAAAGTAATGAGTTTATTTGTAATGCAGTGTAGTGAAAATCCAAAAATGAATTTTGATTAACTGCATGTCTTGAATCTTTTCAGGCTACCCAATTCCATCACTACATTTTTATGACGCACTTATCCTTGACATTTTGACTTCTATTTTTCCAAAGTGATTTGCTTAACTACCATTTCCCACATGCTCCAAAGTGACTCAGGCATCATTTCTGCACTAGTCTGATCACCCTGTCACAAGTTCTCGCTCACACAGATCTCTACACCCACCTTCCATCTCAGACCAGGGGCCATATCTTATGGGTAGAACAGCAAGAAACCATTAACAGTAATTACAGAAATGTTTTTCCTTTGCTCTAATTACAGTGACATCAGCATTCTATTAACCTTTAAATTACTGGTATTTTTCCAGGAGAGAAGTGTAATGAATAGCAGTCAAGAAAAAAGCTCCACGATTTCAATGCAGAGGAAATGAGCAAGAAACAAAACAGAGGGAAAATAATCTGGTGCCAGTATAAATGCCTCCTAACAGTGCTCTGGTATTCTGGACACCACTGCCTCTTACAGGCCAGATCCTCAGTTTGTATATATCAGAAGAGCTTCACTGATTCTGGTAGCTATAAATCATAGTTTTTAGTTTTGTTCTTTGGATCTCCTGAGAAGAATCACCTGGAAAACCAAGTGCTAAATGTGGTGTGGTAGGCATCTAGCAGCTGAAAGAGTGAGAAGTTACTGCCTTGCATGTGCTCCTGGACAGACAGGAATAAGCATTGTTCTGCATTCCCTTTGATAACAATATACAATGAAACACTGACAAAAGAGAAATCGTTTTCTTTCTTTCTTCTTAGTCTAGTTTAATCTATTACAAAGTTGATATTTCTTTCTGTTCCATGACGGGATTCNGAGATGAGTAGATTTAAACTGGACATTAGAAAGAAGTTCCTCACCACAAGGGTGGTGGAACACTGGAACAGGTTGCCCAGGGAGGTGGTTGAGGCCCCATCCCTGGAGGCATTCAAGGCGAGGCTTGCCAGGGCTCTGGGCAACCTGATCTAGTTGGGGATGTCCCTGCCCACTGCAGGGGGGTTGGACTAGATGACCTCCAGAGGTCCCTTCCAACCCTAACCATTCTATGATTCTATGATAAATAGAATCAACATGGAAACATTTTGTTCAGAGAACCTAAGGGAAGAACAGGTTGGCAGAAAAACAATACGAAGTAGCTGATTTTTTTGTGTGTTCTGAAAATGATGTTTAATGATTTAAGGATGCTTAGTCAGAGGCAATGTTTTTTGTCCCTCTAGGCTTTCCAAGCATTTTATTCCTTTAAAGGAAGTTTGTGGAAATACTTCCCACAAGAATATGAATATTCAGGGGAAAAAAAGGAACTATTTATGATGATACTTTTTTTTTTTTTCACTTGGCTGTTTCTGGAAGAGGTTCCTGTTCCCCAAATATACCTAAGCAGCCAGATATAAAATGGCAAGCACTTCTACAGTGTTACAAAAAAATTCTGTTTACAGCAGCATATGCAGAGGCATAGTGAGAACACAGGAGAAGCAGTATTGAAGTAAAGCAACCTTAATACTTCATATGCAACTAAAAGAACACAATGAGAATGATTCTTCAATAAAAAAAATATTGTTCTCTTCTTCCAAAACCAAGAATGGCTTGCATAGACACAGTTCCTAACTCAGTCTAGAATTCTGCTCTGTTTACTTTGTGTTTAGGATTATCACCTTAGGTTAAGCTTTCTCTGTTTTTTTCCTTTATTTCTGGCTAACTTATTTATGCATGTATATTTTGAATTGCATTCAATCTACTTCTGCAGAATGAAATCTGGGTAAAACTGTTCTCACTCAAAGAACTTTTTTAAAATTAAAAGTCAATCCTTGTTTCTTTTTTTCTGTGTCTTTCCTAAGAACTGTTCTAGTTCACAGAAATATTTAAAAAAAAAAAAAAAGGATCAGGTGAAGTGGGTGCTATGACAACAAAGTCTCACCTGAGACTCAAATCCTTGATCTGAACCAGGCAGAGATAGGACATAAGCCAGCTTTCTTCACTTGCTGTGTGACAGAGACACCATGGCATGGATAATACTGGACTGATTCTCTCTCTCTGTGCTTGAAATTTCAGACAGGATTTCAGGGAAACCTTCATTGACCAAGAACAACTGAAACAGCCCTTCTCAGAGAAGCTTCAGCATTTCCTCAAAATGGTTTTGTCAACTGAAAAGAATATCATGACCAGCAGAGTTGTTACATTTTCGTAAACAGCCAAGAGGCTTCAGGACTACGAGATTCATTTTCAAAACTTCATACCCTTAGAAGCCTTAATCTCATTTCATTTCCTTGAGGGTGGGAACAGTCAGCATGGATTTAGCACAGGTCAGATGAAGATTATAGAAAGCCAAAGGCATAGTGGGGCATGTAACAGCCTTGGCAGAGGTGACTGCCTCCAATATAGGGGCTCTTAAATCAGCACACATGTTTATTGAAAATGCCTCTATGAAGAACTCAGTTCTAATGAAGCAAGTAAAAGGAACTGAAATTGCTTAGTATATACCTTCAGAAAATTCTACTCCTTTTACTATATTGGCACTGCTACAATTAATTGCCTGCTTGAATTTCCTTTACAGTTTCTATTACAGGAGGTTTATAATTCAGGCATAAAAATCTTACTTTGAGCTGAAGCTTGTCATTTAATGTCTTAGCTTGTTTCATACAGCTTTTCTGCAAAACCCAGTTTACCTACCACTCCCAAAAAATAACAGAAGCTGCTATATGGGGTTCCTCAGCAATTATAATGGCTGGTGAGGGGTCAGCAAGCTCTGCTTGCTGGCTGCTGTAAAGTTTGTAAGAGTCTATTTTTAAAAGAAACACTTAGGTCTGTCCCAGAACAGATGGAGTAAAAGCTCAAGAAGTAGCTCTTCTAACTCAAACTTCAAACACAATCAGTGAATGTCCCTATCAATCTGCTGATTTCTTATCTGCATATTACCAATATAAGGCATTTGAATCTTCCTAGCACCTTGAATAAGGATCCTATGGGCACACAGGTTTTTGAGATGGAACAGTCTTATGCTGCAGGCAGAAAGAACAAGCATAGCATGTCCATTGAGAATGAGACTGACAACACAGAAGCAAGAACAAAGAGTAGAACTCTCTTCTAAGTTTTTGAAAATCCAAAAGGAACAGAATGAAGATGTGCATTTTTTTTATTTTCTCCAAAATATTACTGAAGTATCACCTTTGCAATAAAATTGAATGAAACTGCTAAAGATGACTTACTGCATCACTTACCACACTATCTGTGCAAATCACAAGGCTAGTGACTTCAAAAATAAAAGTAAGTTACTGAAAAATAAGGAATATTAGGGAAGGGTTATGATGGGATCCTGCATCAGCCAGTGCTTTTAAATCTATTTAGACTTTCTTATTACAGCTAGTCAGAGTGGCCTGTGGCACTGTGGGATAGGACAGGCTCATGCAGCTGAACTGCAATCAGGCAATGATCCAGTACTCAGCATCTGTGGAAAAAGATGATNCCTGTGGCACTGTGGGATAGGACAGGCTCATGTAGCTGAACTGCAATGAGGCTCAACATTGTCCAGAGTAGGGATAAAAATAGGGTTGTAGGAAAGTCACAGACTAGAAGAGGTGCCTACAGGCTAGAACTAGAAATTACATAAGTTTCCTTAGTTTGTCATTTCATATCTTCGGAAAGCTTGATTTTGCTCTGCTGAGATTGTTTTGATGCAGCTCTGTGTGGGGATATGGGGATGTCACCCATGGAATAGTGGTCTCCATTGATTAAAATGGACCTGGCAGCAATCTAGTTTCTGTTCCCTGCCTTGCCACTGACAGTACCACTCACCATGATAGTCACTTTCCTTCTCTGTTCCTCAGCTTCCCCATTTATAAAACATGAATACTGTTACTTACTTCACAGAAAGTCTTAGCGAATCAGTTAATCAAAATGCTTAACTGAAAAGTAATATCTATGAAAATTCCTCAAGGAAAAGAAAATAAAACTGCAGTTAGCATAGTTCCTGACAAAAGGAATTATAACAAGAAGAAAATGGGTTGTAAAATGGTCATTTTACAACTTTACCAAACTGTAAAGGCTATTACCCATGAAAGCATGCAAGAACAGAGTTCATATGAATGTACTACCCTATAGATGATCTTAGATGAGTACTGAATAGGCAACCACCAAAGAAGTTATGAATTACAGAACGATTCAATCAGAAAACACTGTGGTCCTTCTCAGTTTTATGCATATCATGTCAGAGCATGATGTGATTCTACCAGTTCTTGTGTATGGATGCAGCTTTCTCATAAACAGGAAAGACTCCCAGGTTAAATCCACATATTTTAACTGAGAGTTTGGTAGAAATTTTCATTAGCCTTAAAACTAACCTATTGTGTTGGATCTTACAGATATTCTCTCTTCTCATGAGCAAATAACCTCCAGATTTGCTCTTATTTTCTACCTAATGAGATCCACTGAGCCTGGATTCCAGCTCCATACAGACTGGGCTATGATCTTCATCCTGGAGTTCCTATTAAAGCATTGATGCTTCCTTACTTTGCCCCACATTGACATTTTAATTTTGAAGAGAGAACTAGTATAAAAGAATATACAAAATTCAACTAACGAGATACTTGGATTAAGATAGTTGTTTGGTAGCATGTACTTGGTTTACAGTTGAATACTGTATTTCTGATATTTGAAGAGAGAGAAGAAAACCCAACTGAACTAGAAAGGTTTATAAATTCCCAGATAAAATCATATATGATTCATTTCAAGGCATCTCTCTACAGCTCAGAAACTGTCCTCTGCTGTGACAGATTGTAAAACTCTAGTACAATTTGTCTTTTCAAGCTGTCCCTGAAAGAAGATTCTGGGGGAAGTTTTTCAAGCACAGAAACATGTACTGTCTTCTTAGCTTTTAGCTTATATCCAAGCTACAGAAGCGAGAACATTTTATGTCCTGTCAGTTTTTGTGTTCGTTAGTCTACTTCTATAATGGTGTCATTTGTGAGATTTTGGTAGAACGCAGACTGCAGTTTGGAGAAATGTGAGGTGTGAAAGTAACACAGTAATTCACAGAGATCTTTGTTTTCAGAAACACTATAAAGCAGAGGACTTGCAAAGTCTCTGCTTCTCCTAAACAGCTTTGTAAATACAGACTTTGTCCTGACTGTCACGTGGAAATTGGAATCAGTTCCTTATTCCAGAGCAGTGAATCCTGCCTGCTACTCACTACCAAGGCAGATTTTTTCATTATTGTTCCACGTGTTCTTTGATTCCCTTGGCCAAATACTTATTTGCCAATATACTGAAGAAAACCAAAGTTCTATGTGATTTCAAATCAAATTTTGTCTATGTATGCCTAAAAAAATCACAAGTAATGAGATAAGCCAACATGTTTTGGTATTGTAGAAACATTTTGTATCTATGTTATGCAATTTTTAGTTGGAGATTTTCATTAGGAAACATTTTCGAAGATACATTAAAACAGAATTAAAAAACAGGAGAAAAAAAGGATTAAATCATGTAAGTTGATTTTAGAAAAAAGTGAAACATTTCTATTGTAGGCCAAGCTGATGGCTCACCTGAGATTTACTAAGCTGTCCTGGGAGGAACTTTTCTTGGAAGGTAGGGTATTTCTGTGCCAGTTGTTAACAAATTCCTCTTGTGAGGAATTGTTTTGAAAGCCAATCCACTGTCTCATAGTGCTGAATTTCTCGTGGTCACATAGCAGTTGCTTATCAGTGTTGCTGGAATAAGATTGCAGCTCTGTCAGTCAGCCAGAACCCAAGTTATCACTGGTCTTACAGCAGAGAGGCGAAAATGGCAGTCAGCTTTTGCTGGGTAAGAAGTGTGCATATGAAGAACCTTGGACAAAATCTTGCCATACAACTAGTGTTCTTTCTTCATAGTTTCTATATGTGCTTGTGTGTGCTTCAAATTTTGTTTTCTTTAGTGAAAAAACCACTGAGATACTTTCTTTGCACACACAACTCTCTTGTTATATTTTAGTCTAAGCATTTTACTTCCTGCCTTTTGTCTGTTTTCTCTACATTGAGCCACAAAGTCTGCTTTCTCAGATGGTGTCTGCCTAGTCTGCTGCTCAGTTCCTTTACCTTGAACTTTTGTAGTTGTTCTGCACTAATGGTTATCGATGGTTTGATCTTTTTCACTCTACAGCTTCATTCTGTTTCAGGTCACAGTTCTTATCAGACAATTATTACCCATTCCAGTATTTCAGGAGTTATTCCTAGTAACAGTGCCAATCATTTTATGTTTTGGCTTCCCAATGTGAAAGTACAGAAAGAAAAAAAGAAACAAAATAAAAATATTTTAAAAGGGGAGGAGGCAGAAAACCTCAATTTTACCTTCATTTTTTTAATCACTGTTTTCATCCTCGGGTCAGTTTATGGTAAGATTTAATTTTTTTTTCTGGTATCAGGCAAGTTCTTTTTGTCTGGATATCTAGGTGATCAGATGATCTATCTGTAGGTGTTGCCTTTTTGTCTTGTCAGTTGCATTTCCTGCCATGTTATGGGTGTCATGAATCTACTCAATGACATCAAATCTGATCTAGGGAGTGACAAATAGTAACAGCTCCAGCTTTACAATCAAATTGTTCTTTATGTACTACTTACAGAACTCCTAGAACTGCAGCAAATGTCTGAGTCGTGCATACAGATTTGTGCTGTCTCATCTACACTCTTGGAACTTGCACTGCTCATCTAAGTGTCATCCAATCTATCACTTGCTTGAAAGACTCCTTATAGCATATGAATAGGAAAAACTTCAAATGCTGCAGGTTTTTGGCCATTATTGCTGTTCAACTTAAATCTTTTATTCATGGCTGTCACTAACCTTGTTCTTAATTTGATTTTTTTCAGGTAAGACACAACAGTCAGCAATAGTGCACAAACAGGCCCTGCACTTCTAAGGTTGCTTGGGTCTAAAAAGAGCTATTTAAGGCTTTATTTACCAGCATGCCATACTATGTAACTGCCACTTTGCTATGAACTAAAATGTTGTACTATCAGGAGGAGCACAGATTTTTCTCTTTCAGCATTGTCCCTAACTGCTCCCAGGAACAGTTCTGTACTCTTAAGTCCTGAGGTCAGGTTCCCAGAGGCATCCCTTATCTATACAAATGTGTTTGCACAAACCTTCACTCTTCTTGTAGACTTTTTCTGAAAGTCTTGTTGCCTAGCTGGGCTCTGTTATTCAGGGCACAAAGAACAAGTAATATTGAGCATTCAGTAACTGAAATACTCTGATAAAGAGGCTAACTGAATGTAAAACAGTTTCCTATTTATTTCAAAGCAAAATATTGATAGACTTATCTTTTTAAATAAGCAAACAGAAACACAATGTCACCATCCACATTTTTGGTAAGCAAATATATTTGCCACTGATAAGGAACTCTCATGAAGTAGTTGTTTTTCAAGTTCCTCTTGTGATGGTTCATTTAGGCAGAAAAGAACCAAATTTCCATGCTTTGGTAAAAGCATTTGAGACCAGGTGCACAGAGTTATAAGACCTATCCACCTATATGCACTTGAGTAGTCAAGGGAACTAGAACCAAGTGAAAGATAATATTGAGATAAACTGTTGGCAAGTACAAGGGAATTCTTTCCCTTCACTGGAAAAGAGATCAGGTTGTTAATAGCTGAGATTTACTAATGAAAATAAGTCTTTGAAATCATTTATCTTTTAACTCAGGTAACAATCATTCAGCTCAGAGTTAACAATCATTCCTTGGACTGGGAAGGCAGTTCTGAGTCCACAAGGGTAGAAGCTAGAGGTGCCACACAGTGACTTTAGATAGGACCACATGTCTAGAAAACTAATACATGGAAGTATTCAGAGGGTGTGGATCCTTCTGTTCCACATCAGAAGGGGAGAGCTTAAATATTTCCATTAAAAGCAGGAGTCGATACTTTACAATAGAGCTGCTTCCTAGAGAGCTTGCTTTTTGCAGATGGATACATACACATTTCTTAAAAACTGTGTGGGCAAACCTTTGTTTACAACATGTTAGCAAACATTACAGTGAACCAGCTCAAACTTCTCTTGATACTGTACTTCCTGCTCTATCAATAGTTTGCCTTCACTGCTTAAAAATGTTCCTTATCTGCATGTATGCACATGTATAATACACATAGTGAAAAGGTTCTGTCATTTGCTTTAGGTTTTCTTTAGGCTTTCTGCTTTCTCAGACACATCTGTGGAAGTTATTTCTGTGGATAAAGATTTCTTTTCCCTCCCTTTCTATGCAGCTCTTCTGACAAAGACACCATACCAACACAACATTTTCCCCACTGTTTTGAGTTAGCCTGTAGCTTTAAGGTATTAACATATGTGAAAGGTCTTTTCCTTGCATAAAATCTTTTAAATAAAACTGAGGTATTTATTAGCAGTACATGAGAATTATCTAATGAAACTCTGTAGCCTGAATTTTGCAGACTAATCTTATTTATTTCTTTTTTTTCTTAGCTAAGATAGGCAAGTTCTTTTCTCAGGACCAGAAATAACACTTTGGGTTTCTTTAAACTAATCAGAACATGCCAACACAAACTGTTTTCAGCATAGGTGACATTTTATCTTCTAAATCGTAGATGGTTTTCCTCCAGTGTGCTTTGAGCTTTTTGTTTTGCCTTTTTTCCCCCAATTGATGCAAACTAACCTCTTGCATATAGGTGCTTAAAAGAGGTTTCAGAGAAGCCACACTGACAATAGTACATGGAAAAAATCTCAGTAATGGTTGATGAAGCTTTGTCAACAAAGACTGAACAAAGGACTAAAACTAAATCATTCTCTATCCAGACATTATGGAATTTGCAGACTCCTTCACAGAGCACTGGATGAAAAATTAGAACACGTTTCTGAAACAACAGAATAACAAAGCTACAAATCAAAAGTATTTCAAAAGCACTTTGTTTAAATGAACTATAGTTATCCATTGTGCCAATTGATCTCTGTTTCTTTCTTGCCAGGTACTGTTTCTTGCCTCTCAAAATAAACTGTCCATATTCAGCAGTGACCTTAAAATTATCATTAAGGAGATATGAGTCAGAGAACCTTGGATAGCCTCAAGCTATTCTATGTTTATGAGATCACAGCTTCCTTTGAATCTCCTCATTTTAAGGAGATGCTGATGTTGTCTTCTGTTATCTTAAAACTTGCAGGACCAAAGAGATGTTTTAGATGACAAATCTGATCTTTGACTGTGTTCTTAGAAGACATTTTTTAGACTTCCAGTCATGATTGCCAACAACTTTGAGATAACACTCTTCAAGTTTTTGTTGGCATTTAAAGGTAATTCAAGGTAGTTAGCCAGGATGAACATATTTAACTTTATTCTTTTTAATTAACTACTTAAATGCTTTGAAATACTGAAATTCAAAGGACATATAACTTTCCAGTTCTTAATTATTCAACAACTTATGTTCAAGATATCTGTCTGGTCTGGTAGCTGACTGTTCTTTATTACCAGCACTCACTTGGGAACTATTATTTACATTTTCTGAATTTCATACAATATGTTGCAATTGTTCCACAGTGAATTCCTGCTTTTTGGATATGATCATTACTGAACAAGCTTCTATACCACTGTGAATAATTCTGTTGAAATCAACAGAGATATCCAGGCATAAAACAGCCATGTGGTAAAATCAGATTTTAAACTTCAAGTATTTAATGTAAAGTAGCCAAAGTATAAAAGAAGGAAGAGTCAAAAGACATTAAGCTACTCAACTATGAGTTGCAAGAAAAGAAAGCTTTTAATATATGTATAGGAACACTACGAAAAATTCTTTTTTCATGACTTGATATAGAATGAAACTCACCTGCAAATATGCTATATTACGACATATAGTCACTGAAAATCAAATCAATGTTGTCCATAGACTGTTTAAAAAAATAAAGAAGCTACTTTCACCTTTTAATAAAGTGGGATTTTGATCTTGTCTAATTATAATGTGCATGGGAGTTTACTGTACTTTTCTTCACCAATTAGCATTTCTGCCATGGAATTTGGTAAAGCAGTCAAAAGCTGAAATCTCAAATGAGGTTTTCATCAATTACAGTGTTGCAAAATTATTCTAGCACTTTTTTATCACTATATATTTCTTATGCCAGAGAGAATATGACTCAGAAGACCATTATCTGCCTTCATCTACCTTTTCCTGACCAGCAGTATCAAGCTATCTACACAGACAGAGTATTTCCATCACTGAGTGATACACTCTATTTGTACTACATTATCCATTTGAGCTTTTTCTCTAGGAATAGGATACCTCCATGCTGGTCTCTCAGATCCCAGAGCAAAAGGAAGCTATTCAGCTTATGAATCATAGTATGCCTTGAGACACAAAATGCTTGCCAGCAAGGAGAAATGAACTAGACAAAAACATCACCAGGGCAATTTTTGTGCTAATAAGAATTACAGCACTTAAAGCACATTAAATTCTAGATAGATGCCAGGATAAATACAAACAGATAAGAAACCTCTGTATTGTCTCAAGATGAAAAGGTTGGCCACATCAAAATTCCAAATCACAGAATGTTAGGGGTTGGAAGGGATCTCTGGAGTTCATCTAGTCTAAACCCCCTATCAGAACAGGTTGACCTAGAGCAGGTTGCACAGGATGGTGTCCAGGTGGGTTTGGACTATCTCCAGAGATGGAGACTTCACCACCTCTCTGGGCAGCCTGTTCCAGTGCTCTACCACCCTGCAATTCTGCAGAAAAATTAATGCATTGCAGCAGCTGCAACCCATATCCAGTGAGTACTCTATCATTATGCATTAAAGAACTATCCATAGGAAGATAAGATACCTGGAAGTCTATACTACCTATTTTAAGATGTAACCATAAATAAAGCAAAACCAGAAACAGAAACAGAGGGAAATGAACATGACAAGATAAAGACAATTCTACTTAATAATTCTTTTTTGATGGTATTAAAAGTTTTCCTTGAACCAAAATGTGTTGCAAAGCTGACTAAAACTGTGGGAAATTTTCCTGTCTTGTGAAAGTTGGAATATTCAAATGTTCTCATATTTCACATTGTGCGTGGAAATCTTTTAAATGTTTATTTATTTGTTTTGAATGAAATAAGAAAGGGAAGCTCACAGAGCAGAGCTGCTGAACTCAGGCAATGATTGGAAGTCCCAAGTTCAAGTTCCTGCTAACAGTAATGCTTGTTTATGTAATGTATAAACAGGGAAGAACAGGGAAGATACTAACTGCATATTGCATATCAGCCAGTTGCTGGATGGTTAAGGTTGTATCTGTGATGTGAAATACAGGAGGTCAAAAGTTTCACTGGATCAGGAGGAAGACTTGAACCTGACTCACCCAGCACTGGTAGGCTCTTTGCTATAGCCACTTGGACACTGTTTATTCATACAGAAGAAACTGCATCTTTGCTAAAGCCTTTCTGCTAAAATTTGCACATATTTCACAGTAAAGAGTGCTGGTTTCAAAAATTGACCTTTTCAAGGAAGACTTATTCTTTTGAAACACTACCAAATAATTTTAAAGCTGTATCACTAACCTGTAAGAAATGAGTTGCTTGTTGCAGCTTACCAGGTTTTATTATTTTCCTTTTCAGGAAAAAATTCTAGAAGGAAAATACAACAAGAAATTAAGATGGAAAAGTCAGTCTAAATTGGATAATGCCTTAATGTCCTGCAATTTCAAATTCAAGAAAGCAATTCAAATTCTGAAGCCAGTGTGTTATAAAAAGACTGAAAACTTCCCTGTTGAAATTTTATACAATTTTAAAACTGTACGTAAAATTATGAATCGTATCAGCTAGAGTAGGCTTTGCATTTCCTTAATGCAAAATCACACATACATCTTGGCAGTACATTTGCAATGTTGTCTGCTTGCTCTTTTAAAAGTAAGTAGGGTAGAATAAAATAAGACATTACAGATTTAGCATGATCCCTCATCATGATTACTCTCATTTGGACAATAGACAGCAAAGGAAAACAGAGAGCATGTGACATTAACACTGTCTTGGGTTGCCATTGTTTTTTCTAGCATGTTAATAAAACCAATTAGCTTGATTAAAAAATATATGAAATTAATTTTAGTCTTGAATTTCTTTTAAAAAGTTTATTTTAGTGATATAATCCTGCAGTGAACCTTGAAAATATATTGTAGCAATGTGCTTGCACACGTATAATGCTTCCTTTCTCCAAAAAGATCTCAAAGAGATTCATAATGAAGCCGTAAGTAGGATATATAGATTCATCATTGAAATGTTGCTGCCTAATGGGTAGAGAATGACTTCCACTTGTAACTTCATCTTGCAAATCCTTTAAATGCATGTTTACATATGGAACTACTTAAATCTGTGGGATCTGCTTATATGCCTAATACTGCAAACATTCTATTTTCCACCCTCTGAGAGAACATCATCACGTACAGCAGCTGAATTCAAGCAGTTCACCTCATATCACAAAACATGGGTGAAGAAATCTGGTCAATAATGGAGAATACATTCTCTCTTCCAAATAAAAGCACAGAAAGTCTGATGTTTAACACACAGCAGACAGAATCTGTATTTGAAGGATTTATCTATAGTGAAAGTCCCAACAGTCTGTCACTTGATCACCTTGGAAAAAGACTGTGTTGCCTGCCCAAACTAGAGCACTTAAAATCTCTGAAGATAAATCCTTTTATAACTGTATGTTAATATGCTTCCTTATTCTTTCTAGGAGCTTTTTTAAGCAAAATTATTCCATAAAGAAACCCTTAAGAATTGTTAGGCAAGGTGTTGGAAAAAGTCAACCCTCAAGAAGAGATCCAGCTTGGCTGTAGTAGAGGAATATCATCACTTGGACTAGATGATCATTGTAGGTCCCTACCAACAGAAACACTCTGGTCTAGTCTAGTCTATTCCAAGGACTTCCCAAGGATGTGTGGGACCACCAGAGTGCAGTGAAAACACTGCTCTGTTCCAGTGGAAGCTGAGAGGAAAAGATGTCTACAACAGTGTTCTTTTGGCTTTAATCTCTTTTTAGACAATAATAGTATACTAAGTGCATATTCCTGTGGGATGTCCTGCCTCATTTCAGAAAGCACAATCCAGGGCATTCACTCTGGACCCAGGGAAATTTGGTCTTCCCTCTAGTTTCTGCCAGAATTTTTGTTCTTGGAGTGTGCTTAATCATTTCATCCTGTCTTGTTTTTCTCTGACATTTTCTGTCCTGTCTAATTAGATTACAAAATCTGGTTTTGTCTCATATGTTTCCTAAAACGTCTGGCACAAAGGCCTGCTTATCCCAGTTGATACATTAAGTGCTGCCATAATGTAAACACTACTGGTGCATCCTGACATGGCAGTGTTTCACCTGAACATGACACAAGAGACTGGTACTCTATGGTGCTGAGAGGAGAAACAAACTCAGGGTATGAAAATGGGAAGCTAAGAGGGAATAGGACTCAGCAGTGGATGAAAAGTACAGGAAAATATATTAAACTTCTGTTAAAACCAACTAGAGACTCCAGATCTGGAAAGTCTTAGTTGCTTTGCTTAGCAACCATTTCCATGCCCTTCTGTGGCATCTGCCCCCCCCCGCCCCCATCATGAATATTATATATATATATATCTGAGGGTGAGCAAAAGAACTTTTCAGCCCAAGGGATACATGAGCTGTAATTTCACTTTTTTTGTCTGCTAGCAAATATGCATGTACTTTTCATAGCTTCTGTTAATGATCCATATTTGCAGACTTCCTCTATAGCAGGATTTAAGGGATATAGTAGTTACTGTATATGAAGATTCACTTGGCTCACTGCTTTTCCAATATGCCAATGTAAGATTCCCAGTACAGACTCTTCAGCTAGAACTAGGAATGCACCCCCAACTTCCAGCCCCAGAGACTGAATTCTGCTTTGTGAATGAGGGAACATTTTTTGCTTCTCATTTGCAACAGCATCTCCAAGCACTGAAGTATTCACATCACAATACCAAGAAAACTAATAGCCTGTGTTCTACTTCTGTCTCACACAACCAACAAAGGTATACTGTATTTTCTTCTAAGTAATGGGCCACATAAAAGGTAACAGCCTGGTCCTCGCCCAAGTGTCCTGTTCAGTTAAATGGAGTAAGTCCTTGCTGTGGCTGTAATGCTATCTCCTACAAGGACTGGTATGAAAAAGGCTCCAAATAAACAAAAAAATGCCGAGCCATCTGAAATACGGTGCGATGTTGGACAGGTTTCTGAAATAGTTCTGAGTGAACTAGCAATACCAAAACCAGTATGGCCATGCCAGTGCAGTTTTTTTTCTCTGCAGGATGAATTATCCAGGGCACTGTGCCTCACTAATGCAGTTGTATTGATTTTGAGAGCTTGCTAGCTTGGGTATCCTTACGCAGCACAATGCTGTGCATCTGTATTCTTAGGGCTTGTTCTCAAGGGAGGCAATTAAGGTGTCACTGAGTCCTAATCGCCTCCATAGATGGTATTTTCCTTAGAGCCTTGGCCCTTTGAAAATCAGAACAGAACATTTTGCTCATTTTGTTTCTAACCCTCCACAAAGAAGTCTGCAGTACTGTATATGGAATTTACAATTATAGCATCATTTATTTTTAGAAGCAACTAGGAAGGTACACCAATGATGTAGAGAAATTCATTCTACCCAGGCTAAAGGAAACAGATCTGACCGACAGCTCTCAAAACTGTTGGGTGGTGAACGTATGTGGGGCAGAACACAGATAAGGAGCTCTTCAGTGAGGGACTTCCAAGACCACACTGGTGTCAGCGAGAAGTGTGGAGCAGATCTGTGCCTCAGGTAAGATACTAAGAACCTAACATCAGCACTGGTTCCCAGCAGGCCCTAATACCTGGAAGCAGATGGAGCTCACGAGTGTCACTTCTAGTTTGACTTCACCTGAAAAACATAAAAATAAAAATGGGAGTCCTCAGAAGCCCCAAGTCCGCCCCGTAGCACGAACCAGTAGGTAAGCGGCAGCGATGACCGGGAACTTGCTTCAGGCGAGCACTCCCCAGACCACTGAAGGCTCACAGGCTTCTTCGCCTGGCCCCTTCCTCACCCGGATCCTCCCCAGAGGCACCTCCTCCGAACACAACGCGCCTTTCCCCAGCCCAGCGCGTCCCAGGCCCAATCCCGGTCCCAGTCCCGGTCCCTGGGACTGTCGGTCCGCCAGCAGCTAGCGCCTACCCCTACGCTCCCGCCATAGTCTCACCCCCTCAGCCAGTACGGCTCAGCCCCGGCGCCGCGGGGAAAGGGAGTGGCCTCACACAGAGGCCCGGATGGAAGCGGCGCGGCGGGAGGCGGTGTGACCCCTCCCTGCCCGGAAGTGCGGCGGCCGGAGCGGCGGTGGCGGCAGCGGAGCCGTACGGGAGCTGTGAGGTGCCGAGCGCGGGGCAAGGGTAGCGACAGTAGTAGCAGTAGCAGCAGAGTAGTAGTAGTAGTAACAGTAGCGGCAGCGGGAGCTCGGCGCGGGCAGCGATGCAGCTCCGCCATCGCCCGGTCTCGCCGCTTCCGCCTCCCGCCGGGCACCGGTGACCGTCACACCTTTCCACCCCTCCTTTCCCCGGCGGTATGAGACCCGCCGCGCAGTCCAGCCTGCGCCGCGCTCCGGTACGTACCGAGCCGAGGTGAAGGGGGGGGCAGAGGCGGAGCGGGGCTCTGCCGGCTGATGAGGGGTGCGTGTGTGAAGGAGGCCTTTGTTGTTGCTCTCCCCGGGCCATCGCCGGTGCTGGCGGGGCGGGGCGGGCCCGGGTCTCCCCTTGCCCAGGGCAGCGGCCTGCAGGGACCCTTCCCCCCAGCGGCGGGGAGCCCGGCTACGGGCAGAGGGCCGCGGGGCTATCGGGAGGGCTGCTCCCGTTCAGCGCTTCGGCTTTGCTCTGGGAATGCTTCCTGGCCCTGAGAGCCGGTGCTGGCTCGCACTCACACACCGGAGGGGTTGTGGCTGCTGTTGTTTCAACCTCTGTAATCCATACCTTGGGCAGGACGCGCTTGGTAATGGGCTTATGCAGGCCCTGGCATGAGTGCTGTCGGCTGCACGGCAGGAATTCTTCGCACCACACCGTCCTTAACATTTTATTTTCCGTATGTGCTGTTGTTATCCCAAAGTGCGAGGTGACAGTTTGTTCGGGGAAGTTTTCTTCTCATAGGAAAACAGTGGGGGTTTGCGCTGTGGGCTGTGGCAAACTTTCAGGGACGCTGTGTGAGCAAGTGAATAATGTTGAAAAGCTCATGCTTGATTCATCTGTGCTGTGTGCACCATTTTAAATGTGGTCAGGAAGTGGAGTTGGCTAACACTGGATTTCACCTGATGATGTCATCTGCTGAAATTCTCTGGAGTCTGGTGAAATTTGCGTCATACTAAGGCTGTTTGAGAGCAGAAGTAATTGAGAAGGAGCTTAAAGAATGGGGGAAAAAACCCAAAGGAAACATGAGTGCTAATGATGAGTTCATAGTATTTTTTTAACTGCAATATACTAAAATCGTTTATTCTAAAATGTAGCTTTGCTTTGTGAGGATTTTCTTAACTGTTTTCTAAAATGGTGTGAAGAGTTATAAAAATAATATCTGAACAAAAAGGATTGTTTCTAACCTCCTTCCAGGAAGAACAAATCTGTGAGAGTCAAGCTTGGTCATTCCCTATTCTTATCAGTTCTGCAAAATGCATTATTTTGATAGCTATCCCATATGGTTAGAAGAATTTGTACCACAGTGGTGCTGAAGCTGAGCCATTTGTATGACTGCCAAGGCATTTTGTTAAAAAAAAGTTTTTTCTGTTTTCGCTAAAATTCTTGTTGTTTCTGGAAATAAAAAATTCCCTACTTAGAGGGACACTTAGCAGTCACTGTCACTTCTGAAAGTGTTTTGCCTGGCTTCTCTACGTGGACTTTCTGGGATGTGTGACTAGGGCAAACATAAATGTTTGTTGAGGATTTCCAGTGTGTGCATACTGCATAGTATTTCCTCCTCACTCTGTAACTGGATATTTGCTTGGGAAAGGGAAAATAATTTTTAAACAATATGCCTTTTGTCTATAAAGTTGCAAACATTGCAGGGTTTGGTACATCAGCAGAAACTACTCTTAATTCTCTTCTGGAAACCTGTGATTTTAAATACCCAGAAATATCTTTGGTGTTATGTTGTCTTCAAATAGTTTTCTGCCAGACTTTTAACTTTGGTACTTTGTAGTCTACTTTTAAAGTGTCAGTGAAAATACTCAATTACATTCTGTGCTTGCATAGGTGTTGTGAGCTACTTGTTGCTATTAAAAACTTACGTATGCTATACACAAATATAAAACGAATTTGAAAAGCCACCAAGTTTTTGTGGCCTGATCACTGATTTCCACTGTCAGTGCATACTGCTTACAGTTCTGGAGTGTTCAATTGAAATCACATGATATAAAACTACTATTTTTCTCTTTTTTTCCCTATATGTTGTGATTATCTCTTCATTTTTGTGCCTTTGAAAGCACTTGCATGTACAGGAGAGAGAATTAAACCAGTTGTCATTAACAGCATAAGTTAAAGTAGAAAAGAAATAGCTGAGGATTGTAGTAGTGTAGTTAAGACTTGAATGTAAATCTCATTGACTTCTCTTTTCATTCATTCTTCCTTGGTTATCTGTCTGCATTTGTTGTTTTCCCACTCTTTCATATACAGGCTCTTCACAACTCTGTCTTATCTTTTTCTCTTTACATATTGTGCCCTAGTAGAAATGAATGTAGTTAGAAACTTGTCCTGTTGAATTTGTTTACAGGTTCTGGGGTATGCTCAGAATTAGGCTCCTGTGTCTTGCACTACAAAACTATCCCATACTGTTTTGTGTTTTTTTCCTTTTTCCTTGTTGATGACAAGTGGATATTTGTGGCATTTTTTCCTGACAGTTTTTGTGACAGGCTCACATGCTCCTTACAGGCATTTCTGTCTCTTTGTATAAAGCAGTTTACAACATGCTGCCCTTTCTGCTTCCTGTGTATTTGGCAAAAACATGGCTAAGAGCAAGGCAATCTCAATGAGATTGTTACACTCCTTAAAAGCAGTAACCTGATACTTGTAATCATGAAATCCTGTGATCCTCAAAACACTGCATCCTGGATCAAAACATGCAGACTTTGATAAGTGTCAGGGTCATTCCCTTCCCACTTGTTTTTAGGTCTTCCTTCACTACTGATGTTAAAGCAATTAACTGACCTTAAGAGTCACAACTAGTGTTTCCTTAACCACCTTCACCAAATTGGCTCATATGTCACACAGTCAACTAATGATAACAGCAGCAAAACAATGTATTGATGATATATTAACTTGTGCAAATTACATAGTTTCAGAAGTCTATGAGGATGGTGAAGTTGGAGAGACATGGAGCCCTCTCCTGAGTAGAGGTCATCAGACTGAGGGGGAAAGAGCAGTTAGGTAGTTCTATCATATGTGTCCTGCACCCTGCATTTTTAGCACAAAATAGAAGGCCCTTGTCTAAGCAGTTGTCTAATGCCTGCTCCACCATGTCAGATGTCCTGTCCAAGAGGTTTTCATACTTTAACTCTTGGTTCCCTTTCTTCCCTCTGCAAAGTGCTTACATATTCACAAGAGACTTCTTCCTTTCTTTGGTTTATTGAGGAAACTTTCCTGTTTATGTCCCTAGGACATTTTGTTTCTAACAGTTTCTTTTTGTCCCACACATATCAAAAGGTGTCCTATTGGGACTGTCCCTTTAAATGGAAGTAGGAAATATCTCCTTCACTTTGTGCTGAGTATTTAAGGGAGAATTCTTGCAACTGTGTGAGGGGTTGAGGTGCTTTCATAGTGGCAGTTTAGATGTAGTATTTCATGCTGAGAGAAGATGGTCACTTGCCTTAGTTTCCCTGCGTTTCTTCAGGAGTATGCATACTGTGTTATAGAGTGTGTGGTGTTTTGCATGAAACACTTTTTGGTAATGTCTTAGCTATTCAACATGTGTGGTGGAGCTGAATTTTGGCAGCAGTATATGTTCAGTGTTGGAGTGAGTTTAAACAGAAAACCCCTCAGCTCTTCAGATTCCATTTAACCTGAGTTTAATAGTTTTCCATTGTGGGTTTTGGTGACCTGCCTTAAAATTATTCCTTGTCAGTTATAAAGGTATTTTTTTGTGTTCTTTACAAGGAATTGCTTTGCAGGGACGATGCATCTGTCAGCATTGCAGTGGTTGGTGTTTGCATATAGCATTTAGGATATGTAGTGGAAAGTGAGATACTCTTTCAGCTGATTCAGAAACTCATTGGCCTGGAATAATCTAGAAAGCTCACGTGTACAAATTCCTTGAATTAGATTACTTAGCCTTGATAACTGCCTTGTATCTCCCATAAGCCATTTATTGTTTGATTTTTATTGGTTACTTGCCTTTTTCATTGATTACTTTATCTTTCTGTGGAAATCATAAAAAATAGGTGGCATAAACCAAAAGTAATATGTTATTTCCAGAATTTAACAGTTGCTTTAGTGAAAAAAGCTACTTTCCCATGCGGCTTCTTCAGAGATCAAAGATGAACTAAGTGCTTTCAAAGTAGACTTCATGTAAAGTTGAATGCTAGGTGAGAATTTGTGTTGAGGTCTTGCCTGTGTAAAAGAGGCTGCTGTATGTACTTGTAATATATATTTAAGCATTAAAAATGTCTGGTGTTCCATCCCTTGATTTCATTGCTAAATATATGGAATGAAGCTGGTGGGTTTTGTGAGCACTTTCAATGTGGTAATTTACTTCTTGTGTGTCTGTGAAGGTTTTTCTGAGACAATTTTTTAAAATTAAATCTCAACTCACTTAACTGAAGAGCACTATTGGAAGTTCTAATTTCATTGTAATCTGTTGCTGTAGGATTGCTTTAGAATAGACATCTACCTAGCCTTTAATTAGTGATACTTTATCAATTGAGTAGGGAACAGTCTGTGCCAGTTCTTTCGACCTTGGATTGCATGACATTTCCTCTTTGCCCTATACTGTGACTTGACTTCTTAAGTAGTTCAAAGGTGAATTATCATTTGATGTGTAATTTAACTGGCTGCTTTATAAAAAGAACAAAAAATTGGGTGTCAGGAGAATGCAACAGGGTAGCTCTTGGCATAGGCAGTGCTCCTGCTCATGAAGTGAATGTCTCCAGCAGTTGGAAAACTTCCAAAGTTCATGGGGTGGGAACCTCTAATTTTGTTGTATCTTCCTCTGTTGTGTGCTGAAGAGGATCACTGGGTGAAACTTGGGAATCAGGCTTTCTCTTGACCTCCTTCCTAGTTGTTCTTTTAATGTTTATCCCCTCCCAAGAGCTCACTTACCAGTTGGTCAAGCCACTTGCAAAATCGGATCATAAGGAGGATTATGAATAGAGATGAAGGGAATGGGGCAGAATGATGACTTGCGCTTGGTTGTTGTTTTGGTTTTTTGTTTTGCTTTGTTTTTTTCAAATGGCTTGTTTTCTTGTGTGCTGAATGTTTGGAAAATTAATTAGACTTGGGTGTTTCTCAAAGGGTTTGAGGTTAATTGCATCAACTGTTGTGTCCTGAACAACTGAAATACCATGTAGGTGCAGAACTCACTGTGGCCTGAGGAACAGCTGGTATAACTTTCTCCTCTGTGTCATACTTTCTATAGTTCTCTGTTCCATGTTGACTTTTTCTTTGGAAAACTGATTTTCCTAAAAGTTCTAATTTTCCTGGCTTTCTTTATGCATATTCAGTTTCTAATTGATGGATCTGTTTTCTCCATCTGCATGGCCTGTAGCCTGTGAGGGATTTCAGTCCTGTGAAGCTGTTTTCAATAGATGGAGTTAACCCAGTATTTTTTTTTAACTTAAAATTAAAATAAAATCTAAATACAAGTCATTTGTTGCTTTGAGCACTTAGTGTATTAATCTAATGATTCATATTAGTTTGCTAATAATCTCTTAATTCTTTGGAGGAGGCACTTGTTTATTGTCTGCAGCATTTAACACAATAGGACTCTGAATTACTTAATCTGTATACATTACCTCAGCAACAAAACAGCACTGTTTGGGTGCAATTTTTCTTAGATTTTAAAACAGATCCACTGTTAATGGAGTTTAATTTCAGAGTCACTTGTTTGTGATCAAAGTCTTAAAAATAGAATCAGAACTATTTTGTAATGAATTTCAGATAAATGCTTCATATACTTTGCTTCAGATTCAGGGATGGAGCAATATATAATGAAAGTATAAAACTTTAACTCCTTTTTGTGAGCATCATATGTACCAGTGCTCTCACTGACATTTACGTATCAAATTGAGTAACTGTTCTTGTAACAAAGGACAAAATACAGTCGTTTCAACTAATATGTCTGTGGCTTGTGAGAAGTTAATTGCAGCAATTGTTTGCATACATCTACTTTTTTTACAGATTCATAAAGTTCTGCTTACAGTTTGTATGAGCTCATTTAAAGACTTGATTCGTAACTGCTTCAGTTCTGAAAATGTTCAACTAGAAACCAAATTGTCTGAAATCTTTAGCTTCTTTGGGTAATTGTATGTTAATAGAATCGATTGCTGTACTGACTGTTGAAGTTGGTGTGATCTGACTATTACTTTCAAAAAGTTTAAGCAAGTACACCTGTAGGGTGATACTGAATGTGCCTAGCTGGTCTGCTTTGATAACCCTTGACTCACTGCTTTAGTATTGCTATGCACTTCCTGACATCTATAAACTCAGGGGTACTGGCAACAAAGAATTTCCTTATTAGGTCTGCTTCTGTTTGGCATGTGGTGGTTTTGGAGGAATAGAGTGTATGAAATCTTCTTTTGATGTTATTCTTGATCTCCCTGCAGAATGTGGCAAGGTAGATTTTGCTTGTTACTTATGTGCATATAGCAAACAAACTATAAATTCAAAGTGGCAGCAGCAGATTATTTCTGTTGCAATGGGTGATATAGTTTGTGAAACTAAAACTTCTCATACTGAAGAATTTTGCATAAATGAATTTTTGCAAATTGCCTAAAATATGATGAGCAGGTGGTTGATCTGAGGGGAAAAAAATACAGCAAATACGCCTGGAAGACTTTAATTAATACTATGACATCCCATGAGAGGCTTGTGATTAGGGGAGTTCCTGTCTTGCTAATGGCAAAAAATGCCTTACCAATAATGTTCTCCTAAAGTGTGATGATTTTTTTTTCCTTTTAAAAAGGAGTGGGGAGCATAATATAAGTAGAAGAGCTTACATAGGCAGTAACCCACTCAAAATTTGTGTGCGGTAAGCTTTGTATTCGAAGCTAGTTGCTATGATTATTTATATTAATAAGGTTATCAAACAAAATCAACCTTTATTCTGTAGTCATTAGTTTTAAATATTGCTTTACAGGCCAGGCATAATTTTTAATAATTTAAATACCAGTTGTGTTTGGAAATGTGCCATCCCTTCTAATGACTGTGAGACTGCTCTCCCAGAGTCGTGAGAGGAGAAAAATACGCCAGTAGCATCATCAAATGTTAGCCTCAGTAACGAATGAATTACAGTGTCTAAGCCTTCACAGAGGTTTTGAGAGTCACTTGTAAAGATGGGCTCATCAGTTGGTGTTAGCTGACTTCTTGACTTCCTGATATTTAATGGCTTTTTTCCTTCTGTTTTTCTTTTTTATGAAAGCAGTTTTCTGTGGCTGCACCACAGGCATTGCACTGTGCTGTGTTTAACGAGGTGACTTCCTCAGGATGCTTCACCATAGGGTTATGTCTTGCATGGATGGAGGCAAAAAGCAGCAGACTTGCATCTGCTTTTGATCTGCCTTGTTTGACAGCACCGAAGATAAAACTTTGCAAGCCCAATTGCTAGGACAGCAGCAAAGCAAGGAGGGAGATTTGGCTTATTCAGGCATTGATGTCAGTGGGTGATGGCCTGGGTGGTCTGCAGCCTGTGCAGCACTTCCTGAAGGCAGGGCTGCTATTAACAGGGCAATATTATTCCATGGCATGGTCGTTTGTGGAGCATGTTGCCAGAAAGAGCCTCTGGAAGGCAGCTGAAGCAGCTTATGAAAAGAGAGTTTGGTCTGATAGAACTTACTCCTTTTATCAACCCTGTTGCTTTTGTCAAACTGAAATGTGCTTAACTGTGCCTGGATTAGCCAGGCCACCCTGACAGTCTTACACCAGGCTGTTTGTGTTGTGCTTGCCTTGCTGTTGTTTTAAACCTTAGTAAAACTATATGTAGAGGAACAAAATGACGGCATTAAGAGACTGTGCTGGGGGGAGGGAAGGGGGAACATGAGAAAACATCCTGTTCAGCAAGGTGTGAGTAAGATTTTACACACTCACACCTTGGTAACTAGGGCTTTTAGCAAGTCAGCACCTTTTCCTATAGATATGAATTTAGTCCTAGGCTTTAATTCAGCCCTTAAAGAGCTTGCACAGGTTTTGTCAAGTAAGCAGATGACATGTTAACCTTCTGGAGAAAGATCTGTAGCAGGGGAACCTGATGTGGAGTGAGATGCACCATCCTCTGCTCCCTTTTCCTCTCACCTTGGGTAAGCGGTTTGAGGTTTCAAATCAAGTAAGTTCTGCAGTCTCAACTGCTGGAGAAGCAGCAGGACTTGGTGTTGCAGTGCAAGAAGTGGTTGTTGCTGAGTAGTCTTTTCTTGTGAGGCATCAAATGGTTCTGTGGAAATTGAAAGCTATAGAAATCTTCTAATGCTTAAACTAATTTCAAAGAAATAACCTTTTTGAAAAAAATGTGAATACTATTTTTGGTCTTGGGACTTACACTTTCTAAGCCATAATTTTGTGGCTGCTGAGTTTGCTCAGCTTCTGTCTAGAGAGATAAAAGATACTTTGAGAATTTTCTTCTATCATGAGCAAGTAAGACTGTGCTGTAAGTGGGAAAAGTCATAGAGAACTGCAAAGGTTTGGATCACTTCTGTTGTGGAAAAATGGATCTTAAGCAGATTACTTTGGAATTAGTCTTAAATCCAAAATTATAAGCAAAACAGCTAGTAACTACATATTTTTGAAACAACAGAAGAAATTGTGTACTTGTTCTTTGAACTCCAGAAACTAGTCTCTATTGGACTGAAGTTGGGAGTTGGACTCTGATCCTTATGGGTCCCTTCCAGTGGGAAACAGTCTACAAACTTTTAGGATTTTCTTTTACCTCTGTGGGTGTAAACCTGGTTAGCTGCAGTCCCAGCCTGAGATAGCAAGTTCTACATGCCTTGATGACTTTCATCTTCATAAAGCTATGCTTTCAGAGATTCCTACTTCATATTCAACAGAGCAAGTGAGTGTGCAGCTTTGCCTCTTGAGCTACCTGTCTTTCCTAGTATGATGTCTAATTAGCTATTGTGGTTGGAATTTAGTACCCAGTCCATTGAAATTACTTAAGTTTTAAGACTATTTGGGTAAAGTAGCATCAAATACAGTTTGGTCCTCTGGCAGAATTGAGTTTTGTGTTTTGGAAATCATGTGTAGGTTTTCTTTCTCTATTTCGTAACTTCTAGGTATCAGTTGGTTGTTTTTTTTGGACAAAGTATAATACTCTTTGTGACTGGTTTGATATGAGGCATAGTACAGGCCTGAGATGAGTTGTACCTCTCAAAATTTCCATGAAGGTGCAGCTGTGTGCACAAATGTGTCCCCTGTTTGCTATGATAGGTAACAAGGCACCAAATAAATGATCAAAACCCCTCCTGATAACATCTGTGAGTATGAGCTTTTGGCTGCTGAAGGCAGTTGTACCATTTCAGTGTGAACTTTCAAGGTGATAAGAATCTGCAGAGGTTAACGAGAAGAGCGTTGTGCTGCTCTTGCTCCGTACAACTTCTCTGCAGCAAATGAAATCAGCTGTCTCCAGAGGTATAGTCCAGTGCTTTTCACAAACCTTATGAATTTTAACAATATCCAAGAGCTACAACAACAACAAAAAATCCCCTCACACAAAAATCAAAAAAACAAAGCACCCCAAACTGAATCTGCTGTAGAAAGATACTGTTACAATTAAAGTCAACTTTTTGGTGGCTGATAGGGATATTTTGATTTTTACATGCAAAAATGAAAGTCAAGATTAGCATTTTCTATTTGGTGAACTCTTGATTGTGTGTAACTAAAGTATTTAGGTAAAAAATGTCTTCATTTAATATACTTTCACATGCCAATGATTTGTTTGAGTAAGAGTAATGGAGTGAAACTAAGGAGGGGAAAAGATCACAGTAGCTGTATAGCAGGAAAAAAACCCCAACAGCAATAGTTTGTATTTTTTCTGAATAGAATAGCTTCCAAAGAGAAATCAGCGTGGAAATAGCCATCTTTTGGGTCCCATAAAACTAGACTGGGCAGAGAAATTGGAATATACTGTAAGAAATAATCCTGCATTTCTTCTCCAGGGAAACACAGATGACTTCTACAGGGAATGGTCTGGGTTATCTGATAAGAGATGTAATAGGTTTCCTATAGTACAGAAGAATAATACAATACTAATAGTGAGAGATTTTTATTAATAAGCTTGGCTGATGTAAAATAGTTACAATTTGAGCTCTGCTGAGTACCAGGTTTTCTCTCAGCTGGGTAAAATTCACCTTTATTTTTCAAAGGATTAAGATAAGAAAGGTAAAGCCTGAAAACTACATGCACACAGCTTACAGTTTTTACAACTAATAGTATAATCATGCTAATTTTGAGCTGCTGACTTCAATGTTATCAGTTATAGCTACAACGCCATCTTTCAAGTTGGGCATTTCACATGCTGGGTTTTGCTTTGCTGGGGCTCTTCTGCTGGAACCACCTTGAGGATGTGCTTTTAAATTCTGGTGTTTTGGTTGCAGCTATTTGAGATGTCTGTGACCCCAGCTGCTTGCCCTATCCCTGCTGGAACTTTGCTGTCCCTGGAACAGGGGTGACAGGAAATATATATGTAATTTCTCAGCTGTCACAGTCCTGTGCAGAGTACTGTTTTTTTCTCACTAGAGAGCTGTGGAGAGGATTATGAATTGACTTGTGGTGTGGGTGCTGAAGTGTGTGTGTTTCTCCTGGCTGCATGGTAACTTCTAGCAGAGCTGGTTCAAAGGTGAGATCCTAAGCTTGTAGGAGCAGCCAGAGCTTATGATTTAACCCCCAAAGCTGGTTTAGGCTTATGTAAACTTGGTTGCTCTTGTGTGGTTCCAAAGCAAACATAGACTTAAGCATTCTTAATGTTATGTTAAAAAAAAAAATGCCGAGCTCCCTTCCTTTCAACTATTACAGACCTGTTACTTCTTCAGGAAGTGTCATAGAGTTTTCCTGTGTGCAGCCCAACTACTATTCCCTTCTGCTTGCCCTGAAAAGGAAACATTTTGTTGTATGTTAGAAGTACTACAAATAATGTAAAATATATATCCTCAGCTTACAGTTTTTCTAACTTAGTGGGGTGGATATACATATGACTGCAATTTTTTTTAAGTTCAGTGTTCACCCAAATGTTTCAGCGATATGTAAGGATTAAATCAATGAATACTAAACATTATTTACATTTTTTTAGGTCTATCTTGAGTCTGATTTTTACAGAAGCAAATGATGATACTGAACAAATTGGAAAACTGCCTAAGCTTAATAGACCTTTCAAATGCCTTTATTGTGTTGTGTATCATGCAGGAGAAAATGTAGTTTGAGTTAGCTACATAGGAAATACAGAGCAGTTCTTTCAGAAAGGATCATTTCTTAATTGGCAGTATTTGCAGCTCTTCACAATTGCTCTATCTTTTATAAAGTTCAGTGTTTTTCTCTGCTAGTAAAGTCTTAGTGTTTTGTAAGCATAATCAGCTTACAAGGCAAGCTTTTAAAACAGGAAACAAAAGGTAAATGTCTTCAGCTAGGTATTTTAAGTCTCTGAGATTTGGTGAGAAAGGTAATGTCTCTTCTGTGGATTTGAGCAGCATTCAAGCCAGTTTAATTAGCCATAGGAGTTTTAGGCTACTGGATAAGTATGACCTAGGTTATGGGTGGCTGTTGCACAAGTCCTGTGACCAAGGAGAAAGGCTTTCACAGAATCACAAATTTATCTGGTTTGGAAAGGATCTCTGGGGGTCATCTAGTCTGACCCCCCGGCAGTGGGCAGGGACATCCCCAACTAGATCAGGTTGCCCAGAGCCCTGTCAAGCCTCACCTTGAATGCCTCCAGGGATGAGGCCTCAACCACCTCCCTGGGCAACCTGTTCCAGTGTTTCACCACCCTCCTGGTAAGGAACTTTTTCCTAGTATCAAGTCTAAATCTACTCATCTCCAATTTAAAACCATTTCCCCTTGTCTGTTCACTACAGGCCTTTGTAAATAGGTCCTCTCCAGCCTTCTTGTAAGTTCCCTTTAGGTACTGGAAAGTCACTAGTAGGTCCCCACGAAGCCTTCTCTTCTCCAGACTGAACAATCCCAGCTCCCTCAGCCTGCCTTCATAGGAGAGGTGTTCCACTCCCCCAGCTTTCTTGGCTCCTAAGCAAATTGGCCTTCATAAGTTAATGCTACCTAGAACTGTTCAAGTCAACCAGAGCATTGCTTCAGATGTGGGGTATTTGTGGGTCTTAAAATGTCTCACTTCAGACAACCATTTTGATCTGGTTTGTTTTCTCTATCTTTAGCTTCATATATGTATTCTCCACACCCAAGAACTAATCAGATGATGAACCTTAAAACAGTTCAGTATTTTTCCTAAGAATTTGCCACCTCAGTAATTTAAAAAACAAAACTAATTTCTTGAATAACAAGTACTGATCAGTAGTATTGCATATAATACTTATATTTTAGTTATAATATGTGGTACTGGTGATAGAAGAAATGAAATCCCTCTAGCTAGAGCATGTTTATTTTGAGTAAGTTTTTGGAAACTGGTTATATTGAATGAAAGGCATATTCACTTCAGGGTATTTTTTAAAAACCCAAAGTTTTGGCTGTACAGTTAGACAAGCTGTAGTTGTTTTCTCAACTATGTATTTTCTAGGAATGAAAAAGTTGGAGGAGCTGGATGTTATTTGCCAGTTAACCTTCAGAAGATACTTTATTTCAGCCAGTGATTAAATGTCAGTATTTCCAAAGGGGGAGGGCGGGAAGTTCAATTTGTAACAGCTTTGTGTTTCTTGAACTGTTGAGGAAGAGACTGTCATCATTCCAATGGAATATGCAGTACATGGTCATTTACTAGGCTTTCCTCAGAGACTGATAAATGGTATTAACATTGGTCATTCTTGGACAGTAAGTTCCTCTAACTTTAACATTAGCTGTTAAATACTTGAAGTAGTTTGGATACAGATACTTATTTAGGTAGGACAGGCTCTGTAGCCTCTTTCTGGGGCATTATGGAGCCTTTGTGCAGTCATGGTTTGGAAGTGCACCTTTTGATTATTCTTAAATGTTGTTCTGTTGCTTGGTTTCTGAACAGGACTTGAGAATAAGCCCAAGTCACCCATGTTCAGTTGCATCACGAGATGAGATGTTGGAAGTCCTATGATTTGTCAAATGTGGCCAGCCCAGCAGGAAAACAGTTTGATGCTGGAGGCTCAAGTCCTGAACAGAAGGGATTGCAGAGAGAAGTTGTCAGTATGAACTGATGTCTGGTTTACAGCTTGCTTTCCTTTTTGCTCTTGAGGGAGCAGGACAGGGTCACTGATTTGCTTGAAGAACTGATCTGTGGGTTAAGTTGTGTCAGGCTGAATTTGACTTTCAGGGTGTGTTGGATATCCTGCAGAAGGCAGTTTATCTAGCCATTCATGCCAGGAGTTTGTTGACAGTAATACCTTATCGAAATACAAAGATAAAACATTGCTTAAGTCACTGGTTAACATGAACAGCTGCTTCAATACACCTGTTAAGCTGTTATTACTCTGAAAGAACTGTCAGGATATAGTTGTTACATTGAGCTTCCACTCTTAAAAACGAGACCTGGCAAAAGATTTTGTTAACGCTTAGGGCAGTTGTTCAGATAAGTTTATGAAGTGTTTTGCGGGTTTATTATTGAGGGAGTAGAAAATTCATCTTTGTGTGTTTGTATACATGTTACTTAATGAGCTAGTAATTTTTGCAGTGGAAAAGTTGTTCAGATGATTCCAACACAAGATGTAAAAGACTGGGAATGTGTTCTTGTCTAGCTCTAACAGGATAAAAAGTAACTTTACTTAGAGTAATGTTGACAAATAGTTTCTGGGAAGGGAAACAAAATGTTTGATGAAATTCATGTTATGTTGATGTATGAAGTAGCTTTTAATCTCTTCTTAAAAGTTAGGAAAATGGAGAGTTGATACAGCTTTTGATATTTTGTGGAGGTTAACACATACTTTCTTTACACCGTGCAGGTAATTAATTAGTGATAATCAACTTCAGTGGCTTGAAGTTTAACACAAGTGTTTCTTTGACTAAGAGTATTCAGTCAATTCCCAAATGAAATGTCCTTTGAGAAATCCCTTTTTTTTCATGTACTTGGCCACTACTGCTTGACAAGTAGTACTCAGCTGTGTTAACATCCTTATTTAACAGTGAGGGATCTATTTGGGAGAATGGTTAGCAGGTTAAACCAATGCTTTCCTTAAGAGACCAGTAGAAGCAGTGATAAGCCCATCATATTTGGGGTCTGAGAGTACAAGTTATGTAAAACACCTTTATTTCTGTCTTTTGAATTAAGTCAGTGAAAACAAACTCAGAGTAAAATCATCACTGACTACTGCACCATTTACTTGATTAAAAAAATCAAACAAACAACCAAGGTACTTAACCTCCATTAAAAATACATCTCATTTCCCTTTTGAAAGCCACGAAACTTCTTTTGCCCTCATCCATTAAAACGTGTTGTGCTGTTCCCAGTGTGTGTTTCTTCTGATGGTCAAGAGATGCCTGTCTGCCAAAATGACCACACTGACTGGTTTGTTAAGCCATGTTCAGACAGGCATGGTATTGCCTGAAAACTCTGGGAGGTGTTGCCTGATGATGTCCTTTCACCTCTGGTGCTTTGTTCGTGATAGCCTGCAGAGGAATAGAGACATGTTGTAGCACGAAAGTTGTCCTTCTGAGTTGTTTTGTCCTGAACATAACAGGCCTGTGTTCCTGCCCTTCAATGATTTAATTCCATCCAGCCATTCCCAGACTGGCTTTATAAATGGCAGCTCCATCTGTTCCCAATCATTTGATCTAATAGGCTGTGATGAGGGTTTAATACTTGGAAAAACTCTTTTGTCAGAGCTGATTACAGTGGCTAATCAATGATTCATAAACATTTTCTTCAAAGTAGTATTTAGTCTTCTTGCCAAGAAAAGTCCACTATGTAGAACAAAGGGTGATTGTGTAGCTGCATCTTTCTTTTCAGCTTCAGTCTGTCCTTAGAAGTTCTACTTTGCCCAGGTAACCATCCCCCAGAGCAGGTAAGACATGCAGTGGCCCATTCAGTCTGGGTGTCAGCTTGGGGACTAAAAGATCATTCCTTCCCCAGACACCTCCACACTTCACAATAACATCTCTGAAGCTTGTGTTCTCTTTCACCTTGTACTTTTGGTAAATATCCCCATGTCCACACCCAAATCCTGATTAATGGATTCAGGAAGGTGAGGGACAGATCAGCAGTGCTGCTAAACTGTTTCCCTGCTGTTCTCTGGCAGTCTTTCTGTTTAAGATGCTCTGTTTTTTTCACTCTCCATTGTTCAGTTTGCTGTTAGTTTGTTTCTTAATTTTTTTTTTAAGTGAAAGAGGTTCCCAGTATGATACCAAACTGTTCAAAGTCACTGCTTTCTCCTATCTTTTCTCTTTTTTTTTTTTTCTCTTTTTTTTGGCTTAGTAAACCCATGTTAAAAAAAAAAGTGAGATCAAATCTGTTCCTCAAAGATGTATCAGGAGCTCATGAAAATCAGTTGTCTGATACTAATGCTCTAATGGGAAGCTTTACAAAAAGCTGAAGCTATTCAGAAGGATCTGAAAAGTGTACTCATGTAAAATCATGGCTTCTGTCAGAACCTGAAATAAATAATAAAAACCGCGCAGCAGGTGGAAACAGCCTCTGAAGTACAAATGCCCTGGGTACAAAGACAAGGCAGCAGACAGACCTGAAAATAATTGAAAATAACCACCTTTGCTTAGAGTTAAATTCTCAGTGAATCAAGCTGATTTAGCTGTCAGAAAGGAGGGAGCAGATAACTACTGGTAGCTGGCATAAGGTCACTCAACACTTTTTAAAGAGAATCCTATACAGCAGTTATTTGCAGGCTTTTTCAATTTTGAGGCTCCTTTAGAGCAAACTTGCCTCAGATCTGCTGCTTCTTCGTGGTTACTAGGAGCTGACTGGTCTAATGGACTGAAAGAATTGTGGAATAGATTAGAGCTGAGACAGTCCTGTATGTCTCTTGCAAATGACAGAAGGAATGGGCTGTATTTCTTCTTGGTTTTACCTTTGGAGAATTGAAGAATAGCAGCCAGGTTCAGTAAGGCTGAGGTAAGCTGTTCTAACACTTTCAGGATGTAGTTTTATATTAAATCCATCATGTATTTGGGTTATGTCTTTACCATTGACTAGGATGTGCTTCCAGAAATAATAGTAATATAAGTACTAATACTTGCTTTATGAAAGAGGAATGTTCATATGTATCCTTCCCGTGAATTTTACTCTGGGTGGCTCTGTAAAGAGAATCAAAGCAAATTGTAAACCTGTAAATAAAATGTATGTAATGTATGTAAGCACAGCTTCTGCAATACATGAAAATTCTGCTTAAAAAGAAAATGGAGTGAGGCAAACAAGTTCCATTATCTTAAATTTGGAGTGGCTGTTTGCTACTAGTTCTCATTTATGGAAAGTGCTAATTAATTACTGAAGACTGCCATAAAGAAATATAAATTGTACTTAGAAAGAAAAGTCACTTATGAGAGGTAGATGACTTGTATTTGTGATTACACTTGGATGTCTCAATGATCCATGTCTTGCAGGAGAGCTACTCAAAGAATTTTTATTTTGTCATAGTAGATCTCTTAGTAGAGATCCACTGAGGGATCTGATGATACTACATCTGCTTCCTCATCTGATAAATGTGAGAATTAGTTTTGTTTTCAAGGTTTTAGACATCAGTGATTCTCAGCAGGCTTTAATGTGGAAGAGCTAATTCATATTGTGAGTGAGTGAGAAGTACCCAAAAGGCAGGAGGGAAAGCATCCACCAAGGATTGTAGTGATTCACAGAGATATTTTCTTCCTGTGGGAATAATAAACTCATTCACACTGTGACTGAATTGCATGTGGTCTTGCAGTGTCTGCTTACCAACCTTTGCATGAACTCCTGTTTCTTAGTGTTGCCCTTCCTTCAAGGAAGAGTTGCAACACAGTTAGTGATATCAGTCACACCTTTTAAGTAAGAAAAATATTGCTGTTATATCACAATTAAAAAAACCTATATGGTGAAGCCCTCAAATGTTGAGAGAGAATGTAGTTTTCTGGTCTACTTTTAGTGATAGCAGGATATGTTTAAAGAAGTTTTCTGTACAGGGAGAGAAAATGTTTCGTGGCAGAAACAGTTGTGACTTTCATCTGGTTTGATCAGGGTTCATTTCACTTTTTATCAACTTAATGGAGCTGCTTAAGTGAGAAGCTGTGCTTCTGGCATGAGCCTGTCTAAAGATGACACAAATCCTACCAAAGGAGAAGCCAACCCAGTAACCCAGAGCTGCCCTCTGGCAGGCCCTCCCTGCTTTCATTAGCTATGCACAAAGGTTAGTGCAAGTAGCATGACTAATTACGTGTCTGTAGTTAGGTGTGATCATCTGGCCTGGTGCTCAATTTCTGATAGGCAGGAGAATTTATAGTGCTCTGTTAGGTGATAATCCATAACAGAATTGCTTTATTTGCTATAACAAAGTTCTTCAGAGTTGGTGAGTTGACTTAAAGTGGTTTGCAGCTTTGTGCTTTGAGAGGGAATGAGTACGTGGTTGTGGTTATTGTAGTTTTTCAGTCAAATCTGTTAGTATTAAAAATACAAGGCAAGGATGAAAGCTGTGTGAAGAAAATACTACTTTAAGTGCAAGTTGAACTTCTTACCCTCACTTGAGAAATCTCAGGGTTGTTTGAACCTGTTCTACTCCCAGGTGGCTAGGTGCTTTTTCAGGCCTGAATTATTCCTATGGGGTCAGCAAGTGCATTGGTACTAATAACTTGAGTGCTCATAAAGCCCTAGGTACTCTCCAAATCAAAGGAGAAGATCCTGAAGAAAGTTATAACATGACTGGAGTGGTCAAGGTGGTAATTTGCAAAGGTGATGTTGAAATAAGTGGTATTGTATGATGCATAGACACTTGCTTTTATAAAGCATTGCATGAGGGTTCAGCCTGCAGATTTTGAGTCCATTAATGTGTGGCACCTAGCTTGTCTAAATAGCAAAGCCATTGTCCTCTTCTCAAGTGCAGTTTTCAAATGCATCATTCAGTAAACACAGTAATATGGATATCAAAATACAGAATTATTTCACACTTTAAAAGGGTAAACAAAACATATGAATTACTTTTTGTAGGAGAAGTACTGAAGTTTGGATTGCTGTCTTGATAATATAAACCTGCAATAAGTGGCAATGTCAGGGGTTCCCACCCCACCTCCTCCTGGGGAGATGTCCAGTGGACCTGTGGCTGAAAGCTGGTGTTACACACAGGTAATCTATATCAATTCCAATGGCTTTATTTTCTAGTCATAATTATAATTAAAAAAACCCAGACCTAAAATTATTGAGTTGTGCTGATAGTGTAACTAGTTAAGTTGGATATGCTTGATAAGTAAGTTAAATTTTATTGACATTTTCTACATCTTTTGTTCAGGTTAAAGTAGTAAAATTTTCCTACATGTGGACCATTAATAACTTCAGTTTTTGCCGAGAAGAAATGGGTGAAGTTTTAAAAAGTTCTACCTTTTCATCAGGGCCAAATGACAAAATGAAATGGTAAGATCTTTATTCTAGAAACTACTTTGGGGTTTGTGGTGGTGTGGTTTGTTTTTTTTTTATTTCCACTCACAAAAGCTGCATAGTTAAATTGCAAATAAATATTAGAACTCGGCCATTTCTTGAAGTTGGTGTAGATTGGTTGTAATTTCAAAGTTTCAGCAGTTGTAAGGGAGACATTTGGTTTGGTAGCACATGTCTTATAAAAATAGTTCCAAATTTATTCTAGGTATGATTTAAAAATGTACAATTTCTGCATTTGTTTCAGGTGCCTGAGAGTGAATCCAAAGGGATTAGATGATGAAAGCAAAGACTACCTGTCATTATATTTGCTTTTAGTCAGTTGTCCAAAAAGTGAAGTCAGAGCAAAATTCAAATTCTCCCTGCTGAATGCTAAAAGAGAAGAAACAAAAGCAATGGGTAAGGGAATCTTAATGTATTGTGTGTGGATTTGTAAGAATGTCCCAAAGAAAATCAAAGTTGTACTCTTTCCTTTGAGAACAGAATTTAATACGGCGTTAAACTTTAAAATATAAAAATCTTGTTTGTGTTTCACACATTTCTGATCACTAAGCTATGTTAATTCTGTCCTGAGCAGGATAAATTACAGCATTCTCCTAACTGCTGTCACTCCAGACTCTTGTCACTTAGCTTTTCTAGCAGCTTATTTTTGCTTTCTGTTAGTAGGGGTTTATTTGCTTGTTTCTAGCTACACAAAGTGTTTGATTTCCATAGTTAATTAGGATAAATATGCATGATTGTTTTTTCAGACACTCCTTTACAATGTTTTGGTCTACTTCATCTGATTTACACTGTAATCAGTTTAAAAACATGAGCCACATACCTAAGGAGTTAGAAGACTGAAATAATTGGTGATTTAATTACCTTCTTGATATGAAAAATGTCTGGCTCTTAGTTTCAAACTTACAAGCACAAGCCTCTTAGGAAACATTTTTTGGGAAAGTTGGAATTCTCATGAAAATGTGCAATTTAATGCTAGTCTGCACTGAGTATTTGCTATTAGTCACATGTATGAAGAATCTGGCTGCTTTTCTTCCCTCCTTCTCCTCTAGGACTAAAGAGATCTTATAGAGTCTGTTCTGTTGCAATTCTGAATTTCTTGGAGAAAATCGATAGTTCTCCAATGTCCCTACCCAAAGTTCATCCTACTTCCTCTTTATGTAACTACCCCCACTTGCAATCTTTAAACTAAATCCACAAAACTGAGTTCAGATCTAAAAATTAAAAGGTTGGACTTTTGTGGAAGGAAAGTAAATGCTTGTATATCGCTCGCTTCTTCCACTGATGGAGCTAGTTCCTTCAATGCCTGCAAGCCTCCTGCTTCTGGAGATTATATGAACAAAGCTTTTGGCTTGAGAGTCTTCCAGTCCAATAGTGAATTGGTGTGTGTAATTTAAATGAAACTGCAGCGTGTGCATCAAAAAATACTTGGAAATAATCATAGGATCACAGAATTGTTGAGGTTGCAAGGGACCTCTGGAGGTTGTCTACTCTAAACCCCCTGCTGAAAGCAGGGTCAAGTAAAGCAGTTTGCTTGGGACCTGTCATGCTTTGAATATCTCCAAGGATGGAGACTCCGCAACTTAACCTGGGCAACCTGCTGTAGTGTTTAACTAGATATTGGTGCTTTTTTGCCTTGGGGTTTCATTACTGTCTCTTGTTTATTTGTTGTCCTCCAGGACCATAGTTGCCAGTCAGCTGTTTCTTCCTGATCAATAGGTCTGTATCAGGCACTGCACAAAATACTGCTCTAATCTTGACCCATAAGCTCTCAAGTGGCTCATCACTCATCCCAAGGTGGTTCTCATGTAAAGGGTAGTGCCCTTGCCTCCCCTTCCTGGCCTGGCCTCCCTAAAGAGCCTGTACCCATCCACTGCAGTTGTGTGAGCTATCCCACCATGACTCTGTGAGGCCAAGGAGATCATAGTCCTACAACTGTACACAGAACTCTAATTCCTCCAGTTTCTTTCCCATGCTGTGTGCATGAGTTTACAGGCACTGCAGAGAGGCACTCAATTGTGCTGATTTCCCAGATAATGTATGAGAGTTTTCTTCATAATGCTGCCCTAAACAAGGGGTGTGCAACGTAGGATGGAAGGGGTTTGAGCATCTGAAGACTATTTGCAAGTGCTACTTTAAAGGCTGAAAATCACAAGGTGCTAAAAGCCTAAAATCCTGAGTAGACATGTCTTAAGTTTCTGCAATAAGAGCTGTCCTGTATTTGGCACTGAAAGAGTTATGAACATATTTTCACTTTGGGCAATTACCAACAGAAATCTTCTTTCTTGGACTTTCCAGCCATTTACCATCTGCTTCTGGAGATGCTGTTTTTATTTATACAGTAGAATGCCTGACTTTAGATGTCCTTTTTAAATTGATAATTCATGCATAGACTGCTGTTTCAAGTGATGAAGTTATGTGTAAAATAGGTAATGAACTAACATTTTAACTCTATTAGAAAGAAGAAAAACACATTTACATTTTTATGTTGGTTTGTTTTTGTGGGTTTGTATGCTTAAATTGCTACTGATCACTTAATATCAGAGGCTTAACACTGATTCTTGCTGATAACAGTAGAATCCAAGTCTGCAGATAAAGATTTGGGCTCAATGTAGAGAAGAGATTTTTGAACTTTTTTTAAATGTGACTTTCTGATTTTTCATTCAGTTTCATGAGGTTTGTATTGAGTTTTTGGCAAGTTGGTAGAAATGTGAAAACACTAATCCACATGCCAAACACACTAAGCAATACTTTTTAAATGGCAATTTTTCTTCCTTGGCACACAGATTTAAAAATGTGAACAGTAGATTTGTTCTGTTGCCCTCAAAGTCCACACTGCACTTCAAGTGCATTTTTCCTCTTCTTACATGCTCTGGATGGATAAGATTGTTTTTCTCTTTTTGTTTGAAGGCCTGAGTGTGATAAGGTAACAGGGATGGAAACATTTCCTGCATTGTCAATTCCTGGGTTATTGTTCATTGTATTAAAAAAAATAATCAAAACCTCTACAACATACTTTGCTTGATCTACTTCCAGTGAAAAACTGTTGTGAATATCATTTTTCCAGTTTGTTGGCAGTGAGGAGAGTGCATTGGAATACTTGTGTGTTTTCTAACATGTGCTATGTTACATGGGCAAGTCTTTCAATGATGCTGCCAAGTTAACTATTGTAGAGAAGTCTGACTTTGCTAATGTCTTTATTTTGGATGTTGTAGAAGGAATGATGTTTTAACAGATGCTGTTCTGAAAAATACTTTGCTTTTATAAAAAACTTGTGACTTAAACTTCTAAATTGCTCTCCAGAAGACTTAAGTATCAATCCATACTGCAAATCAAATGGTCATGTGTTTCTTGCTCAGTTTTTTTGGAATGAAACGAGAGTTCTGTCTTGGAAAATTCTTCTTGAGATACCCCCTCACTCCTCTGGTATTGTTTCCAAAGTTTTCTTGCTTTCTTTGTTTTGAATGACTTTTCTAAATATCAGAATATGGTTTATTCTACATATATTTTCCCCCAAAACCTTTTCCCATATTTTAGTTCCACATAAAAATATGAGATATTCTTTCCTCTGGTTCAGTTTGTGGAACAAGTGGCTGCCTTACAGTGAACTTACCATGTGAAGTAAGTTGACTTACTTAATTTTATGTATTTGCACTAATATGACCTATGGGATGAACCCTTTTGCAGGCTGTGAAGATTAGAACAGGGAAATAACAGTGTCACAGCAAACCTGAGGGATTAAAAAAATAATAATTCTTGTAACTATAGCTAAAAGAGAACAATAAGTAATATCTTTTTATGACCAAAAATAGTACATAACTTGAAAGCTTTTGTTTTGCTTTTTATTAATGCTTTTACTAAATTTCAAAATAATTTGAACTTGTGAAACAGGGTTTTCCATTTCAGAAAGAAGTCAAAACAGATTGTTATGACAACTGTAGAAGTGGTGTCAGAATGCATTTGTGATGACAAATTCATTGTGATGGTACTTCCCTGTGAACAGTTTGTTTTGACACATTGGCATTCTTAAACATTAACTGAAAATCTCTTCTCTTGCTGCATGGTGCCTAAGATAACATCTAAAGAGATATGATTTGAATTGCAAATTGTGCTCTACTGAGTTCTATCAAGTGTTTTATAAATCAACAATTATTATAACATGAAAAATTTTTCATCAGTTGTGGGTTTTCTAAAAATGGGACACATGATCCAAATGTGTTAATGGATTGATTTTTTGCCTTTATGTAAAATTTAGTTGTTACTATCTGTTAATATTTTCATTTAACTAGCTTTCTTTCTTCTTACCTGTCTTTTCTCAGAAAGCCAAAGAGCCTATAGATTTGTGCAAGGCAAGGACTGGGGTTTTAAGAAATTTATCCGAAGAGATTTTTTACTGGATGAAGCTAATGGTCTTCTACCAGATGACAAGCTAACATTATTTTGTGAGGTGAGTGATAGCTTTTTGAAGTGGTAAAGGTTTAAATAAAATGTCTTCTGCTCTAATAAATAGAAGGTTGTGTTGACTTAAACAGTAATATGCTATAGAAGTTGTCTGCTGTAAAATGTAAATATGGTAAAATAGATATGCACTTGCTTTGTCTGCATTGTGTTTTGGTTATTTTTTTGATACATGTATGCTGAAGTGTAGAGTAGGCCTGAATTTATCACTTAGTAAACTGTTAGGCTTCTCCATGAATCTGCTGGGCTTACTTATTGACTGCAGAATTATTTATGCAAAAGCTGACTGATCCATCCTGTCTATTGAAGTACAGTTTCACTGAGGTCACTTTCATTTCAAGAAGTTATATTTGTAATTAGAGATTGTTTTTCACTGGATAAGCAAAAGGGAAATGTCTACCTACTGGTTTGTGTTATAAAAACTTAACCTAATTGTCATACTCTATTCCTGTAATACCATAACTGATGGCTTTAATAGGGCATTCCAGTAAATGAAACACTTTATTCTTTATAGTAATTGTTAGATTTTTGTTTCCTGAATAAATGCTGGTATCCTGTAGAAGTACTGCTTAATACTGAGCATTCACATTGAGAGCTGTAGTATACATTTAACTCCATGGTGTATTATGGGTCACTTTTATAATATCAGTTATTTTGGTAACCTAAAGTGTCTTATTAAACTTGAGTAAAACACTTAGTGTTAAAAAAGGGAACTAGAGAAAGTTGCAGTGTAAGTACAGTGTATGTTAAAGAAGCTGGTTATCTTTGCTGCCCTAAAGTGATTAGTGACTTGGCAGTTAGAGCATCTACCATCCTCCTAATAAGTTTGCTTTGATCTGTGTATTTACGAGAAATGTGTAAAATTGTCTTGGCAAGATTACAATTTAATTATATGTCATTATGCTGTGTAGGAAGAATAATTGAAATGTGGCCCCTGAGACTAGATATTGCAAATATAGTGCATCTTATTTTCACTTAGACAAGTTAAATTAACTGCATGATAAATTTGTTATGAATACAATTATTTGGGTGATAAAAGCAGATGTAACAAGTGTTTTATGGTTCTGTAAGTACACTTTTGAGTATTTTCTTAAGTTTTCCTCATAGTGAATACTTCAGTGTAAATGAACAGCTCTTGAAAATAGTGTTTAGTTTTGGAAATAGGTGACTAATTTTAGAGATAAACTTTCCCAGTGAGAAATATTGTTATTTAAATATTTGTGCTAATCTTTAACTGTTTCCCCCTATGAAACTTTTCTATATTTTAATCTGAATGGCTTTTGTGAAGTGTTTAACATACTCTGATTATAAATGCTGAAGGAAGTACAACATTTAATTGTGTACAGTAAGCATGTTAAAATAAATTCTAGCTTGTTTCAGGCTAAAGCAAAAAATATTGCAAATTCAAATAATTGTAACATGTTTGAAAGACCTATTTCTATAGACAAGTCTGAAGTTTTTGTCTTTTTAAAACATAACTCTAAATTGTAATTTCTGTGTTTGCCTTCCTACACTATCCTAGGTGGAAGATTGACTTAGCGCTTTTTCAAACTATATTGCACTTGGCTTGATAAAACTTAGCAGCTACAGCAATTATTTCATAAAGGTCACTGAGTACCTGCTGTACTGGTTGGCTCTTCTTCCTGTTGGGTTACAGAAGGATTACTTGGTCTTCCTTGGCAGCAAAAGCATGCTTTCTGTGTTGCTGGGTGTTCTTAAGATCAGTTGGATGTGTCCTTGCATTGGAAACTGAAGGGCTGTTAGGTTAAATGCTTTGCACACTCCATAGCGTTGCCACTGAGAGTGACCTATTGATTAGGTACAACTTCATAATTTTGTTTTTTTTTTAAGCAAATTGAAATTACAGAAGACTTGCAAATATTTTCTTTTGCAACCAGAACAGTAGATTATCTGCAGGGATGTTCCTAGTGAATGCTTTCACAGGTCTCTTACCTAGCTCAGGTTGAGAGTAGTCTAGAGTATCACACCATCTTAACTCTTAGACCTCCAGAGATTCAAAACCAAGGAAACAATACACATGATCCATCTTAACTGTCATTCCACACAGAACTTGTTCAAGTCCTAGTTTATACATTCCTATATCCCTTACACGTGAGACTATGCAATGCTAAGGGCCTGTGCCCCTAAAGTATATATGCCACGTGAAAGCTGTGTGTTGGATAGCTTCTTAAGTGGTAAAGTAAATCAGACCTTGTGGAGTACCTGGAAATCTCGACTAGATTGCTACTACTCTCAAAGACAGATTATTTGCCATTAGTTCTAGCACCTTCTGTTTGTCCCACAGTTTAGTGAAGAAATTCCTTCACTCTTGTGAGTGATCTTTAGAAGTTCAGCTAAGATGACTGAAGTAAGGATTTGCATCAGGTGTTGAGACAATCCTACACCAGTTGCTTTTAGCAAATATGAGTTTTGAATAGTTGTGGATTTCAGCCTAATTTAAATACATTTTTTAAAAATGCACTTGTTTGCAAGAATATCATCTGGACAAGCGAAATATGAAATATCAGACCCTTGCAAGTGTTTATTTTTAGAATCTTTAGAAGCTGTTACTATCTACAGACAATACATGCCAGACCACACAGATGTAGGAGACTTGAATTAAAATTTTTCTTAAGCTCTATCTTAAAATGATGTTTCAAAGCAAACTGTTGTGTTGTGCAACTATCAGTGTATTTTAGAAAGCATTGTAAAATGGAAGCTTGGAACATCAGAGATTAATTTAAGTACACATAAAGACTGTGTAGATGGCCTTCTTAGGCACTGTCAATATCTAACGAGGATGCTGTGTGGACAGCTTGGATCGTGAACTTTGAATCATATCTCTTGAGAAGCAGAACTCTCCTTTGGCCACAGAAGACTAGTTTTGCTAAGGTGAAACTCCACTGGTGTGTATGTGTATCTCCTGAAATCACTCTGTGTATGAAAACTGGGAAACAGTACACAATACTCTTTAGATCTTTTTCAGTGTTACAAATGTATAGTTACTGTGGAAGTGAAATTTTGAAGTGCTTTGGGGTATTTTATTTATGGAAGAATGTAAAGGAATTCCTTATAATCACAGAGGGATATGGGATGAAACAGGGAATTAGGCAATGATTTAAATCCTCAAGCTGCTGTTTAAATTGGATCATCCTCCTCTTCTGATCTGGAGTTTGGTGTGCAGTGCTCTGACTTTCTGTGAAGCTTAGCTGTGCTATTTTTGCTTTATGCCAGATTTATTCCAGATGCTGTGCCTCTAGAAATCAAACAAAGCACTGATCTTAACAGTATCAGCATTTTCTCTTAATATATAATCCTAATTTTCTGTATTTGGGAGAAGCAGTGATCAAGATCTTTTCTTTATGAAGGTTTTATTCTCAGCCATATGCTCTCAGACAACAGAATTAAAACCTGCTGAGCCCTTCCTTTTTCCCAAAATACTGATTAAAAGGACTTAATATGTAAAGATACCTGAAAAAAAGCAAGTAATACTACTACTGTCCTGTTCATTAATGCGAAAGATTTAAACATGGAGAATAATATTTGTTTCAGATGTGGAGTTCTGTTCAGAAATAACATCATGTGAGCATGCATTTCATTATTGAGGTTACTTACCTACTACATCTTATATTTCACTAACTTATATTTCTAAAATAATGGCTTTTGTTCTGTTTAGAAGACAGACACTCATGATTCCTTCCGCAGCTGGACACAGTAAAATAAAATAATGAAGGATCTATGTTACTTGTGCTTACTTTACATTATCACATTGCAGATTAAGTATGAATTTACTGTAATTAAAATGGGCAATGCTATACTATTCCAAATTTCTATGAAACTGTTTCTTACAAAACTTTTCTATGACTCTGTGATGATCTGTTCAGAATTTTATATTGTCTGTATTTTACTTAAATGGATGAAGATTGTTGAACTGTTATCTCTGAAATAATGTTAACTTTTGTATTTTTGATCCCATTGGTATCCCAGGAACCTTGACTTATTTACTTTCACATTTCTACCTGTTGGCATGTGGTATTGTGCTCGGTTGGATAAGTACATAACCTTAGAGTCTAAGTAAAGCTCTGTTTGTTTTGTCTTATTTAAAAGTAAACTGTAAAGCAGTACTTCATGCTTTTTGGCCTAATGCCAAGAGCAGCACTGTTTTTGCTTTGCAATTGCTGAACTTGTAGTGATAGGTACTGTAATTTGCTTTATTATTGGCATTCAGTTATGAAGGAGTTGTCTTGCTGTGATTTTCTGTTAGGTAAGCGTGGTCCAAGACTCAGTAAATATATCAGGACAGTCTAATACAAACACTTTGAAGGTACCTGAATGTCGCCTAGCAGAAGATTTAGGGAATCTCTGGGAAACAACAAGATTTACAGATTGCAGTTTTTATGTAGGAGGACAAGAATTCAAAGCTCATAAATCTGTCCTTGCAGGTACTTTCTACTTTTGTATTGCTCTTATTTTGTAATTAAAAATTGCTAAAAGTTTAAAATTTGATCATATTTAATAGTTACTTTTCTTGCAACAGCACGATCTCCAGTTTTTAATGCAATGTTTGAACATGAAATGGAGGAAAGCAAAAAGGTAAGCCTTGGTAAAAACTTTACATGTAAATATTGTACCTTGTGAAAGAGGGAGAAGCTGAAGAAAACTTGGAGTATTGCAAATTGAGGAAGATACGTACTACATGGTGATGCAGGAGTGGTGGAGGTGCTACCCCTGAACACTCTCCTGGTGAATTCTGCTGGAGTTTCACTGTGTAGAAAGAGCAGAGAGGGCTGACTGTGGAGAGGTTCTGGAGGATTTGTTCTTTCAGGTACTTGTATCTGCCCTAGTTCACTAGAGGTACTGATGTAATTGACCTAGTAATCTCTGACCCTTTTTGCTTTAGTTTGTACCTTAACATAAGCTGATTGATTTGACTCAGATTTTGCTGTAGTGTATTAGATCACTTTTTATGGTAGCTAGGACACAAACAACAGCTGAATTATGACTCAAATTAATCCCTGAGGCAGTGAAGCACTCCTTTCCATTCACAGTTTCTGCAGGCTCTTGACCTGTATAAGTGTTTTTGATGGATAGTTACTTAATCAGCACAGAGAGCTGCTTCTGCTTTTATGCACTTGATATCTCCCACAGCAAGGAGCTGTTTGTGTCTTTGATGAAGAGGAATAGCTAAAATATGTTGGTTATAGACAGAATCCATGGAAAGACAAGTCACTGATCAGCTCACTAAAGGATTTTCATAGATGGTCATCACTTAGTCTCGGAGGCTACAAAGATGTTGGTTGTGTGAACAAATACATCAGATTAATACGGTACTGTAGTACAATTGAGTATCACAAACATGGCATTTCTCTTGCTTGCACTTCTCTGATCTGGAAACTCACAGGTAGAATTGGAATACTAGAAGCATTTTATTATGATTTTTGGACTGGAAAAATCCCAGACATGTCACAGTTTCAGTAATGTGCCATGCTGGGGCATTCACCTTCATGTTAGCAGAAAACTCCCAGTGCAGCTTTAAGAATTACTGATTTTGATTACTTTCTATTTAATGTTGTTGAATATTAACTCAAATTTGTAAGAATTTTCTATGATGGATGGCAAATGAAAACTTGTAGCATGCATAGAAATTATATTTGATATGCTCGCTTTAAAGTAGTAGCTAAATTACAGAGGCTTTTATTGATTCTTCTTTACCAGAACCGTGTAGAAATAAATGATGTAGACCCTGAAGTTTTCAAAGAAATGATGAGATTCATTTACACAGGAAAAGCACCAAACCTTGAAAAAATGGCTGATAATTTGTTGGCAGCTGCAGACAAAGTAAGTAATTGACTCCTAAATTCTCAAACCTGATGTTTGCTTGTGGAATGTTCTTATTTAAAAAAAAAATCTTTTTCAGATTGATAGGTTTTGATTATTTTTTTAAATATGAGAAACAGATCTCATCAGAAATGGAGAAAGATGGGAAAGAATAGACTTCTTTTAGCACTACAAGGTTGATAAATCTTTCTTGACCAGAATTGTTTCAGATATTAATTGTACTTACTATCCAAACTTTTTTTAGAAATTTGGGACCGTGAATATGATTTGGAAAATCAATCTTGAATAAAATGTAGCCTTGATCTTGATATTCTTGAAGAGGATTTATACAGGTGTTTGAATTAACTGTGCACCCTAAAGTACTGCTACTTCAGAGTTCCCACCTTTGTCTTTCCTACAAACATAATAGTTCTAATCTTTCATCTGTTCTCTATTGGTATCTTGTCTACTCTTTAAACTGTTGCTCTGTGAAATACTTTTTCTACTTTGCTTTTTGAGATGAGGGGATTTACAGCAGCACAGCAATTAAGGTGAGATTATTCCCTTTCATATCATAATTTACAGTTTTCTAACTCTTAAAAACTTGAAAAACTTGACCCAACACCTTATTTTTTCTTCACTGCTTTAGAGCTTGAGTTGAGATTTTAGTTAGCTATCTTCAGGGGACATAGAGTTGTCTTTCCCTGAGGAGGCATAAGTAGTTTCGAATCCAGAAAACACTCACTTCAGTGTAATCTGAAAGTTTTCGCTCTCAGCTAAGAGTGTGGCAATTTTTTAAACTACTTTGGCAACTTCTGAACTGTTGGGCAATCATGTCTGTAAAACACCAGTGGTGAAAGCTGCCTGTTCTCATAATCAATCCTAGTATAAGTAATTTAAGATAAGTCCTCACAGTAGTTGATTTTAAAAAATAAATTTTTTTCTGGCAACTTAATGTATTCTATTTTTTTAAGCCCTCTTGACCTGGCACTGCCCTGACTTACCACTCTTCTTCTTTTCACCTCACTGCCAGCATCTCCTCTTTCAAAACAGATTGTTTTGTCAAGTTTCAGTACACCCAAGCAGACATGTGGAATGGGATTATTTTATGAATGCTGGCCTTTACATAGGGCATAATTCATAAATGTAGAGTCTATTAAAACTTAGTCATGTGATTGTGTACAATACCAGGAAATAACAATGGTACTCTAGGAGGTCCCTGTAGCTATTTTTTAACAGTTAAAAACTTCTAGAAACTTTCTACTATTCCTTCTGAATGTGAAATAATCTAAAAATGAGTGTTCTGCATATTACAAAAGTCATTACACTGCTGTGTAGAGATTTGTTACAACTCTAAATAGACGTATCCTGAGAAATACTATAGTAATAAAATGAGAGTAACAATGCATAGGTTTAGAAACATGGAAGTTAGGCCAATAAATTGACTTTTCTTAAGTAGCATTTCTTTGTTTCATAGAAGAGTTGGCAATACAAATGTGTGAGTGGCAGCTTGAATATATGCCACTTATGTGTCTAAAGTTCTTTTCAGACTTGAAGTCCGTGTCTGAAGGGTACTAAACTAAATGGGATGGATAAGATCTCAGTGGGAGTATATAAAGCTGAATGAAACCTGTTCAGAGTATGACATCCTTCAGAAAAGAAGCACAGTTTATTTATGCAAAATATAATATGGGGATGCAATTATTTTGCATCAATTTTCTGGTAGGCTGTACCTAATGTATGGAAGAAAGTAAGAAATTCAGAGACAGAGTGGGGCTAAACTTGGAACAAGCTAATTTCAAACAGGCTAATGTATTTTCCCTTAGACAGTTTCATGAAACTTTTCATTGTATAATTTCTTGCCCCTTGTTTTGAGGTATAAACCTATCTAATGATGATTTTGGTAAAGAGTCCATGTCTGTCCTTACTCTTCCTCCCTTAACAAACAGAAGGAAAATGAAAACTTCTGAATGAGTCACTTTTGTTGTTTTAATATTATCTCCCAGTAAATTTTTTGTTTGGAAATATTTTGCTGTTAAGCTTGGGAGGCACCAAGCATTTTGATGACTAGCAGTGTCTTAAAAACTGTAGAAATAATGGTAGAAAGAATGAGTTTGAAGAATGATTAGTGTAGTTTTTTCTTTTGTCAGTATGCACTGGAACGGCTGAAGGTGATGTGTGAGGAAGCTCTCTGCAGTAACCTCTCGGTAGAAAATGTTGCTGACATTCTTATCCTCGCAGATTTGCACAGTGCTGAACAGTTAAAAGCACAAGCAATAGACTTTATTAACAGGCAAGTAATATTTATGAGACTTGAAATACAAATATATTTCTGCTTTGTGTACCTTTTCAATATTAGCACAGTTCTTTCTTACAGGTGCAGTGTTCTTAGACAACTTGGGTGTAAAGATGGGAAAAACTGGAATAGCAAGTAAGTTTCCCTGCCGCACGATGCTCTGTACAAACACTGCTAAGTAGACTGCAGATCTTAAGAACTGTTGCTTCATTTCCACACTACTGAGGCCAGTCACTGACTGTAAGTAAAGTAGGATTCAGCAGATGCTACCTCAGTTATGTTTGTGACTTCCGCTTTAAATGATAAGGGAGTGTTAACTGCACTCCAGTGTGAGATCGTAACAATAGGTGGTATTTATTCCTCTCCTAGGACATCTCAGTGCTGTGAGATAGTGGCAGCAACCTATATAAGCGAAACCATTCTCTTGACTAACTAGATTTGTACCTGGAGGAGTGACAACCCCAGTGTGGTTTCAAAACTTGCTTAGGTCAATCTGAGCCTGCATATTGCCTGAGCCTGCAGTATCTCCAAAGAAGGGAGGGCAGTTGCTCTTTTTGCCTTTGGCAGCATGTTTGTGCGCCTTCCCACATGCCAGCGCTAGTAGTTTTCAGGCCACACGACTAGTCAGTCAGGTTCCTCTGATCTGGCTGACTCTGTTAGTGCTTATGCCTACACTGCAAATAGGTTGAGAATATGTGGCTCAGACTGAAGAACTGATTGCACTGTATATTTAGAACAGCTGAAGTGATTCACGGAGTAGAAGATGGTCAGCTTCAAAGTAGCCAGTGGTAGACTGAAACAGTAAAAGGACAGCAGAGCACTTACATCTTACCCTTGGAATCTCCAGAGAAGTTAAAAGCTGTGTTGTATCAGTTATTTTTAAACCAGTGTTTCTCCTCTAAAGGAAAAGTCTTCACAGGCCTAATGATTAAGGGAAAAGTGGAAAAACGTGAAAAAAGAAGGGAGTGATAGAAGATACATAGTTAAATATCAGTAGAAAGCTTAACAAAAGATAAGTCAGAATCCATAATAATATAAACTAGTTTACGTTTCTTCTCAAGTGATTTGCAACTTACTGAGCTTACTTCTGTTCTGGATAATTGCTGGTGAAGATGCTATTCATCATTGCATCAGCTAAAGCATCTACAATAAATCAAAGAAATAATGTGAGGAGGCCCAGCTTAATTTACTGACTCTTGGGCACCAGGGAGTCTGAACTTTGGTGGTGTTTCTCAAGGCACTTACCCTTAACTGACTTGCAGCAGAAGATTAAAGGCTTGCATTAGGAATCTGCAAAAGGTTTTATAGAGACTGTATAGCATAGATGTCAGCTGTTAACTTTACGCTTGACATCGTTCCTGAAGCAGTCTGAGGGTGCTCATGAAAGGCTTTTGAAAATGCAGGGCAATGGAAACTTGAGATTGATGCATAGGCTGTTCGTTCTAAATTACAGGTGTATCCCATGTCAATGTGGCATGCATCCCAACAAGTGTAATATTCTTCATGTGCAGAGTGAACCTTATGCTTTTTTCTATTATTTCACATAAGAGTAAATACATACGTTGAGTAAATGTGTAGTTTTTAGTCTCCTGGATGTCAGTCTGATACTTGCTGAAATACATTGTTGCTTCTGTGTTAGTTAAACAGTGGCCATTGAAACCCATTCTGAGTGTAGTCAATGATCTTGTACTGAGGAGTGAATACTCTTGAGTATGTTCCACTGGTACTGAAACTAGGAGCTCCCAGTGAAGGGTCCTGTAGTCAGCCAGTTAGTATGTCTTCATAGCTTTTTCTAGTATATGTACTACATCATTTTTGCTGCTGATTCATCTTGTTGTCCTCTCTTCCCAAACTGAGCATGCCCTTCTATGTAATAAGATTATCATGTCTCTGTTTGCTTTTTGTCTCTCCTAGACCTCATTTTCTTCAGGTTTTCCTCTTACTGTTTTCCTGTACAATTTCAAGCTGGTGCCCAGTGTTGGGTGCAGTTCTCTAGCTGGGCTCTTGCTGGTGCTGAGTAGAGCAGAATAAGTCCCCTATGTCCTACATGTGATGATATTACTACACCCAAATTGCAATTTGCTCCTCTTTGCACCTGTACTGGCATTCATAAAGTCTGTTGTCTCATAATACTCTTCTGCATTCTCCTGCAGTCTTTCTGCCTTGCCTGCTCTTCTCCACTGTGCATTTGTTACATTTGGTTTGTAAAACTGTGTGACTCTTCTCAATACTTCTGTTTTCAGCCAAGCAACAGACATAATGGAAACAGCAGGCTGGAAGTCCATGATCCACTCCCACCCTCACTTAGTAGCAGAGGCCTTTCGCGCACTAGCGTCTGCACAGTGTCCACAGTTTGGCATTCCACGCAAACGGCTAAAACAGTCCTGAAACCTTCCATGGACATTAGAGAAATTGAATTGACTCTGCTCCTCCATGCCCAGAGGTGTTTTCACAAACCATAACAAGAGTTTTTGTTATCCTTGTCCACAGAAGCTGGAAAAGCCTATTGTTTGCTTTTCAGATGGATAATTTATGGTTTAATCCTCAGCTTTAAATTAGACTGATTACTCTAATTCACTGAAAGGCCTTAAATTACCTTCAATGACTCTCTAGTCCATATAGTCTAATGTATCTTGATTTTTTTTTTTTAATTATTATTTTTTAATGTGCCTTGTCTTTTTGACTAGGCTCTGCAGGATTGCACTAGCTCCATAATGCAGTAAAGTTGATAACTGAAGATTAATTTTTGAAAGGGATCTTCCATTATTTTCAGAAGAAAAAAAAAAAAAAAGATTATAGTTTGGTCCTGTGCTGACTGGAAGGTTTTAACTAGCCTCTCATTAAAAGTACTTGAACCAGAGGCACATAATGTGCCCTAGACAAGTGCTAAATATAGGGGAGAGCCTGTTTACCTTCAGTGAATGCCTACAGGCTATTTATGGCAATATACTGCTTTGAACATAATTTATTTTTCATTGTGGGGGCAAATATGCAATGGTTTGGCCCAAAAACGTATTTTCATTACAGTTTGTAATGCTTAGTGTGTGTGCGTGTGCGTGTGTGTGTCTCAAAGCTGTCCAAAAGGTAAAAAGAAACACTGAAAAAGCCTCTTGCTTGTGTTTCTTTATGGTCCATCATTAGTTTACGTTTAATGCAGAACTTAAGAAGAGGTAGAGAGTTCAATGTGAAAACAGAATGGTATTGTTTAGGGAAAAAATAAATCTCCCCCCCCCCCCCATGTATGGTTACATAGAAAAATAAAGGATGCATAGAATGACCAAATGTAAATTGAGGAAATGGGCCAAATGGATTCTGAATATGCACTTTTAATGTGTAACTTTTGTATGTTGTGTGGTACATATATATTTTGCTTTTGATGAATTAATGAGGTACAGGTAATTGTGGCTTAACTTTTTAGATACATTTGAAGATGCCCACAGCCACATGGGATTTAGTTTTGTTAGAAAAGAAAGGCATGTCTTTTTAAGACTCAATTGAAGGTGGCTATTGCAAGCTTTCATATTTAAGTAACAGAATATTTTCACTTGTTGGAAAAAGGCATGTGAATGGTAACATTTTGAAGGGATTTTTCCCATCTTGACGTAGGCACTCAGCTTCCATTAACACCTAAGGAGGTTAGGTGCATGTGGGGAGGAATCTTTCCCTGAAATGTCAGATGGTGTTTGCAAGCAGAGACTTGCTCAGTCTTGCATTTCAGTTGTTGTACTGGCATTGTGGATGGTATTGAAATTCTGCATAATGTGAAAAGGGTGAAACATTTGTAAACTGCTTGTCATGGGCCAGTTCTTTATTATATGAACCTTAGCTTTAATATCAACATCCTCAGTGTTTGATAGCTTTGTTTACAATTGGGTGGAAAAGTCTGCAGTAGTGCACACTCTAAATGTTTCCTGAGTTACTGCATTGAGTTTACTGTAATAGTGATAATATGCTATATTTCTTTTTTGGGGGAAGACTTGGGTTTAGCAGTGGGGAATGGGAAGAGATCTCACCTAATTTATAAACACACTTGTATAAGGGTTTTATTTTGCCTATTAAAAAAAAAAAGTTATGCAGGGAGGAGAGAGGAAGAATTTCAGATTGTTTACTATATTAAAATCTATCTCCATCCTCATTTCATTACGATTCATCTGAGTTGCTCAGAACAAATTTTTTAGAGGAAAGAGTATATAGTTTTGTACTTCGGCATCTAGTAAACCATTAGGAAAGGTAAATTGGAAAAAAAATGCCTGGTCCAGTTTTGAAGACTAAAATAACCTCTAAACATGCATTTTCTTCTTACCTTTAACTAAATCTTTGTGATGGATAAAGTGTAAAATCAGAAACTTTAATAGTACTTAAGGCATCAAATTATATATTTACAGAGATTTATCCTTTTATCAATCCTTAAATATTTATCTAAAATAATGTCTCATGAGCATTCTTCACACTAAGAAGTAAAGGTAATTGTTCCCTCCAAAATAGTGATGTTTTGGCTGCACTGTGTAATGCATTAGGACTATATATAACCATCCTCATCACTGGTAAAACTTGCAGCTCTAACATACAAAGTGACTTGAATATTTAATGCTGTAATGATTGTCCAGTTCAGCTTGCTCTAAAGTAACAACATAAAGTAAGCAAATGGAAAACCTAAGGACTTTTGTGAAAACTTTGGGGTTATTTTTAGAAGCTTATTAGCACACTTTGTACCGAAAACTGTCAGACAATGTGCTGTAATGTTACCTACATGGTAGAGTGTCCACTTTCTGGTTCAGGCAGTATACCATACAGTACACTAATAGGAGCAAAACCCAACCATGATAATTGATCTGTTTAGATTTCATTTTATTTATTATGTATGTTTTGTCAGCTCTTAAGAAAAAGGTAAAACAGTTGCTGTATTCTTAAGTGAGTGCACTAATTATTCCCCTCTTTAATTAACTACATGCAGTGTTCTCACTGGAACGGGGTAGCTGGTAATTACAACCTTCTCCTTTGGATTCAGTAGCTTGTTTTTATTCCCCACATCTCAAGAGCTTGCCCTTCCAACACCTCAGTTGTCAGTTCTAACTGCAGCAGATGGAAAACTATCTACTACAATGGACAGTTGTTTCAGGCTGAAATCTTAGTTGTTTGTTTTTGTTTTTCCTTAGTTTTATATACAGATTAGGAATATAATGTATGAAGGTGCCATATTTTGGCTTGCCAACACTACTCCCTCAGATAGATGTGAACCACCACTTCCATGCTTTTCTGGGGAGAACCCTGCATGTGTCCTGTGTGTGCGTGGGCCTGTGAGTATGATTGTGTGGTGGTTTTTTGTCAAGAATGACTTTCTAAAAATAAGGACTCAAATTTGCTGTTAAAATGCTATTATGTATTATATATATATTTTTTCTCCTCCATTTGAACCTCTCCTAAGGAGATGCTTTGGGTGGAAGATGCTTCAATAAATAATCCTTATTTCCTAGTCCATTTACTGCATGCAGAAATATGAACACATTGTGCCTTTTTAGGAAACTGTTGTAATGAAGGGAAGATTTAACAGGAGACAAGGTATTTTTAAAAGTGAAGGAGAATGCTATTTCATACACAATTGAGATGGAAAAGTTAAACATTTGAATTCTGCATGTTGATTTTTGCTTCCTAAACTCAGTTTCACTGAGCTAGAAACTACACAGAAAAAGTGGAATAAGTATTAGAGATAAAAGTTGAGTAATGGTGTATATTTTTGTGAAAATATTTGCTGTTACAAGATAAGTGTATGTCAAAATGTGATGATCATGGACACAAAGTTAGTTTTACAAGTTACTCTAGGTCTGATGTTTTTCTAAACGTTGAGTATTTAGCATAAAATTCACCTTTGCACAGAAGGTCACTAGAAGACCTACAAGGACATCATGTTCCTATTAAATCCTCATGGCAAAGTTTCTCCCTTGGGAGAAAAAAATTGATGTGCAGTATTTGAAACTGTGTTTCATGAGAGTGAATTCCTAATGTGAGGTATTACTAGCTGAAATATTGTTGAGTTGTGCAGTTGGTTCAAATTCCTAAGCTCAATTGATTTATTTTTCTGTAATTGACAAACGGAATGTTAACAATCCTTTGTCTAGTGTTGATAGCATATTTAGAGCAGAGCTTAGCTACTTAGCTAGCAAGATACCAACTTAGTCTCATAACTTGGCTTCTGCTTACAGTAAATGGACTATGTTTGTAAAGGGAATTCACTATTTCAAGTGTTTTGCAAGGAATTTCACCGTATTTGTAACCTGGTTTTGGAAAGCTTGAGATCAATGAGTCCTATTTTAGAAATTAAACCAGTGAAATGACTTAGACCTGGTTTTGGGGTGGAAGTGATTAAGAGAATTCAGATCTGTAAACAGTTGTATCAAACCATCCAGCCTTTTTTTTATCAGCTGATGTTAATGGTGAAATACTTTTTGTACCTTGTTGCTGAAAATATTTTTGAGTTTCAGCACATCAAGTTACAATAAAGTTGTTACTTATACAGAATGTATCTGTGTGGCTTCTATTTGTGGCTTTTTTTTCCCTGTATATGTTCACAATGGCTACCCTTTGCTTTTCTCTATTGAGAAAGGTATTTTACCATCACTGTCAATCATTCCAGTATAAAATATACTGCTGTCCTTTTGCAAGCCTTTTTGGGGGAGGATCATATTGCAGTCTTGCTCTGATCTCCACTAACGTATTTATCCATTTTGATGCTTTGGAATAACTTAGAGTTCTGAACAGCTTATAACTTGCCTACCTGAGAAATGACTCTGCCTTTACACAGACTCTGTCAGAACTGATGCTCAGAGGGAAGACGAGTTGATCTGGTAGAGATGAAGATGGGGCTTCATGATTTCTAAGAGATTGGGTTTCTTTTTCCACCTACTGTCAAGAGCTGCCTGGTGGTTTTTTTCCTCTCAAGGAACATAGGCTTATAATAACCACATACAACAGGAATGTTGATTGCACTTGTTACTGGAGAAGTGGTATGTAAAATAATCTATATGGGTGGTTCATGAGGGTTTAATATATTTATAGATGTTTTGCAAAGATATGTAGGACTGTTGATATGCTGCTTTATTTGACTTTGGATGCACTCAGCTCCAGAAAATGATGGTGTCAAGGTAAGTTACTTTTTATAAAGTGATACAGACCATCTGAACAAACACAATCCCCTGTCTTGTGTTAACTAGGCTACTGCAAGACAGTGGCACAGTTGACCATTGCAGTGCTTCCAAAGCTGACTTGCGTAGCAGATGAAGATAGAGAGCTGTCATCACAGGGCTGCTCTGCTCTTGGGTATCTCAGCATAACAGATTGCTGGGATTTTTTTGTGTAGGTACAGGCAAAATTCTCCATGCTTGCTTAAAACATACATCCCTTCAGTTTGCAGTGATTCAGCTTGAAGTTCCTTGTTTCAGTCATGGCATAACTTCCACCTTCATAGGCAATTGCAAGGTAAACATGACTGCTTACCACTGGGAATGGGTACCACAAGTATTTGTGCAAGTCCAAGTTTTTGAACTGAGCTTCAACTTCTAGGTAAAGAATATTAAACTTCATTATTTGGGGGTTTTTAGAAGGCTGTATTTTTATCCTCTGTCTTTCTGAAATTGTTTTTCTTCTGAGATGTTTATCTTGCCATAATACAAAAGTTTTCTTTGTTGTTCAGCAAAATGTTTTCAATTAGCATCGATTAAGCACCTATTTTGTTTTTAAAATTAATTCCAAGCATCTTTTGTGTGGAAACTGAGTGCATAAAGCTTTTTTTTTTTTCTAGTTCTTTCAGTTGAATGCTTCTGTTTTGAAAAAATAGTATTTCACAATGTCAAACTATCTGAATTTTGGTTTAACTAAAATAGTACTAACCTTTTAGTAGCTTTCTGATAATTCTCATTTGAAGTCCAGTGCATGTCCTTCACTTTCTTTAAAAGGGGAAGCTCAAATAATGAATCTCAATCCATAAGAGATTCTCTTGGAGTGAAAGGCATCACTTGCTATAGAGTTGCCAGCCCTGCCATGCACTGAAGGCATAGTTTGATGTCCTACTCCTAGTAAGTAGTGCCAGCTTCAGCAGTCCCCTTTTCTGCCATGAGAAGAAAAGTATTTCAAAGTGCAGCCTGAGCAGTCACAGCTGAGAAATGCCAATTGAAGTGTCTTTTGGTACTTCTCCAAATTTCATAGTTGTTATTGACTAGTCATGACAGCTTGCATCTTATCATGAGAAATTCTGATTTATTCTGGCATCTTGCCTAAGTTACTGTTTTACCTAGTAAGGAATTCAGTGATTTTTCTGTATGGAACAATATACAAACTTTTAATATTAATCTTTTTCTATGTTATAGATTACTTCTGTTACAATGACTATTACTATTTAAGTTGTTACTCTACTACAAATCTTACTTAATGATAATTATAACTAATAATATATTAATGATCAAACCACTTCCATTATATGCACATAACATCGTGATAGTGTGGAAATAGAGGAAATGCTGTTAATTGCTGTTAAAATTAGAGTAATTTTGAGCACTTTATCTTTCTGCAAACCTCTGGGTAATTTTCCACTGGAGAAACTTTTCATTGTCATTAAATTTGAAGAATGAGACATTTCAGGTGTATGATGCAGAGGACTTGCTTCCACTACAAAAGTTGCATCTAGGCAAAAAAAAACCCAAACCCCAAACTGATCTGTGACAATTCATGAGTGCTTTGGAACTGAGATGGCATTCCAGTGGTTGTCAAATAAGTTAGATTTTAAACAGTATGTGAAGTTGATGCTTTAAGTGTGAAATTGGGTTTCTCATGAGTCAAGTATAAATAACAAAAAATGAGCTTATGATTTGAGACTCGGGAAGGAAAAAACAATTTTGCAGAGTTTGCTTGGCCTTGGCTTGTAGAGAAACTACCAAGAGTGTTTTGAGTTCTCCAAGTATTTTGAAGGAGGCTTAGAGCTGTAGCAATGTGATGATCATCCTGTAAAGCAGAAAGCAGATTGGTCTTCCTTTGAGAACATTCCCTGACACTCAACATTTCTGTCTTGCACTCTTACTGTTAGGAACATAGCAATATTTTTGTGCAGGTACTGTATTTCAATCAACAGTATATATATAATGAGTGAAAAATCTGTGCTTTGCCAACCTTATGCATGTTTCATGTGTTGACAGTGATAGTCATGTAGAAAATAAATTGCACTATGTCAAACTCTGCGCTGCTGATCAGAATGGAGGCAATTTGTGCTGCATTTTAAGCAGGTATGGTTTTTGACTTCCCACATTTCTCACTGCATAGTTGACTGAACAATTTCTGTTAATAATGGTAAAATTTGAAGCATGTGCAAAAAAATTCTAATAGGATGACTTCTTAAAACATAGGAACTTTAACTGTACGCTAACCTATTTTAACCTTAATTGCCAAGTAAACTATTTGAGGTTTTTAAGTTGATGACTTTCTGTAAGCTTTAAGATTTATGCTATGTATCATGTATACAATTTTCTAACCCAGCTATCTTAAGTTTATGAAGTCTTGAAATATTAAAACAAGCCACCTACCTGCTGTTGAAGCATGCAACTAAACCATTTAGCTGCTGTGGTCAGCAAAGACTCTATCTTGCTAGGGTAGTTGTGCCATCCCCAGATTAAGAGTTGTGGTGTTCTCCATAAAGCCCACACCACATGTTTTAAAGGGGGAGAAACCAAAGTTACTAAATTTTGCATCCTGTCCCTGTCAGCTCTTGCAGATGGACTCTTCCTTTCAGAAACATGTGTGGGAATTCTCTGCACTACTGAGACTTCATTTCTCCCTTACAGCAGGACTGTCTTTTACTCTGCTGGATCAAAAAAGCCTATGCCAGTATAACTTACCTGGGGACGAATATCCCAGGGTAACAACTAGAAGGACATAAAATTTGTGTGTGTCTCTGCTGCTATTGTGAGGACTGGCATGGGGGAATTGTGCAGGGAGTGCTCGCTGGTTGCCTGGTTGGTTGCCCAAAGTGTAGCTGATGTTCAGCAAAGCAGCTTGATTTAGATTGCTAGGGCATCTTTTGTCTATGTACAGACAAGCTTCTAAGCTACCTCTTTGCTGTTACTTTATAGATATTCAAATGCTTTTGGCTGTAACCATTGGGAAAAATAATGCCCAAAACTTGCTGTGTATTTATTGGCTTTTCTGCTCGACGTGAATTTATGAGTTGTAGGTATGGAACAGGGTGGATATCTTCTTGAATGTAGCTTTTTTTCTACAGATGTCTTGTTTCTTTGTTGTTTTGGTTTTTAGAATATGTTGGCATCTCTCAAATAATATAAATAAATACAAAATATCTAGTGAACCTGCAAACTCTTTATAATGAAATTTCAGCAAGTTCAATTTCCCTGATTAAAAGAAATTGAGATACCAATTTCTTTGTAACAGTACCTTTTAACAAAAAAATGTATCTTGTCAGATGTAGTTAATCTCAGAACAAACTAGAAGAGGGATTAAATTGTGTACAGAATTAGGAAAATGAGTCTTTTACCAGTAATGCTAGGAGAGCAGGCATCTACCTTTGACAAGCTGACAGACCAGAGAACTGAAACCTAATGAATCTTAATGCTTTCTGTCATGTACTTCAATTTTCTCAAATTATTTCTCCAATTAGTTCTAGTCTTTGTGAAGGAATGATTAATGATAATTAATACATTCTCAATTTGCATATTCAGGCTCCAGTGTTTCTAAAAAAATAATGTGGATTAGTGTGTGGGTGTGAGCCAAGTTTGTCATTTCTTTGGAGTGTTGGGGGTTTCACATTTTCACTTCAACAAGGGAGATTGTGGTAGTTTCATTAGATAGTTTAATATGCTTTTCCTATAGGAAAAAATTTGGATCTAATCCAGGTCTTGGAGCTTTTCTGTAAAGCAGTTTCTTCACAGAATCATTAAGGTTGGGAAAGACTTCTAAGATCATTGAGTCCAACCATACCTATCACTAGCATACCACTAAGCCATGGCCCTAAGGAGAGCATCTAAATGTTTCTTAAGCACCTCCAGGGACAGTGACTCCTCCACCTCCCTGAGCAGCCTGTGCCAATGCCTAACAACCCTTTCAGTGAAGAAATTTCTCCTTATAGCCAATCTAAACCTCCCCTGGTGCAACTTGACTTCCCAGCTACTCCTCAGTGGATAGTTAGGGAATGTAGGGATGCAGAGATATTGTCAAGGGCTTTAACTTGTCCTTGAGTCTACATCAACTTCAGAAAACTTCCAGATCTGTAAGATGGCAAAACCAAGTAAATCCTGTAGGACATCTGCTCTTGTTTGTCTGTTTGGTTTTAATTTTTAGAGTCCCTACGTGCCTGCTTTATGTTGTCATTCAGTTTTATCCTACTCCTAACATGCACACATGGAAGAAGTTATCCAAACACACTATTGTATGAAATTTGTTTTCTAAAATCCATAGCATGAGGTTTTGGAAGCAATTTGGTTTTTTGTCTGCATAGGAGCTCAAACTTCTCTGTGCTGCTTTGCAGGTACCTAAACTTTGACTCAAAAAACTGCCCCCAATAAAATATTTTGGTTTCTGCATGATTAGTCTTGCCTCTTCTGATACAAATGCTTATCCAGAGGAAGGAACTGAGATCAAACAAATCTATTTTCTCAGTAGTAGAATAAAAGGCAGTAGGATAAAACTTCATAATAGATTGAGAGGGAATAAAAATTCAACCTGAAGAAATAGACCTTAATATTTGGCAGGATAATCAGCTGAAGGAGATTTTGTGCAAAGGAGATACTTTAAATCTACTAATGCAGAAAAATACCTTGAGGCTATAATGAACACCATGCAAGATGGGACTTTGCAAAACCAAACAAGTCAGCATGATTGATGTATAGATAGGTGTCTTGTTAAGGTCTGAGGTGAAATCATACTTGTATTCAGTTTTTGATTGTGCCCAAACTACCATTTGGCAGGAGAGTGTGGGGACAGGCAACATAGAGATTGAAAGGATAAAAATGACAATGTATCTCCTGCAGGATGTCTGTCCTCTTTCACTGGGTTGAGGAAAGAGGTGTGGATTTTGACAACCTCAAGCTGCAAGGTGTAGAGCACCAGAAGGTGGTTAAACAAAGGGCTCCCCTAGCTCACCTTGTTTAAGTGGCTGCAGGGTCTGTGTATCTGAAATTAGCATCTCTTTGGGTAGCTCTAAAAGGACTCCTTTAGATATAGTTCGTCAAAGAAAGGGATTGCTTGCACTTTCAACTACGTTTTTAATCAACAAATAGTTCATTTTAGTTGTCTTCTTACTCAGTTAAATACATGATGCTTCCTGGGGCAGTGTGCCCTGGTTATATTCACCTCTGAATATTCTGTACAAGTTTTAATCAGAGTACTTAAGGAGAATACTGAATCTGAGTCTCTGGAGGAACTATTCCCCCATTCCAAAATGTTAATATGGATGTTCAGAAGTGTTGAGATAGGGGCTAAACAACCAAGGTACAGACTGAGCAGATGGCTGCAGGTTTTCAGTAAGTTGATATTCTGGGCAGTTAGAAAACGAAACAGGTTCAATCTGCAGCTATTTTATGACTTCAAGAGGAGGAATGTTAACTGTCTATTCTGGATTTCTAAAAAGCATATAAAATACTTCCATATAAAAAGTATATAAAATGCTACCATAATGCATGGGGGGGAAGATCTGCAAGAAGAATTCAGAGGGGAACAGGATCTGTCTTTGGTCCTTGCCCAGGCACTATGTGCTGAGGTAATGTGTGTCCTTCTGGACAATGGTAAAGGGATTTGAACTAAAACATATGCAAGAGCCTGTATATCAGAAATATTTGCCAAGCTGGCTGAGAAACATTTTTTTCAATGTTAAAGAGCAATTACTTGTTATTCTTTAAATATGTTGTTACATTAGCATGCTAGACATGAATACTGTTGTCTTATTAGTTTTCAAAAGTAACAAACTTGGAACATCTGTTCATCAGATTTGCCTTCACTTGAAGATCATTAAAATAGAACCATTTTTCCTTAAAAATTGCAAGTAGTACATGTTTGATGATGTAGTGGTGAGGGAGTTGCCTAAACTCAGCTAGAAGGGGATGGTGTTTAATAAAACTCTCTGAAGCTTTGTTAAACATTTCCTTCAAATGTATGAAATGTAGGAAAAGGATGATTTGAGCAACCTCAGATTTTGTGGTCTGTCCAAATTTTAGGGTGCTTTAAACTGGTCAAACTCCCCATAAAAGGCAACTCTGAGCATGCTGCAACAGTTTTGATAGTTCTGTCATACATGTTGCCAGCTGTAGTCCCGTGTCTTTGAAAACTAGATCAGCTGTTAACTAAGCATGCATGTGGTTACAGAGGTTGCAATTTGCCAACCTAAGGCACTGCTGGTTTGGTTTACTGAATTATCACTGGGTACACAAACCAGGGTATTAGGGGAGGAAATGGCAGGTGTAGTGATGGTACAATTTGTTTTCTTGTAAATACTAGTTTAGTAGAATATTTCCCTTATTACAAAAAACGCTGTAGCCAAATACAGGTGCATATTTTGAGAGCCAATATTATGCTTTGGTATCCTGAGTAGATTAAAATGTCAGTCATAATCCCTATATTTCATACTCCTCTAGAAGCCTCTGGGAAGGTGCACATGTCTAGTGTTACTTATGTCCCACCAATAAAATGACCCTCTAGAAGGAAATTTGTGCAGCCTATACAGCAAGATGTCAAATCAATTGTACCAAAATAATGAGTTAGCACCAAATGCTAATTAAATATTGATGAAAGTCATACTTTCAATTATCTTCATTATGGTGCAGTGTTTTAATGTAGACATGAAATGTTGGGAATGTGATCATGTATTCTCAGTAGTGTTGTCATATAAAAATATTAGTTATTTCTCTTCTCAAATCCATTTTAAATGCACTGGAGGTCCATGTAGAGAGTCTTCTTTGACATAATAGATATTTATTCAATTATTTTTGTGTTCCCCCTCTTTCCCCTTCCATTAAGAACCCTGTGAAGCAATCATCTTTAATGGTGAGGCTTTGTCAGTACAGGTTCTGCTGCTGCTAGCCCATAGCTAGCTGTGCCCTGTCTCTGTGGCTTTCCCCACTTCACACACTAAAACGTGGTGACTTTGAGAGGAGCCTTGCTGTGATTTTTCACAAGGTTTTGAACTTCCCAGCTAAGTCCTTTCCATCCTTTTAGTTCCCAGGGAAGTAAGGGATTATTTTCATCTTACTGACAAGGTTTATGAGCATTTACTTTCATTTATACTCTCCCTGTCTGTCTTCTTTTTCTTTACAAGGTTTTCTTTGATCAGCTGAAGTGAGGTGGACACTTGCAAGAGCTCATGACAGGTATCTCACTGCAGTTAGGCTACAGGAGCAAAGCTGGAAGGGCCAACTTTAAGTTCAAAGAGGACAGCAGCTGTAGGACAGCACAGCAGAGAGAGGAATCCAAAAGTAAGGAGCCTTACAGAAGGAAACTGAGCTGAAGCAGAGAGTGACTGTACGTAAGATGTATTCAGGATGCTGTGCTTTCAGGAGAATGAGATGGGTAAGAGCTGCTCTTCTCCTCGTGTGTGTTAGCATTGGGGAGAAGGATTTTAAGGCCAAGAAAACAGAGGACAGTTTTTTGGGAAGGACTTTGTTACTCAGAAACAAAAGTCCAGGACTATGTGTTGCTATGACTTAACTGTGTGGAAACTAGAGATGAGATAACAAGAGTCCCAGGAGCAGTGCTAACAGAATATTGTTTTATATGCAGTTAGACAAACTTACCACTAAATTCACAGATCAGACACATACTGTAGTGTGCAATCTTGTTACCTTCAAGTTCTCATTTAGAGAGGTGGAAAAATTACTTCCAAGACTTCCAAAGTCTTCCTGGAAAAGCTGTCCTAAAATGTTTGGTTGTTTTTTAAAGTAGAGATTTCTTTTTATTCAGTAAATAGAAGATATAAACTGAGGTGAGAAAAAATCCTTTCTGGAGACTTTGGAGAAGGGAAGAACTCAGAGGGCCGCTTGGAATAGGCCTTGGATATTAGGAAAAATTTCTTCACAGGAAAAGTGGTTAGGCATTGGCCCTGGCTGCCCAGGGAAGTGGTGGAGTCACTGTCCCTGGAGGTGTTCAAAACATGTAGACATTGTACTTAGGGACATGGTTTAGTAGTATGGTGGTGATCTTAGAGGTCTTACCAACCTTAATGATTCTGTGATTCTTTCCCAAGCTGAACTGGAGACTTGCCTTGTATGAGGCAATGGTAAATTTGTGCTAGTGTGTGAGGGAAAGATGTTTTAATGCTGTTCTTGATGATTGGTGATCTCTGCAGCAGGTAAAGGTTAAGGATGCTTCCAGCAGTGCCTGTGGAATGCACTAGTGTGTGTCTGTGCCTCCATTTGGTGGATGGACCAAAAAAAAACCAAACAAAGCAGTCCCAAGAGCATGAATATTGTTGGTCACTTCAGAGAGCACTGAAGGTTTCAGAGTGGGGGCAGGTGGGTGACATAATTTGAAAGGAGAGTGCAGCACGTAGAGGGTGCAGCCTTAGTGCTGTTATCTAAGTGTAAATTGTTCCTAGAAGATAACTCCAATATTATTCATGGTGGAATATCTGTGGATCCAGCAAGAGGCATTTTAAAATTGCCCCTGGTGAAGCATGGCAGAGCAAAAGGAGCACTTGAGCTGAAGAATAGATAATACCCAGTAGAGCAGAACTGCAGCACCAGCTGCTGAGAGGGTAATTCAGTGCTCAGAATGATTTTCAGCTTCCCTCTCAAACTAGCACTTTGGAAGTATTCCTCATCTAAAGTCCAAAGTTTCCCCAGACCATCGGAATACAATATCTCCATATCCTGAGCATGTGAAATTAATGACTGAATATTATGCTGAGAGCCATTTAATTAAAAACACTTTCACTAATAATGCAGTTGGAGAGTGTGTGTGTGTGTTATGTAATTAAAGATAGTACATCAGTAAATGATACTATGCAAAACCAATTCAGAAAATTCAAATGAGTCAGTGGAACATAAGGAACTTAATTCAAGTGGGAATAAAAGTCAATGTGAAATAAGCTCAGAGTTTTTCCTGGAAGCTGCAGTTAATCTGCTTCTGGCAACACAATTCAGTACTTGTATTTTAAATAGGGGACTGTGCTTGTTTTAAAGGTAACTAGGGTGGTGAATCAAAATATGTCTCTCTCTTCACTCCTTTGGCCAAATAAAAATAAGTATCCCTTATTGTCTTAGCACACTGATGAGCTTGGCTGACCTAATTGGTCTGGACACCTTGCACCCTGTTCTTCTCTGGTGCCTTTTGTACTTTGAGCTTGGGTTGGGCTTGGCTGTGGCAAAAGACTGTGTAGTGTTTATTGTATATTTACTGTCTAGTGTTTATTGTATATTTACTTTAAAACCAGGAGAGGCAAGTGGGAGAGGGTGTTCCATCAGGACAAAACAATCTCAGAATCATATAATCATTTAGGCTGGAGAAGACCTTACAGATCATCAAGTCCAGCTGTTAAGCCAGCACTGCCAAGTCCACTGCTAAACTGTCCCTAAGCATTGTATCTACATGTCCTTTAAGTGACTGCACCACTTCCCCGAGCAGCCTGTGCCAGGACTTGAGAACCTTTTTGGTGAAAGAAGTTTTCCTAATGTCCAATCTAAATCTCTCCTGGTGCAATTTGAGGCCCATTCCTCTTGTCCTATCAAGTCACCTGGGAGAAGAGACTGACCTCCACCTCACTACAACCTCCTTTCAGGTAGCTGTAGAGAGTGAGAAGGCCTCCCCTCTGAGCCTCCTTCAGACTAAGCAACCCCAATTCCCTCAAACACTCCTCACAAGACTTGTGCTTCAGAGACCCTTCACCAGCTTTGTTGCCCTTCTTTGGATGTGCTTCAGCACCTCAATGTCTGTCTCTAGTTGCCCTGTATGACATCTCCCCCAGGAAGCTCAGGAGAGCAGGCATCTTGTTTTCCCAGAGTACTTTGACTAATCCAAATCTTCAGTGATTGAAGTCAGAAACACTACAGTTAAATCCATCTGACGTGAGAAGTGGATTGGAATTAAGTAGTCTTAAGTACTATATAATAAATAGACTTGCTTTTCATCTTCAATATGGCAACTTGAAATGTTTTTAATCCTTTGGTTTACCTGCTCAGAACTGTCTGTTAAATATTCTGGACTGGGATCCCAGGTTAGCAGTGCAAGTCTGCCCAGCATCACCTGCCAGTGTGCTGTAGCATGGGCTTCAGATACTCCTTAAAAGAAAAGGTGGTGGAAGAGGGGAAGTAGTGTTGGCTTAAACTGAGGGCTCCTTGCTGAGCAGTTTTCTTACTAAGCTGAAACACACCTGCCCATGTTCCAGTTAAATCAGTTGGACAGATTTTGAAAACCAACTGATTTTTTACATACATACACACACACACACACATACATATATTTGTTGTTGGTTTAGAACAGACTGCATGGAGATAATATGAATTGTTAAACAAGTAACTGTGGCAGGTAATGCTGCTCTTGCCACATCCATGGGGGAATGCCTGGAGCTTGACCTTCTAGAGCTGGCACCAACACAGGATGCTGGTACTCAGTGGTGGGAACCAAACACCCCACTGGCTGCTGTAGGGGAGTCTCCTGACCTGCAGCACTACCTGAGCCCGTGGCACTCAGTGTGCTGGGGAGGAGAGCATGAGCCATGTATTTCACCCCGTGTGTCAGCAGGAGTGTTTTGTCTGGGGTGGAGAGCCCCAGGTCCTCTGTGAGGAAATACCTTTGTCATTCTCTAGAAGAGCTTGGGGTGAGTGGTATTTCATCAGGGGCTTTTGAAATGTGGATGGAAGCAGGTGTAATTGCTGCCCAGCCATCTCAAAACCTCATAATTGGGATGTTTATCCTGACCTGGTTCTCATGGCTGCTTATATGTTTATCGCTTTCATCACAGGAATGAAAACAGGAGTTGCAGTAATGGAAGAAATCTACTGTGATGTTCCTGAGCCCCAGCTGGAAGGAAGGGAGAGTTGTTTGCTTTGAGCTTGCCTGGGACTGTCTGAGCTGTAGATGCCAAAAAAACCCCCAAACATTGTTGAGGTCTATCTGCCAGGGGCACCTCTGGAGTCTGGGCACCTGTAATGTGCCCTGTGCCAGGCTTTGGCACCCATTACCCTCTGCCCAAAGGTGGCTCAGTGCTAGTGAGCACAGTGGATCTGTTTCACCACCTGCATATTTGGGAGCTGGCAGCAACACTGCTATCTCTAGAACCTCAAACAAAAGATCCCAAGTCTTCTTTCCTGGGAAGTGACAGCAGCTCTAACAGAGGATACTAACATCACCAATACCAGAAGATCTAAGCAAACACTCTGATAACTAGGTGGGCTTTTTTTGGCCATTTTTAACTTCAGGGCTGCTTCAAATAACCTCACAGTCTCATATGTCACTATTCTCTTTCTTGCCAATTTGGAACCAATTATAATATATCACCTTTCAGGAAGATCACCAGCTTATTTGGAGCTGTTAAGATAAGGTAGCCAAAGCTTAATTGACTGCATAATGATGAAAGAGACACTGTCTGGAATGAGGCAAGAGAATAGAGAAATGGGATTTGCATCTGAGGGGGCTAAAATGTGGAGCTGCCAAGGGCAGATGTGCAGGATGGCAATTGAAACACGAGATGCTCATCTGGGAATAGGCTGGTAATAAAACTGACTTGTATCCCAACAACAGTCAAAGTGAGAGGGGCAAGGTGAGTGGTGGGGAGCATCTGAGAAATTTGGAAGCAGATTTTGCGCAGTTTCTCATCTGTTATGGCTGTGCTTGGCTGCTGCAGGCTATGTCCCATGGTGTCCTGTGTCCTGCTCTTGATTACCCAGCTTGGATGAGACCCCCAAGTCCTGCCTGCTGCTTACTGACAAGCCAAAAGAGACCATGATCTCCTTGTGTGCCAGCTCTCTGCTTCTGGCATCACTGCTTTCCTTGTAGTTAGGAAAGGTGGTTGAGTCTTTGGACTTTTAAGCAGAGATATACTCATCATCTGATCACCTTATCTAGTTGGGGATGTCCCTGCCCACTGTAGGGGGGTTGGACTAGATAACCTCCAGAGGTCCCTTCCAACCCAAATGATTCTGTGATCTCTGACTCCCCAGTTCAGATTCCCATGGCTGGGGAATGCACAGATGTGAATTTGTCATAAGATGAAGAAAACACATTAAAAAGTCCCTGAACTAGTGATTTTTTTTTTCCTCTTTTCTGACTTGAGGACAGAACCAGAGCAGCACAAGAAATACTGTGTGACCCACTTGGCTGTTTCATTACTGTTGAATAGGAAGGTGCTAGAATTTCTTTTGCAATCTTGTTTAGAGTCCTACTGCTGTTCAGTTAGGGGTTTTTTTTCTTCCCTAGGTAAATTTTCCCCTGAATGTAATTGCTTTTTAATTGGACTGCAGCTGGTGCTGGATTTGTGCTGAGCTGGAGACTGAATTGCATCTTTCAGAAAGCATCTTTTTGTGATTTGGGATTTTTTTGCCTTCGAAACTTAGTCTAGATGCCTGGGGTTCTTGCCTGAGAGTACCAACAACTGGAGGCTTGCTTCTGGCTGAAGACCCACGAGGATTTTGGGCTGGAGAGCTGTGTGCTGTGGCTGGTCACAGCACCCTTGGCAGGAGGATGCTGCTGTGCTGTGCTGCTGGCAGTGTCCAGCAGACTCTGTTCTGTTTGCACCTACTTCTGATTACAGATCTGAAGAGGTTTTGCCGACCCTTGCTCAGTAACCCTCTAGTGAGGTGTGTCTTGACTGAAGTGAGATGTTTCACAACAGTTCACCTCTTCCTCTGTAAAACCAATCCCTCAGATCCCTCTTTCTGTGGAGCTGGTGTGTTCCTTGCATGTGCAGCAAGCTGGGCTGCATAGGCAATAAGGAGCTGCTTAGTGAGATGTGTTTAGCTTCTGTTCCCTGACTCCAGAGACCTGAATCCACCAGGGACATGATACACATTTATGATTTTGGTTTTGTAAACCTGTGAGTGGATTGCATGAATTCCCAGGGTTTTTTGTTAGAGACAAGCACAGCAGAGGCAACATCCTCTGAGAACAGTTAGGTGCTGGTTGCCAATACGTGAGAAATGTCACTTTATTTGATAGCTCTAAAACAAAGAAGGAAGCTGCTTCTGATGGATGTGTGCAGGAGGTGCTCACAAGAGACAGAGATTGGAATGGCAAAGTCTAGTTTTTTCAAATGAGACACCCTGCAGCTAAAAATCTACTTGATTGATGTGTGTTTCATTGAGCTACTTAGTATATTGCGACTCGTTACTGTCTCTTCAGCTGTGCCTGTTTGAATAGGGACACTGGTAATGACGAATCATTATTATACTATAAATAAAACATTATCCATATTATGCTGGTCAACAGAGCATAAAACAAATAGCAAATTCTAATGTCCTTGAATAACAATTGGGGAAAAAAATAAAAAGGCAGCACAGGATGCTGATTTGCACTGAATGCCTTTGCCTAGCTGCTATGAGAGGGTTTTTTCCTAGTTGCATGGGAATTATTCAGGGTTTGCTGTTTTAGCACTGCCTAGTAAATTCTTCCTAAAATAAAAAATAGCAACCCCAAGGAGCTCACAGCAAACAGCACTCAGCTTTTGGCTTTTCTGCTGTCTTGCTTGCTGCTGTAGTACAGTGTGGCTGCTCGGTGTAAGAGTTTGGGAGTTGACAGGCAGCGAGGTGGCCAGAGAGCCCTGGTCCCAGTGCAGTCTCACTGCGTAGCTGTGATGAGGGAGAGGCCAAGGAGCTCACAGCCAGATCTGACCAGGGATCTGTTAGGGCTACAGAGATGCTGAGGGGATTGGACCATTCTCTGAGGAGGAAAGGCTGAGAGCCCTGGGGATGATTAGCCTGGAGAGGAGAGGACTGAGAGGGGATCTTCACAATGCATATCAATATCTAAAGGGCAGGTGTCAAGAGGATGGGGCCAGTCTCTTTTCAGTGGTGTCCAGTGACAGGACAAGGGACAATGGGCACAAAGAACACAGGAAGTTCTATCTGAACATAAGGAAAAACTTCTTTGCTGTGAGGGTGTCAGAGCACTGGAACAGGCTGCCCAGAGAGGTTGTGGAATCTCCTTCTCTAGAGAGATTCCAAGCCCACCTGGATGTGATCCTGGGCAACCTGCTCTGGTGACCCTGCTTTAGCAGGATGGTTGGACATAGATGATCCCCAGAGGTCCTTTCCAATCCCCACCAGTCTGTGATTCTGTGACCAGAGGCAAAGGTTAAAAGGCGATGAAAATGCTGAGGATTGATAGGATGGAATTCTTGAGGGGAAAAGAAGAAGAAAAACCAAACTAAGTTACTTTCCTGTTCAAGTTGAAATGATTAAAAAAGGAAATACTGAAGGTGTGTGGTTCCCACAGCACTGTATGGGAAAAGGAAGGAAAGGATAAAGAAGAAAAGCTGATGCTTATATGTGTGTTGTGAATTAGACTGAGGGTAGATTTAGACTGAAAAGGAAAGTGGGTGGTGAAACATCTCTTTCATCCCTGGTTGCCCCAAGAGATGGTAGATGCTCCATCCCTGGAAACATTCCAGATCAGGTTGTTTGGGGCTCTGAGCAACCTGATCTAGTTGAAGATGTCCCTGCTCACTGCATGGGGGTTGAACTAGATGATGTTTAAAAGTCCCTTCCAACCCAAAGCATTCCATGATTCCATGCACTAACATTTAACTTGGATTTTTTAATATGTATATCCATGAGATGGGGAAAACAACAGGAAGTGTATTTAGTAAGGAGTTTAAATATGTATTTGCATTTATATAAATGGATGCAAAACTATCCTGTTGAGATTTGGTTCAAAGTATATATGTTAAAAACTTCTGGATTAAGTTGCTGCAGTCCTAAGTCATTATTAGCCACATGGGACACTTCTAAAAAATTGTATTTAATCTTCCAAATGTTTATTTTCAAATCTGTTGAATAAGATTCATGAGAGGAACAATCATTGAAATTTGAAACTTGTCTAAAATTGTCACTTGTTACAGGAAACTATTTTTATGAATATGGCCTGTTCTGTGTGGAAATTAAATCAGATTTAGTTCTGTTTACATGGGCAGTGTGAAATTTGACCTAATGCAGTCTGTCACTTCCTTCAGTTCATTGGATTGTATTTTGCTTTCCTTGCTAGGTGTAAATAATTTCTTCTTAATTTGATTTTTGACTGCAGTAAATTGTGCCTTTTTTTTTTTTTTGCAGTAGCTTTCTCAAAATTGATCTGAAAAAAAAAAAAAAGTAATGCTTTTAAGCTGATTTTTAAAGTATTGTGATTGGAAAAGGTGTGGTGGTGAGTTCTCTGGCATGTGGGGCTTTGGTAGCAAAGCTCCTTCCCTCTCCTTCCACTCTGGCTGCCAGGCTGAGCTTCGTGTGCCAAGGTTTTATGGGAGGAGAGTGGTGCAAGCTTCTCCCATCACTCCAGTGCTGAAGCATCAGAACTCTGGTGAGATGCTGCTGCTGAGGGTTCACCTCTCCCTAGGAGAACATTTGGGCTATGTTAACAGCAAATGCTAAGCCTCAAAAGGCAGCAGCCCTCCTGGGTGCATAGGCCCCTCTGTGCTTTTGTCTCTCTTGCAGAAAACAACTTGGTTTGTTTTCTTTAGGTGTAGAAGATCTGAGCAGGTTTGATGATGGCTGCTTTCCTACCATTAGGAGGTTTGGGGGCAGGAAAGCTCCTTGATGGGACTTACAGGTGAGAGACAGCAGCTCTTCCCAGTGCTGTGCTGGAGGACAGGCTGCAGGCTGGGTCCCAGGGTGGCAGGACTCATGTGCCCTGGGTTAACTCTCTCCTCCTGCTATCATGGGCTCTGTTTCTCTGCTGGTCCCCATACCCAGTGTGCCACTTAAAAAGCTTGACAGCTGCCAGTTTCTTGCATGTCTTCTCAGTGTTCAAGCTCAGGTGTTAAACCTAATATAATACTTATCCCTTGATTGGTAACAGCCTTTCTATTTGAATCCCCAGGTAGACCAGGCACTCTGGCCATTTCCAGAGCAACATTTGTTTCCTCAAGGCCCTAGTTTGTCTTCCTGAGGTCTGGAAACCTCAACCAGGATGTGGCTGTATCACAGTGAGGATGTCTATGTGAGGGGAGACTCCACCTCCTGTTTTGATGAGGAACTCTGAGCAAGGGCTGAAGCAGCAGCAGGCTGATGGTCCCCCAGTGCCTTCCTGCTTGGGAGGAGCTGACCTGGGGTTTTTAATTTAGACTTATCCCTTCCCTTTTAATGTACCTTGCACAATTATTGAATAGTTCTTGATTGTCAAAACATGCACTTCATTCCTAGCTATCAAGAATGCTGTTGAACCTTGTCTGCCTAGGCCAGTAGCACCTACTTAACTATCTCCTAGAAAACCAGATTCCAGCTGGGGGAAAATGGGTCGGTGATGTATTGCAGTACCTCAGTTTTGTATATAAAGACACAAATATGCCACAAGCAAGTGCCAGATTTAGCAAACTCTCTTTATTTACATACAAATACATGTACACATATATTCTGTATATGTACACATATTTAAGTGTATATACATACATGATTTTCCACATCCTCTACAATAAGTAGCATGTAGGGTTTTCTTTCAATTGCCTACAGTGCTGAGTAAAAATACATGGCAATAAAATCATGGCTTACAGCTAAGTTACAAAAGCACCAACCACTGAACTCCTAGCACTAACTCCAAGCTTATATACAGGCAGAACGAGGACAGGCTATCCAGGATACAAAGTAGACCATCTTGTAGGAATCAATGGTAATAGACAAACTGAAAAACATCATTTAGACCAGGAGAGACTCTGTATGAAATAAGGTGAAGGAAAACATTTAGATTTATTGATCAAACTAAACAACACGTTGAAATCTGTCACCTAAAGAGTAAAATAAATTAGCCAGTTACTTGTAGTATATTTTTCAACAGAATAATTTTTTTTCTCTTTGAGTCTTTACCAAGGAAATCAGAATTAATCTCATGAGTGAGTCTTTCTGAGCTCTCATAGGCATATGTCTGGGTGCACACCACTTGAACAGAGTATTTTAATAGTACTTTTACTTAAGTTGTATCCAGCTACTTGAATCCTGCATCTAAATTTGATTGGAGGCAATAAAAGCACTTCCTCAGCCAGCTTCATCCACAGGACCTGTGACACAGAATTGTCACCAAGAACCGTGACAGCAAATCGGCAGCAGCAGCAAAATCAAGCACAAGGGCCTACTGAAGCAAAAGCACAGCTGGACCCTCCATTCTTACAGTTGACTCTGGTGGAGTGATGCTGTTGTGTAAGAGGAAGGTCTGGCTGAGTAATTTTATATTGATAGCAATTGTTTGATAGCAGCTTTTTGTTGTCCTCTTTGTTACTGCGTATATTTTGACTTGAAGTATGCAATGCAATAGTAAGGAAGACAACTGGGTGGCATTAAGCAGACAACTTGTGTTATTTGTGGATCTTCCTTATGCTGTGATCTATTTTCCCTGCTGCAATACAGTGTCAAGAGGGCTAGAAAACTGTTTCCTTTATGTGGAAGCCAGGCCCTGTTACCATTTTCAGACTTCAACAGAGATTATTTTTTTTTTCCAAGGTGTGTATATTCTCTATCACTGCAAAACTAGTACTAGTGTATATGTAAACATCTGAGAAGAACCAAAACCAGTGGTGACCATGGAAGGAAGAAGAGTATGCACACCAAACCTGCACACCTGGTGAGTGTAATAAACCAAAGCTCATCAGTGTCTAATTACATCATTGCATATCCACAGGTAAGATGTCTGAAGGAAGAACTACTCACTCTTCACTTCAATGAATGCATACAAATGCTACAACTCAGGAATGCAGATCCCTTTCCTTTTTTTTTTCTTTTTACTCTTAGAAATAGCACTTTCTCTTAGTATTTGGACTTGATTCCTTGAGCACTATGCGTGTAACATTCTTTATGAAATTAGTGGGAGAGCTGTTTTTATTTTGCATATAAGCAGCTGGGAGTCTGCTTCATCATTTGCTCTTTGTGTTGTCACCTAAAGTTCCCAATAAGAAACAAGATCCTGCTAAGTGCTGTCCAAATCAAGTAAAAGACAAGTTATCTGCTATTAAGTCAGGGTTAAAAAAATGAATTTTGAGGTTCATTGCAGACATAATTTTGTTTCATTTTTGCCACATGTCTGCCTGGTAGTTAGTTCCCTTTGTGAATGATGAGAGGGCTGAAATGCAACAGTCCCAAATGAAAATGTTTGTTACATAAATAGTTTGGTTATTTACGATACAGCACAAACACAGCTACAGCTTTTAAAGACTTTTTTTAACCTGATAGGAAAACATATTCTTCTCCAAAAGGTTAATGGAAATGCTTATTTTGATGACTGATGCTGTATCTCTACAGGTACCCACCATTGTATCAGCCAGAGGACAAGTATGGAGTCTCACTATGGTAATTATAATCAGGGCAGACCTTTTGCACCAGTTTGTAATCTACACTGTAAAAAGCGATGTAAATGCAGATAACTTTAAATGGTTTGGAACACAGCCAGGAGACATGGCTTTGAGTCTGCTCTTGGTAGCAGATCTTTGAAGGGTCAAAATTGCACAGGGCAGTTTTTTTAGCGCGGTCTGTTTTCTCGTATTCGATTCGGCAATTGAAGGACTTGGATTCCTTAGTCTCCAGAGTTGACTGGGGAGATGATTCAAACTCAACCACCTTGGAAGGTGGCACCAGACTTACAGAAACGTTTCCCAGACCTGTGGAGTTGTGTCGGAAATAGACACTGAAGGTCCCATTGCCATGATCCACGATTTTCCCTGTGATCAGGAGGTTCAGCTTAACAGTTTTGATGTTCGAGTGGAAGTCGCCCCAGCCAAACATCTTCTTGAATTTCCCAGTTTTTACAATAGGTCTGCGTTTAGTTCGTGCCAGAGATTCCTGAACCTCTGTGATGTTGGACAACCAATCCCAAAAGTTTTCTATGCTGTCTGAGTAGGACACCTGGCCATGCTTCAGGACTGGAGATGGCTTCACAAACAGGCGTAAAGGGTTGATGATCCTGGAGTGGACCACGTTGTCCACCAATGTCTCTGCAGCATCCTTCTCTTCCCAATCCAGCACCTCTGTGGCTTGTACGACTTGATTGGCCTCACAAAATACCTGTTTCAAAACAGAAAGAAAGGTTTGTAAAAATAAAGTGGAAATACAAATGTCAAGATCCAATAGGAGCTATTATTTATTTTATCTATATGTCAGAAAACTTATAGATTGGCACTTAATGACATGGTTTAGTGGCATGGTGCTGATAGGTTGACAGTTGAATTTGATGACCTTAGAGATCTTTTCCAACTTTAATGGTTCAATGATTTTTATACCAGTAGGATATGAACTGATCCAGTCAGAGGGACCACTGTAATGACTCATGTCTGCTGGTCCACAAAACCTCAAGGATTTTACTCAAAATAGCTTACAGAAGATGGAAGCCATCCACTGGATGGGACAAATGAATTAATCTCAGGATAGGTTGAGGAGTGTGATGTGTGAGAATAGGTGGATACTTTTTGCTCATGAATTTTTTATATAAAAATATGCCTTAGGATGCTGGAAAACCTGAACAGCAAAGTGGCACCTCTGCTAAGTGAAATAGAAGCACAGAATTACCCATTCCCCTTTGTTTTTCTCTTTTTTCCATTTTTTTCAAACTTAGCTTGCTCTTAGTTTGAGACAGATCATGAAACTAGCCATACTTTGGGTTGTGTTGCTTTCAGGTGCTCATCTGCCTGTATTTAGCAAGGCCCAACCTTTAAGAAGTGCTGAAGAATCCCAGCCAAGTCTAATGCAAAATTGTTTGCAATGGGAAAGCAAATAATTATTTATGGTAGTGACAAGTGTGTTGAGTTCACAATCAAACACGCAGGTCTCAGTAAAGAGCCTGCCTGCTCTGGGAGAAGTCTTGTTGAAATATGCTCCAGAGGGCACAAGCAGGATCTGTGTTTCCGCAAGCTAGAAATGATCACCTAACTTTTTAGGTCCTTGAAAGCTTGAATTTAAGTTTTGGAGAATGTGTTGTCAGGGTTTCAAGACCTAAAAAGTTAGGTGATTAAATTGGAAACCTGCTCTTTACTGAGACCTGTATGTTTGGCTAATTGCAGCTGAAAAACATTTCGGTTGGAAAAGACCTCCAAGATCATCAAGTCCAACTGTCAACCTAACACCACTGTGCCACTAAACCATGTTGTGAAATGCCACATCTACACATTTCTTAAACATCTCCAGGGATGATGAATCCACCACTTCCCTGGGCAGCCTGGTGCAATGTCTACCACTCTTGAAGAATTTTTTCAGAGTATCCAACCTGAACCTTCCCTTGCTCAACAGGAGGCCTCTTCATCTTGTCCTAACTCTTGTTACCTGGTGCTTCCCTATCACTACAGCCTTCTTTCAGGGAGTTGTAGAGAGTGAGGTGGTCTTCCCTGAGTCTCCTCCAGACTAAAGAATCCAATCATCCTAATAGACAAAGTTTTTCAGCTGCAATTAGTCTTACAAAATGTGTGAACAGGACAAAAGGTGTTTAAAATGAACGGAAGAAGCAACAGTCTTGTGCTGGTCCTCATCCCCATTGAAAACTGCTGCCACCACCTCCTCCTGGCAAAATGCTGCTCTCATTTCATCCTCAGTCTTGCAGTGCCAGGATTGGGATGGTGGGCTCCCAGCACAGGATGGGGTTTTCACTATCCACTAAGCAATGACAGCAAGATTACAGGGTGGAAGTTTGCCTAAAGCAGTCAAAACACCAAGTGTGTGCCATCAACAGTCAGTGGCTGATGCCAAATTCATGGGGTGGGATTTTGCACTGCCTGTCTCAGGAGGGAAACTGCAGTGCTGGGCTTGCTTTTCCCTATGCTGCTGCTCCTAGAGGGCTCTTCTATGCTTTTAGTTCCTACTAGGATTCAGTTTCTCTAATATTCAATTGTTATTATGTATAATCTTCTATTTTTCATTTCATCATCTAGCAAAGATCTGAAACTCCAAAGCTCTTAATCTTCCCTGGGACCTGTTCTCTAGCAATAGGCTCTAAACCAGAGCCTAAACTCACTCACCATGTTTTCTTCCTGCTCATCCCTAATGCAGTAATTAAGACTGAATGTTGAAAGGTGGCCATCACTATTGCTAAATAGATCTATGGCTGGATCAAAACGTGGCCAGGTGTGTCTCTGCAGAAATACCTTATTTTCTTCTTCAGATTAGAAAGG
>VWZO01016891.1:263491-368715 GCA_013396975.1 Bucco capensis | reverse complement strand
GGAAGGTGGGGGGCGCGAAGACAACAGTGATCACTCTCTGCCTAAGACCTTGCATGTCAACTTTCTGCCTCTATGCTACGTTTTTTATGGCTGAGCTATGAACCCAGGAAAATAGGAGATTCTAATGGAAGCAGTGACAGATGCTTATCTGTACCAGCAGAAATAGTGCTGTCATAACGATGCTGGGGGAAGCATCATTTCCACTGTGATGGAAAGCTCCTGGTGAAGCAGTGTCATGTTTATGCATGGTTCTTCAGCCACTTTCAGGCTTGCTCGGAAGCTCAAAGTCAGCTGGGTGATGTTGAGAACAGCTGCTTATCACCACTGCCAGGGAAATAACTCCTCTGCCTGGGAGAAGTGACTCTGGTGAGATGAAACAAGAAGGTGATGTTCATGTTCACCCCAAAACTGACCTGAAGCCTCTAGAAGGACAAAAAAGAGGCTTTTTTTGCTGCATTTCTAGATTCCAGCTAGGAGCAGGGGGCTGGCAGTGCTGAAATACCAGCAACCTTTCTCTGTATTTGCATGGCTAAATGATCTGCTACTTAAAATGTGAATAACCATTCAAATCTGGGGGCACCTATAGTTGGTATTGCTGTTAGCAACTGAGCCAGAGAGAATTGCAGATAGACATTTTAGGGAGAAATACATAGAATTAAGCAATTTGATTCACAAGAGGCTTTAACTTTGCTTGTTTTCACACCCAGCCCTGGCTGTCCTCTGGCAAGGGCACATGAACACACACAATTGTCCTTCTGGGCTACTTTTCTTCTGCAAAGCTTATTGAAATCCATGCAATGGCTCTTTGGCTTTTCTCCTCTCTCCTTTTATGAAGAGATCTAGAGGGCATTGAGTCATGTGTTACTGGTAATGCTCAATGTATGTCTCTTCTGGGGGCTCTCATGCCAAATGAGATAGCAGAGCATTGCTTTTTGAACTGCTTTTTTCAGAAAGCTCTGATACAAAAAAGAAGAAATATGTCAGTATAAGGTTTGGGATGACTGAAGGGTGGGAAATATTAATGCATGCTAAAAGCAGGTGGGTTGGTCACATTGATTAGGTATCCAGGCACAACTACTTCAAAACCATGATGGTGGAATTACAGAGTTGCATTGTGCTAAACTACTGCTACTACTTTTAATTATCTGTGTTATACCAAATGAGGTGTACTCATAAGATAATGAAGCACGGCCCCACAGCTACAGTGACGTGGAGTATTTCATGTGGCTATGAAACCTTTTTCATAATATGGGAACATGAAATTATTAATGTGTTGCATTTTAAGATGTAACATTCCTGTTCCTTAAGGCCTAGATAGCAATCCCAAGCTACTGTTGAAAGTTGTACTTCGGGCTTAACCTGAGCAAGTTTTCCCTCCTCCTCTCTGAAGCAGTTTGGAGGCTATAGGATTCTCCCAATCTCATGCAGCCTTTCATATTATGTCTATCTTGTTTCACTGATTTCATTACATGAATCAGATTCAGAGACTGACAAAGTTCTCAGCTCAGTCAGTTGCAGGGAAAGAGACTTTGCAGGCTCAGGGTAGTCCTATTGTTGTGTTTTGCAAACATTCAGTGAAAAGGTGTCTTAACAAAGAACTGCCTGGTTCTGCTCGGTGCCCAGCGCAGGAGCAGGAATGAGGATGCATTGTTCAGAAACAGGAATAATATTTGTCCTTTTGAATGTAAAACCTTTTTTGTGTATATGCAGATTTGTTTTCTGGTTTGAATAAAGCTTGCTGCAATGTAAGAGAACTGAATTTCAACACTTCATTTTCCTCTCTGCATGGCCAAGGCCCTTTGCCTGATGACAGCTTTTTGCTGTTAGCAAGGCTAGGCTGATGCTCTTTGTTCAGCTCTTCAGTCATGTTGGTTAGCAACTTCCGGGCAATAAAAGAAAGAAAAAGTACTAAAAGAATGCAGCACACACTGGAAAAAATTACTTCCTCAGCATCTTCCCATTTCACTATCATGCTGCTCTGTAGTGGAAAAATATTGCTAGTAGGGGATCTGAAAAATCCTAGCTTAGGGAAGGTTTACATTTAAATAGATGGCTATTGCTGTAGTTCTCTGCTGCACCTGCATTTTCCCATTCCCTCCAAACCATCAATTTCCAAACAGAAGAAATCACCCATCTTTTTCCATATTGCAGAAGCTGTAAAATGTCACCCAGTTACCCTCAAATTTCCATTGGACTGTAGATATTTTTCCAGTAAGAAGCATAATCTTGAACCCATCGAGCTGTACAGAATGCACAACCTGCCTTGCTGCTTTCTTTTGCTGTGTTAGCCATGAGAACAGCTCAAACCAACATAGAATGTGGATTATCTTCATGGAGATAAAAGAAAACAAACTTCAAACCCTTGGTTCTTCTCTCAAAGATGCTGATTACTCTTCAAAACCTTTCTCTTCCATGAATGATCCTGACTATGGTAGAGCAGCACAGGGTTAAATAACATTCCCTGTGAACTATTTTTGAGAAATGAGCCTGTGTTGATGAGACACTGGTAGCAGAAAATGCTAGATTTTGTTTGTTTGCCCAAATAAATCTGGTTTGATCTGGAACTTGCTCCCAAGCCTTTCTCTGGTGGCAAGGCACTAAATAAAAGCAGGTGTACCTGTGCAAGAGTTAATCATTTGGATGCTTTGGGAATTTTATCCAGGTTATTCATCAATCACCAGCAATCATTTCTAAAGCTTTGCTCCTGCCAGGAATCATTTAAAAACTCTCAGCAATTAGCTGCTAATAAATAGGTCTGTTGGGATAAACAGCTCTGAAGAACCATTTAACTGCTCACTGGTGCTGCTGGGAGCTTTTTATCCCACCGATAGAGGGGAAGGGGTGGTAGGAGAGAAGTAGTACCCAGTTTCACCAGTGAAAAACTCATACTGGGGGAGGCTTCCAGTGGTCTACTCACTCTCTACTACTTCCATCCTTGAAGCTGTATCTCCTGAGTTTGTATTTGTGTCACCACTGCAGCAGCACTGGAAGCTTCTCTGCCTTCCCTGTGCTCATTTCAGTACCTGACGAGCTGTGTGCTGCAAGGATAGCACAGCACTATTGAGCAGCTACACAAAAACCTCTCGTGGGGAGGGAGGGGGGGAGAGAACTAGCTCTGCTTTGTCTGTTTGAAAATTCAATGATTTCAACACATTTATCAAATTTTAAATAATTTATGTCCTGACAGGCCTTATCAATTTTGCAAAGCACACACATTAACCAGATACAATGATCTCATATTAGCTTTTTCAGCATCTTACACTGGAGCCCAGCAAGATTAATAAAAACTCAGCCCCTCATCAATTAAATGGCAAAACATAAAATTGTGTTCCATTATAGCCTTTTTTTTTTCTTTATTTTTTTGCAAGAAAATGATGATGGGCTCTAATAATTCATCACAACAAGCTGAGCTTGAACTTTACTGATTATTAAATATGTTTTTTTCCCAAAGGCAGAGGCTGTGATAGGTTTTTATGGCAGCAGATGTGATTGCTGTCAGGAATGCTTCAAGGAATTCAGGAATTAAGCAAGATTTTTTTCCAGCAGGACTATATAAAAGAGCCTTGTTTGTTCCATCTAGCTACAGTCTTATTTTTCAGGATGTTATAAGCCCATGTGCTTTCATAATTTTAAGGTGGAATAACTTCCATTTACCACTGCAGCTTTTCCTAGGAACGAAAGCTGTGAATTAAGAACTTAGGCTACCACACAGAAAAATCCTCAAGGATGCCTCCATCTTCAGCTGCCCAAACATATGGTCAGGTATTTTTCTTGGAAATGTCTGATTTTTGTTCTCTTCTCCCAAAAAATTCTGCTGGTAAGCTTTTGGATTTCCTTTGAGAAAACAAAACTTTGCAGGTCAGTCTGCCCCAAGAAACAAGGAGTTGCTTTGCACTGAATCAAAAATCTTTCATTTTCAGGCAGGTCCTGAAATTTGTGCTGGTGGCTGCTCCTGGCTTTGCCATCAGCTGCAGCTCCCAGACAGCCAACACCTGTGCCAATGAGAATTAGACAACAGTAGCTGCAGCAAGTGAAAACTGAGTGTGCACTCTGCTTTGTAGGCAGCGTGGAACACCCTGCCATGGTTTGGAGTTTGTGTATTTTCTCAGAATATTTTAAATTAGGTAAGTATAGAGGAGTTGATATAAGCTACTTATTAGAAGATGTTTTTCTAAGTTAAAAAGTGTATGTGAATATCTGAGGGCCTTACAGGGGGCTGCAGCCTGCTGCTGGTGCTTCCCAGATCCCAGTGATGCTAACTAGCACTAGCTGCCTGGCAGCCCTATCTGACCCATGATGAGCCCCTGAGCCATCCCTGTTGCACATAATCCTCTGAGCTGGTGGGAAGGAACAGAGTGAGTAGGGATTTACTTGTGTCAAACTTCAAAATGCAAGAGAAATGACAAGAGATATCTCAGCTGGAGGCTGAGAGCAGAGTCTTTGTGTCCTATGTGACTGGAAGCAGTGCTTGCAGTTTGCAGCCTGGATGAAAGGAGAGGTGTGAGCAGCACACCAGCAAAAGGAGGACCTGAACATTACCGAAGGTCCTGCCCATTAGTAGTAGTTGAGCAACCCCAGTTGTGCTATGCATTTGTCAAAAGCTGGGAATTAATTATTTCTCCATGCAAATGAAGAGACTCCACAAAACTGCTGTCACCATTTACCCATGCTAACAAGAGATGGTGGGATGTGAATATTCAGAGAGGCTGAACCTTGCCACTGAAGAAGCCCTTGCTCTCAGGCACCCAAAATGCTTTTCAGCAGTTGTACAACCTAATCTGTAAATAAATAAATAAATAGCAGCTAGCTGTTGTGAGTGGCTTTCTCTCTCTTGTGGATGATGACAGACTCTTTGAAATACTCTGGTGCAAAGATAAAATTAAGTCAGAAATTCACAGTTCACCTGCTTGATTTCTGTCTCATTTTGGAAGGGATGATAAAGAGAGACTGTGGGGTTCAGCATGCTGATTTCAGCAAAGATATGCTTTACGGGGGGGAACTGCAGAGCAGGGAGTGGATTATCAGAATTGCTGACCTCTAGCTGGACAGTATCAGAGGAGCCAAACTTATTCCACAGTCATGTTAGGGAGCTTGACATTTGGGAAGTTATAAAGGCTCATATAATTATTGCTGCTTTCTTTCACTTGGGAAAGGTGGATAGAAATCTCTTGTTCAATAGCTAATATAATTGGATTGCTTTAACAATTTGTCCTGTCTCCTGTAGTTAAAACTACAGAGAGAAGCTACTTCAGCAGAAAAAAAAGCCTTCATGATTGAACCTTGCAGCCCATTATATTTTCTGCTTGTAAATGAATCCTCCAAATAAATTCCCCTTGCAGCAGGATGATGTACCCCAAAAGGGGAGCAACCGTTGCCATATCACATCCTGCTATCTGTGGCTGGTGATAGGGCTTTCTCCAAAGCCATCACTCCTGAGCACTGGGAAAGTCTCTGAGCAGTGCAATAGGAAAGGAACAGAAAGAAACTGAGGAATGGCAGAATAAGAGTAACATCAAGATGTTAGTTGTGAGTATTAATACCTTCTGACATATCATTGTCTGAAAGTCAACTAATACTGCTAAACACAAGTACACAATCAGAATCATAGAATTGTTGAAGTTGGAAAAGACCTCAGTATAACCAAGTCCAAATGTTAACCCTACACTGCCAAGTCACCATTGAACCATGTCTCTAAGCACCACATCTATACATCTTTTTTCTTGTTGGTGACCTCACCACTTTCCTGGGCAGCCTGTTCCAGGGCTTAACCACTGTTTCACTGAATAAATTTTTCCCAGTATCCCATCTAAACCTTCCCTGGCACAACTTGAGGCCATTTCATCTCATCCTACCACTTGTTACTTGAAAGAAGAGACCAACACCCACCTCCTTTTTACCTGAAAGACACATGACAATAAGGGTAAGCCTGAAGCTGTCTCTCATTTTTAGCCTTTTGCCTTTTAGGAACTTCAGACTAGCATGGAAGGCAAGTCAGAAACCATAAATTGGAAACATGAAAGTCAATGTGTGACTCAGCACTATTTTTCCATGCTATAATATGGCAAGTTCCTCTTCTGCTCTCACGACAGGCGTGTGGGAAGCTAATGAAGTGTAGTTCATAGTGCGCTGCTGAAAGGTGCTGAGAGAGAAGGATCTCTTTCTACACCTGTATACACCTGAAGGCTAGGAAAGGTCACAGGTAAAAATCTTTAATGAGAATATGAGATCTTAATATCCAAATAATCCACAGACAAAGGGATGAGCCTAAAATCAAGGGGTATGTTTGGAGAAGTTCCAGTTCAGGATGTGATTTCATTGCATGTATTTAAACAAAACAGATATTTCAAACTCAGCATTGTATCTTACAGGGAAAAAGATCACTTTAAAATTCTCAAGTTTGTGTGAGAAACTGAAATAGTATTTTACCAAACCTGCACTCCAGTAAAGAAACAAAACTGGGAGGAAGAAGAAGCAGAAGAAAAAAAAGACCGAAAATGAAAAATAAAGCCTGCAAAGATTTCCTTCTTCAAAAAAGTATTTGTGGAAGGTATGTGCCATATTGCCCACAACCCTGACAAGTAGCTTTAGGTTATCTGAAGTGTTCTCTCCAGCTTCCATTGGATAAATTGCCTAAGGCATGGACAGCTTTTAAATTATATCCATGCATTGAATTGATGTACCTTTTTACTGAGAGAACAGAGAATGTGTTCCGAGTAATGCTTCTTGCAAAAAAACCCAACCAAACCATGCACCAATTCTGCTCTCAAAGACTTCACCTCTTTCTGCTTGTTTCTTTTACTACATCTAAACCAGAGATCTTTGGGGTGAAAGCCAGATATCTTATTTGCGTGTTTGTAGAGGAACAACTCTGATAATTTTGGCTAGTATTACTAAGGAGTTTTTCTTTTCACATGAGGCATCCAGCTCTTCTTGAAAAGTGAACAAACAGAAATGTAAACCATTCTGTGACTGATCTGAGTAAAAGTCTTGTACAAAACTATCTAATTCTGTTACTATAGATATAGAAAGCTTAGATGATATGTGTATTTATATTAAAAAAAGAAAACAATTCAAGAAGAATTTTTGGTTCCAAACAGGACAGACAAGGAAATGCTGTCATGGGGTGGGTCAGTGATCCACCTGACTGGCTACACAGTGTCTTGAACTGCATGAGAGATCAACTGTCCTTCAGCATATTAAATAAAAAGGTCATGGAGTCCATGACTAATGGAATAATCTAGCTAGGTGGGTCTTCTGAAGGACTTCTGAAGATAGATGGCTAAAAGCTGGAACTCTGACTTCAAAAATCAATGTGCATTTATTTCAAGAATAGTTTCTAACCCTGGTAACTGGAAGGGAGAAGATGAAACCTGAAACCTGAGCTGAGTGTGTGGGCTCCTGTTTGGCAATGGCCTGTGTCTTCTGGCTGTTCAAGCATATGTCAAGGCTATGGTGTGGGGACATTTCTTTTGACAGAGGTTTTCAAGCAGGTCCCTCTAGACATTCCTTCTGCTCTCTACATAGCCTTTCCCCTAGATCTGGTGCCTGATGCAAACCAGATCAATGTTCTTGTCCATCTGCAAGAAGAAAACACGATTCATGCTCTGACAAGATACACAAACTGATTTTTTTCAGGTGCTTTTTCAGTCACTCCGCATTTCCTTGAAACTCAGGTTGCACTCTTGCAGTCTGTTATGCAACAAACTTCACTGGTGCTACAAATGTATTGTCTTATGGGACTGAGACTTGTGCTTTTAGGATGAAGATCTGGAATTTAGATATTTCTGTAAGGTATTCTTATTCATCTGCAAAGCTTCTGAGATATGCCACTCATTGAAGTCACTATGCCCTTGCACATGCAGCTCATAGAATCACAGGATGGTCCAGGTTGGAAAAGACCTTTAAGATCATTGAATCCAACAGTTAACCTATCACTGCTAAGTCCAACCATAAACATAACATTGCCAAGTCCCACTAAACCATGTCCCTGAGCAAGCCTTGTCTTACTGCAAATTGAAATGGGACCACTCAACTCCTTTGCCAAGACAGCACCTGCTGACCAGTTGTCTGTTGAACTTTACAGTTAATAATTTACCCTCCTGCTTATTTCTTTAATGCCTGGGAGATTTTGCTTTACATTTGCTGAGACCAGTTCATTAAAATACTAATTTCAAACTGTAATTATCTGTGGGTAAGCACTGCTGGCTAAACCAGAGGTAGCACTGATATGCTCAGCTGCAGGAGAGTTCACAGATGCTTGGGTCTCTCAAAGCTCCTCACAGGAGTCACTGGGGCACTCAGCTTGCAAAGATTTTTGGAGAGAAAAGTTTTAAGGATCATAGTTAACCATTAAGATTATTTTATGTGGTCGGGCAAATGCATTACGAGAAAATTGCTGTATCTGTACGAAATGAACTTGATTTTACTGAAGTTGTCATTGAGGCTTTGTACCCTTGTAAATTTAAAATTAAAAATCAATTATGGCACAGCTCTTAATCTCCTCCTCGGAGCTGATTCATGTTTGGATGTGAACTCTGAGACCCTGAGTGACATCCCTTTATGCTAAGGACAACACAGCAAAGCCTGATTTCTCTCTCTTCTTACTCTTGTGCCATTATTCCATTTTTTTAGTGCATTATGAAGAAGAGAGCTTTAATAATGGAGCCAGATTAAATGAATAAAAGGATGCTTCTGACAAGTTAGAAACAGAGAGGAGCTGTGCATTTCCAGCAGATTTCAAGCTCAGTATTATTACAATGCATAAGAGATGATTAACAAAGAAAAATATTACAGTTATCTACTCCCTTTGAGAGTCTAACTAATGAACCTCTAACAGCTGCTGTTGAAAAATCAGTAACACTATCACTATCAATTTCAAGACAAAGCACAGCTGACAGATGTTTGAAGTGATAAATCAGGCTGCACAAGGATTAAAATAACAAGCCCCAAATGGCCTTTGAAAGACAAAGGTGCTGCAGCAAACTATTTTCAGCCACTTTGGATACTGTCAAAAGTTAGATCACTGATACAATTATCTTGCAAAACAGTAATGACCAAAGTAATATGTTATGAAAAATTTAACAATGGAGATACTCAAGCCAAGTTTTTGAAAAGAACAGGTTTTATAATCATTTGTGCTTTTAATGGGAGGCCTGAGAATGCCATGCTGCCTTGAATATTACTTCTGGGAATGAGTTACGAAAAGTACACACTCAGCTAAAGCATAAAATGTAACTGAATTGCATTCTTGTACATTTTAATTAATCCTATTTTAAAGCAAGAAGTTACATTTTAATAGGCAATGAACACCATTATTTAAATAAGGCAGAAGATTTCTGTGTTGCTTCACTGCAAGCTGCATTTCCTAACAACTTGTCACTGATTGTGATAAAGAGCCTGCTCCTGGAAGATCCATGTGCTTGCAAACTCTGCTGCCTTCAATGGGAAACAACAGTAAAGAGGGGAGAGTTAGCTGAAAAACATTCCCAGTTTCTGAACTTTATCTCAGCTTTCACACAAGTGCATCTTGTCAGAGGGTGCAGAGCTCTCTGTCTGGGTAGGGATGAAATGCTTAGTTTAAGGAATTAAAAAGAGAAGGTATTTTCCTGGTGTTGCTCCTGGCTCAGTGAGGGTCCTGCAGGAGAGATGACAAGACATGCAGTACCAAGGTGGTACCTGTGGAGAGCTGCCATGCCCCTGGTCAAGCACAACTCACACTGCCTTCAGACTGTCGTTTAAGCACAGCTTATGGACACCACAGAGCTCAGTGTGTAAAGCTTCCAGCTGAAAAATCTGCCACAGGTGCTTTCTGTGCTGGCATCTTTGGAAAGCTGTGGTCACCCCAAGCCCCTGGGCAACACTCTTCTGCTTAAGAAACTGTTAACTGGTGATTCCTCCTCAATCCCCCTGCTATTTGTAGAATGTGTGTGCATGTGCCCAAGAATCCAGCTGCTGGGCAGGGATAGGGAAGCATAACTAGTAATCTCAAGTTTCAGGAAATACATTTCACTTTCCTTCAAGCATGATGTTCCTCCCTGAAAACCTCATTTCCCATATGCACTTTCATTAACACATTGGGAGGGGGGACAGTCAGACTGAAGCTGCTGCAGACTGTGGGAGCTGCTTGCTGCATTCTTGGCATGTCCTTAAGAAAAATAATTGCGCTTGAAAGCTTTGTGATAGAAACACATGCAAGCGACACAGAGGTCAAAGGTGACCTTGTGCTTCAGGAAGAAACACTGCGGGTTGTGGGTTAGGCTGCCTGGGGACAGCAGGGGTACAAACACGAGGGCCAAGGCTACTTCAGAAGCATGGCAGGAAGATGTGATAGTCACACACTCAGGAGAAGTTCCTCCACTGACATCTTTTCAACGAAATGGAGGTCCTTTGAGAAAAGCCTGGCTAGCACAGGGGTGAACACCTTCCCAAGACTGTGCCTAATACCCATCCCTTGCTAGGACACAGCAAGCAGCCCCTCCTCACTGCCTCTTCCCACCTACTCCAGCAGAGATGACTCCATCACATCGACTCAGGATGAAGGCTGGGCTGAGGTTTGCCTTCCTCCCTAGCACACAGCCAGGTGTGGAGGCTGGATTTGGGCTGGGAGCTGCCTGTCCTCATGCCTGCTGGGGAGCAGTGGTGTGCTGGCTCACAGCTTCTCTCCTCCCCACAGTATGCTTGAAAGACCATGGCAGTTTTCTAAATTAAATTAAAATCTTTCTCCTTTTCAAACCACTTTGCATGAGGTAGCCCACTGGGGCACTTGAAGGTGTTTTATTGCTGCCTACATACATGCATGCATGCTGTTTTCCTAAATGAATTACTCTCTTCTTTAAGAGCAAGTCACTGACTGAAGCTGCCTTATTATTAAGTTTTAAAGTGAAATAATATTAGCCTTTTCCTAGCAGCAGCTAGCCATGCCTGCAGCCATTGTGTGCTGCATAATGGTGTAGTAACAGTGACTTCATACTGTAAGGTCCTATTGAAAGACAATTTTAATCCCTTTTAATTTATTCAGCCATCTTTTATACTTCCAAGAAAAGAAAAACCAGAATTCCTTTCAGCCTGAGTTTGTACTTCGAAGATCTGAGGAACAGGTTGAGATTAGATGGTCCAATCTTTTCTAAATTAAAAGCTTTCTAAAATAGAAATATTTTCCTTAGCATGGTTTTAGTTATTTATCAATATAAAATATCAGGGGTTTTGATTAATTTTTAAAACAGACAGACTAACAAACCACAACTAATCCAGCAGGCATGACCATGAAATTAGGCAAAGTATATGCATGCTAGTATGCTATGGATTTGGGTTCAGAAACCTGTAAAATAAATGTGGTTTCCTTGTTCATCATGGCTGAGGTTGAAGCAGGTAACATTCTTCCAGCTCCTGTTTGAGATGTAGCAGCTTATTCCACCCACAGGTCATGCACAGAGGACAGCAGCATGGATGGACTCACAGTGAGAAACAAGGATTAGTATCACCTACACTCAGAGAACAAGAAGCTTGAATATGTTACTTTACTGAACAGAGAGTTGGTGTTTCCAAATCACACTCCAGAAAAGAAAATCTTGGCAGATCTCCTTCCAGTCAGCAAAGGGCAACACCTCATTAGTATAGATAAGATGGATGCGGCTCGTGCGCAACTTTGCTTAGGGCTCAGCTGAATTTCAGCCAAAATTCTGATAGCTGAATATAGATCTAAATGTCGAAATGATTTTGATGTGCACTTCATTGCTGCTCAATACTCAGGAGGAGATCTTTTCTCTGGGGTGCCAGCAGCATGCTTCACTTAGCTGCTTTTTCTCCTGTTGTCTTCATGGTCACTACACAGGATAAACATAGGACAGATGGGAGGGAGGAGGAGGAGACATTGCTGCACTGCTGGTTTGCTCCTCTCTCTGGTTTGGGATGCTGCTTTCCTGGCCTCATAGCCAGACTATGATGATTCCACTGCTGTTCCTCTCTTCTTAAGGTACAAGAGCTGTTCCTGCTCTGGTCTGGATTCAGGAACAGGGAGTCAGCTGCATGTCAACAGCTTCCCTGCTCATTGTATTCCTCTTCAGTGTCATTCCACCTGGTAATGTATGTTGGGAGCACATCACTAACACCAGGCTTTGCACAGAAGACAGCCAGTCTCCTCTTGTGTGTCCTGGTTTGTCATGGAAACCCTCTTCCTCCCGCTCTTGGTCAACAGCCATGGCATGCACAAAACTGAGAAAATGCACTGAATTTTTAAGACTGTAAGTACTAAAAAGTCCCATAATGTCTGGTGTTCTGCATTTAGAGACATGTTTCATTTCCTGTATGTTAAGTCCAAAGCTTAGTGTCAGAATCACAGAATCATCTGGGTTGGAAGGGACCTCTGGAGGTGATCTAGTCCAAGGTGGTGTACTCGGGTCATGTTTTGTAATAAAAATCTTGCATTTTGCATGACTGTAGGAGGAAAACATTCCCTACCACAAGTCAGATCCATGAAGCCATTCACAAGTTTCAGTAAGAAGTAGCTGGAAAGCATATCGGCTGCAAATATAACCTCTCCTGTCTGATAGCTACAGGCTAGACTCATGTAAATAACTGGTACATGTGATCATGACAAAAGCAAATTATAAACAGCAGGTAGTCCTGAGAGAATATACTTTGTTGCAGGTCGAAAATGGCTAACCACTGCCTTTGGTTGCAATTATTTATATCATGTGATAGATGAATGAACAAGGTAGATGTGGGTTTTATTTCTCCACCCATAGCTTCAGCTGAGCATCTCTTATTATTTGCTGTGCCTAATACTACAATTAAACCTTACTATAGTCTGGAATTCACAAAAAAAACAAGCTGTGCTGCACGAAATATTTCTTATATAACTATTCCTTTTCTGATTTCCTTCATGACTATATTATTTACCAAGCCAACAGACAGAGGGAATCAAATCACACAACCTACAGCAAGAGGGAAAACCAGGGCCTTACTTGCTCCCAATAGTGAAGAAATGTAGCGTTAAGACTTGAAACTCATTTCCAGTTTTCTGTGTTCCTAACAGGGTCTCTAAACAGTGCATTATCTCACATACCAGATGTGCAGCACTATCCAGGTACAACAGGGTGTGATAAGTGTGGAATTTCAGCCCTATTTCTTCTTTTATGTTTTAAGTCAAATCCTTACTCTGATTTTAATTTAGGTTTTTGTCTTGTTTTCTGTGTGCTTTGTAGGGTGGGATACAAGTGAGGAGCTTGCCATTCCATTACAGAAAAAAGAAATAATCTGGGATTCAGAGTACCTTAAGTTAACAACACAAGAGAAATCAACATCTAAACCTCTAATTTTATTTAAATTGGTGTAAAACTAGAGTATAGAAAGAACTTAGGCTGGTGTGATTAACTCCACTTAAGCAGAATTTGCCCCCAAGACAGCAGTCTCTTGGCTGACACAACAAGCTGCATTTGGAACAGAAATAAAGCGGAAAGATCTTGAAAGTTATTTGAACTACTGTCAAATGCTATTCTAAAAATTCTACTGGGATTTTAAAGTAATTTGAACACATTTCAATATATAACTCTGCTAGCTTTGTGATATTAAGAGGTTCACTAATAATAGCAAAAAACCCCACACATTACTGCTCTGTCTCAGCTGAGAGGTGGCAACCTCTTAAAGCAGTCAAATGGTTGCAGGACCATGTTTTTCCTGAAAGTAGTCATCCTGGAAACAGAGGAAATAAAACCTTGCACCAGGAGGAATGTAAAATTTGGATACAGTATGCTGATTTTCTGGTATGTTAATAGTATTTGGGAGTTGGAAGGTAGGAGTTTCAGCTCCAGAGAAAATAGACACCACAGTGGGGAGAAAATGAGCTTTACTCTTCAAGCACATTTTGCTATTTCTCCAGGAAGGTTCCTTTTCCCTGCAAGGAGTCACTGAGTGCTCTTTGGATTCAAAGGAAACTTCCTGCTGTTTCTCTGGGCTTTGACTGGAGCCTAAATACCTGAACATCAGCTTGTGCTGATGGTGTTGTAGGTACAATGGTGATTTCTGTGGAAGCTGAAAAGGTTCAGTTCCTTGCTGCACACCTTTAAAGAAACAGAGCATGATGCACAGTGCTTCCAGTCATCCACAAATGAATGAGCTAATTAAATTTTTTTTTACTGTGTAGTCCAATTAAGTTGCTAAGCCAATCATCTTGAAATAAATCAGACATATTGTTACATAAGTCTTTTTAATAAATACAGATATCATTATATGAACTACGTTCTAAGGGTGCCAGATGCTCCTAAACAGGGAGCCTAATTCATTTCATTGAATTTAAGAAGCAACCCATTCATGTGTGATAGCTTTTATCATCCAAAATGCTAATCCTTATCTGAGTTTAAAGTAGATTTCTGTCTTTCTCAAACGTAAATGAGAGCACAGAAGAACTAAATGTGGACTTTCCTTAATTCCCCATCACACACAAAACTGTTGACCCAAACACTGAATAAACATCCTTTTGAACACGACTGCAACAGAAAAGCCAAAAGCTCCTCTCAAAATTACTGCACCCAATATGAAGAAAAAACATACGAACTTAGCAAACAAAGGTTTTGCTAGAGAAAGAGCACATGCTGGAAGGTTAGCACACTGGAATGGGAGAAGGGAGATAGCCTGAGTTCATTGCCAACCCGTGGTGCTGCCCAGGAGCTGTGCTCAGCCCCAGTGCAGAGTGTGCAGAGTGTGCTGGCAGGGCCTACACTGGTTTAGAGTCTCAAACAGACTGGGTAATCTAGTTCCCACTGTAAAAAAACAGATTACGTGCTTTAGTTTTGATTAATGTTTCAAGAATCCTATCAAAGGTGATAGGAAATAGGTATGTTCCCTTCAAATATTGCAATGGCATCAGCTCCTCCAGAAGAGAGCATAAACGCACACATCTAACCCATGTTTCTCATGGAGAAAACTATACAAAACAAAAAAATGACTTGATTGTTTTTTTGATAGCTTCATTGGATGACTGAATGAGGGATACAGAAGTCAAGGTATGCAACATAGCTTCTGTTCACAGTCCTCTTCTAACCCACCAGTAAGTGCTTCCTGAAGAAGTTGCTATTGAACATTACTAATCTGCCCCCCTCGAAGATGCAGGCCGGCAGAACAGCACTGAGAAGAAAGAAATGGTGACAGCTGAATATTTTTGGTACATATGTGCCCACCACTCTGATTTGTTCCTGTTTATTATGGACCTCAACAAAACAGCTTTTGCTTTGTATTTTTACTTGGCCAGTGATGATTGAAAGCTATTTCTCTGGATAAAAGTTGAAGGAAAAACCCCTGTGGTTTCCATTTGGACACTAGAAGGTTGATGTGTTTTGCTGTCACGTTCTATTTCTAAATGCATGACACTGCACAGGTGTTCAGACTCCAAATCCTTAGCTAAATCTGTCATCTCTCTGCAGCTTGTCACTACATCAGCTAACAAACTGAGAGGAGAATGAAGTTCCCATACAATAGCAAACTGCAAGTGTTTGACAATGGTTAATGATCACTTCTTTCCAGAGCTGAAAAATATCACTATGCTTGATAAATTTTCAGGTGTTATAATTGCTTTGAGGTTCATTTGCATATCCAGATATTTTCAATTTGATAATTTATCCACAAGCCCTTAATATGTAGGACACAAACTAATAGATGATTAAAAATGGAAATCATTGATGCAGGAGCAGAAGTTGTTGGTCTGACTTGGAAGCACAGGCTGGCAGCTTTACCTCTGTGTTTCCCATCCATAAAACAACAGCTGGAATCAGAAAGACGAGATTTATAAGGAATTACAAATCACCTTCCTGTGCCTGCCTCAAGCATACAGTATTTCTGTATCTGTGGGTATTGTTAAAATGCAACAAAAAAGGAAAATAATAACCAGTATTCTAAGCAAGCTGGTCTTGAGTTTTACTCTAGAAATGGGGCTAAACCACACTAAGGCTATTCTGGAAGTTTTTGATGAATCCTATACACTCTTGATGTATAAGACAGATCTTGAAAGGTAGTTGAACCACTGTCAAATGCTATTCTGAAAATCTGGGAAAAGCATACCATGTTCAAACTATATAGGGAAAGAGAAAGATGGGAGAATGAAGCAGTTCTTATGCGATTGGTGCTCCAGAGTCGCTAAGAAAGTGCATATTGCTGCTTCCCTGGAGCATCCTCATCTACAAAGAACATTTCCAATGCCCCAGAAGCACATTTTCTTCTGCCTCTTCTGCTATATTGGAAGACCAAACTCAAGACTTACCCTTGTAAGTAAAGCTCAGATCTCCTTGAAGTCAACCATCATGTTCTTTGAGTTAATTCAGAGGAAAAAATATTCCTTTCAGATCATTATTTAAATTATAGCTTAATGATCATTTAGAATCCAGCACTAAACCAAACCAGTGGTGCCTGTCTCAGTGATACAGAAAAACTCCAAGGGATGCATCTGACTCTTGCACAACTAAATGCAACTAATTCAAGTCCTCTGAAGTTTTGATTCTATTCCCTACATAATCCTTACTATCAGTCACATAAGAGAACTGAGTCAGGGATCCCCTGAGCAATCTGAACCCACACAGAGTCCACAGGGAGGGCTGGGTATCATTAAAGAGTGTTGAAAGAGCTGGCTGATGTTATTGTGGCTGTTCACTATCAAGTTTGAAAGGTTTGGCAGACTGGGAGAGGTCCCTGATGAGGAAGAAAATCTGAAACATAGTGACTGTTTTCCAAAAAAAAAAAAAAAAAAAAAAAAAAGGCTAAAAACAATCCAGGAGATTACCAGCTGCTCAGACTCACTTCAGCCCCTGGGGAAATCATGGAGTAAATCCTTTCTAAAGTCCTAGCTGGGCACATGAAGGGGAAGACAATGACTGGGAATAGCCAGCTTAGATTTACCATGGATTTACTAAATTTACCATGCTTGACTAAATTGATTGCCAAATATTTATCAAAAGACTAGATCTGGGGATGAGGAGAGAGCAGAGGAATGTTATGTTGCTTCATCAAAGTTTCTGTTATAGTCTCCCAAGCATCTCTGTCTCCAAGCTGGGCTATCGCTGCCTTGATGAGTGGGCTTCTGTTTGGGTGAAAAGCACCAGGACTCAGGCTCAGAAGGTAGTGGCTAATGCATTGTACTCTAATTGGAGGTCAGGAATAAATGGAGTCTGATTCTTCTGGCAAGACTATAGACCAAATTCACAGAGGGATTTTGTAAGCTTTAATTTTCATAATCATTACCCTTGCCGCAACATTAGACATAGTTTGCTGGAAAGTGTAGTATAAAAATACACACCCACCCAACTAATCTTCTCAAAGAAGATGATTTAAACAATCCTGTTTGCTTCAAATTTGATTATAAAGTTATTTTTAAAATATATTGTTGAAAGTTGTTGTTGTTGAGTTTGAAGGATCCAAAAGAGGGATGAAAACGTGACTTTCAATTCAACAGGCACTGATGGGTGCTGAGTATTTAGGTTATCTTCTTTCTCTTGGTATTAGTAGTGTGCTTTTAACCTCACAAGGCTCACATTTATGCCAGCAGTGCAATATCACTTGGAGAGTGGACTTCCTTCACTAGGCTAAGCAAGCAGCAGGCTACCAGAAAAGGCACCACCACCACCCTCCTCCCACTCTTCCCATACACTGTCTTTCCTTCAGGTTTTAGCTGTCACCTTCCCAGGACATTGTCTTTCATGTACATGTNAGATGTTCTACCTTGCTTGGTAATACAGCTAGACATGATCTGCTTCCTATTTGAGCTGTCTGGAAGGCAGTGCACTTCTTGAATGAATTACAGAATCACAGAATGTTAGGGGTTGGAAGGGACCACTGGGGATCATCTAGTCCAATATGGCTCAAAAGTGTTTTGAAGTAAGCACATTGTTTTGGGGTTTTTTTGCCTGACAGACTTAAAAATATCTCAGAGAAGACCTAAGATTAGCACCATGTGAAAGATGAAATTCTCAAAAATTAACTTCTATTTACAAATATTAAAAAAGATTCATGGTGATCCACTGACTTAACCTTTCACCCTACATCTGGAGGTAGCATTGTAGACTCCATTGCTTCCAGGATGGTAAGGGCACAAACAGTTGGTCCAAGAATTGAGACTGCAGTCAGAAAATGAGCAACCAGATTGGGAAATGAGATGCANCCTCTTTTTATCAGCGTGCTTGGAAAAGGCGCTGATGAGGAGCGTGGGTGGAGCCCTCCCTGGATCTTCGTTCGCGAAGCCTAGCCATACGTACATGTCCTGAATGTGTCATAGACTGAGATGTTCTACCTTGCTTGGTAATACAGCTAGACATGATCTGCTTCCTATTTGAGCTGTCTGGAAGGCAGTGCACTTCTTGAATGAATTACAGAATCACAGAATGTTAGGGGTTGGAAGGGACCACTGGGGATCATCTAGTCCAATATGGCTCAAAAGTGTTTTGAAGTAAGCACATTGTTTTGGGGTTTTTTTGCCTGACAGACTTAAAAATATCTCAGAGAAGACCTAAGATTAGCACCATGTGAAAGAAGAAATTCTCAAAAATTAACTTCTATTTAAAAATATTAAAAAAGATTCATGGTGATCCACTCACTTAACCTTTCACTCTACATCTGGAGGTAGTATTGTAGACTCCATTGCTTCCAGGATGGTAAGGGCACAAACAGTTGGTCCAAGAATTGAGACTGCAGTCAGAAAATGAGCAACCAGATTGGGAAATGAGATGCATTTATGTACTTTTATGAGTTACATCAGTTGTACTTATTTATTCTGTCTTACAGAACATTAGTAAATGCATAGAACACAAGTGTACTTTTACAGCAATTTTATTTGTAAAAGGGAAAAAAATTAGGAAAAGGTCTGAAACATTTACTATCAAATTTCTGCTGAGGTGATGAGACTGTTAAACTACTCACCTTGCAAACACTACTTAAAATTGATAAAATACAGCCTAGGAAGGCTATTCCCTATCTTATCCTCCAGGGTCAATAATTCTATACTTGGAGGCTTCTCTGAACTAGTCTGTCTCTATTTTAGATAGGCACACACCTTGATGTTTCTAACCAAATTGATGAATTCCTCTCACAGCTTTTATTGTTCTTTTTTTCACTACCACAAGAAAAACTACCACCTTGTCTAGCTCTTAATGGAAAGTTTATCTATTAAGATGATGATGTGTATGAGAAATAGGTAGTGATTCCAGGTAAAAGGACTATTTTACAGATTACTCCAAATCTATTTCTTCTGGGAATAGGAAATTTGAAGCAATAGCAGGTTTATATCAACAGAACATGTGTTGTTTGGGTTTTTTTTGATAGCATCTTTCAAAAGAAGTTTAGTTTGGTTTTTTTTTTAACACACTGACAGCTACAAAGCTTGTCACTGCTTGCAAAGAAATGTGTCCCTTAGGAATTTGTGGGATATTTCTTTAAATCACAAATTAGAGGCTGAGCAAAATATTTAGGTATACAACCTGTTATGTGTAATTCCTGCTGATATTTTTCTTGTCAACCACTACTGTATTTACTTAGAGCACTGATGTGTGCTCAGCCCTGTACATGAAGCAGAAGGCACCCCTGAAGAGCTTGCAACAGAAGTAATACATCAGGGAGACTGGTAATGTTTCTGGCCAGATATGAGAATGTTCTCTCTGAACTCTGAGCTGATTGAAATCACCTAACTGTCTCATCCTATCTTTTAGTGCTGTGCTTGTTAACTTATGCATTGTGCTAATATAGTCACATAGTTCATATCTTCAGAACATACACATAGTATGTATAGTGTCCCATCATCCTCATGGGCTGCCTGCTGACTTCCAGAAAAGAAAACCAAAAAGACAAAAAACCCCAACCAAACTGACTAGATCACATGACTAGAGATGGATGAAAAGAATCGGTAGTGAAAGCATTGCAGCTGGAGGTAGAATACATATTCCAAGAGAATTACTTAGAATATAATGTCTTCCTCCTGAATCTAGCCCATATTTTTCACCTGCAAAATTGCCAGATTCACCCAGACTCCTCTATGCTTACATGGTATCTTTTAACCCTAACAATGTGGGTCAGCACTGCAGATATCTTTCCAGTGAGATGTTCTTGTGAAAACCAACAGGAAAGAGGGAAGAGAAAACAACCTAAGTTACTCCAAATATGCATGATCAGGAGAAAAGATCAATAAAGAGGCAAAATTTGCTGTGACTCACAACACTAACATTGTAGTTCTTTGAGGAAAGGGTCCCTAGGAACAGGCAAATAATGCAGCCTGAAGCAAAGTGTCTCAGGAGGGCTAGAAAAGAAGATAGCTAAGCATAACAGGAAGGAATTAGGCAAACATTGTGTAAAGTACTATGAAAAACTTACTAAACAATATATGGTCAGCTGTGAAACTTCCTAGAGATTATCGTGGGATCTTCTAAAGAAACCTAAGGAAGAATACTAGGAAGCATTGGGTATGAGCAGTCCTACACCACAGGAAGATACTGGGCTTTTTTCCCTAGTGTCCATTTGCTAAAGAAAACAATAAAAGAGAGCTTGAGAGACAGCGAGCACAGTTTTCCGCAGGCTCATAACAGATGCCTAGGTCCTAAACCTATAACCCCACAAACCACACTGTAAGCCATGTGACCCAAGCAGTCCTTATGTTTTAAGAATGTGAATTTCCCTTAGTTTTTTTTTTTTGGAGCATGCTTTGCTTAGCAATGGAGCTCCTAATCCATGTATGGAGTCTCTTGGGATACAAGTCTAGGCATTCCTTCATCAATTTCTGTTGAAGGATCCAATCCAGGATGTGATTTTCACACACCTTAGCTAAGATCACAGAAAGAGGGGAAAAACGTTTGCAATGATGCTTCTACCACTTTTTATTTTAGTTTTTAGTTTCCTTAATCTACATCTTCTGGTAGGTGTGAAAAGAAAGCCACTTTTTGCACTCAATTTCAATGTACATATCGCACCTTCTACCAAAAATAAAAGAACAAGTTTGTACTTATTCTCTCCCTTCCTCCACAAGGTGATTCAAGCAGCCTTCAGCCCCTTTGAGGGCAGAGACTGAACACCCTCCTGCAGAATACTGTCTACCTTGATAAATATGATTGAATTGAGAGATGCAGGCTCACTTTCTCTTCTGCTACTCTAATTAAGGGATAAGCACTGACTTATTTGCACATAGAGGACAGAGATATTATCACTTTGTTAATTTGCCATTAAAAGCTGTTCTACCTTAGGCTAAACAACTTCCTTTAAAAAGCTTGCTAGTTTAAGTGAAAGAAGGCATCCTTGCAACCCAGAAGGCTCTGAAGTTTCTACAAGAGATACATTTTAGGCTATTGCCCCTTTCTTCTCAGGACCTGGCTAGGTATCTCCCTTCCCTCTGTGTGAGGGGCCTGCTGAATCTCATCATCAGGCACCATATGCAAACTGCAGCTCAAAACTGTGACACAGATAACTTCTCTATTATCTTTTAATGACTTTGAATTTTCCCAAAATGTAGAAAAATTCCTGACTGCATTTAGTTGTTATTCTGAAACTGAAGAAATGAGAGAAAAATAACCTTATTTGTGTAGCTTTCTTGCCCCACTGAAATTGTTTATTACTCCTTTTTCCAATGGAGTATTTTGAAGAGGAGCCTGAACCAAGTGAATCGTACAGCAGCCCATGTTTTCACTACAGCCTTGGAAAGATCAAACGTCTATTGTAGCCTCTAAGTGTCTAAATACAACTAAAATCCTGAAATGTAACCACCCCAGCATATCCTGGTGAACTTATGACTGGGGTACAGTTTTGTTTTGGCTGACTCATCTCTATTTCAAATATTATTTTAGCCCAATTCTTAAGAAAGCTAAGCTTCCTATGATGCTGTTGCTTGTCTGCTGTATTTCAGCCCCCCTCAAATAACTCTTTGCCCATTCTGTGCATTTCAGTTGGATCTGACAGAGCTGGCAATCTCAAGGAAAATTAGGTATCTATTAAATAATTGCAGCTGGTAAGGCAGAAACTGGGATACAGGGCACATACTCATAGTAGAGCAGGCTTTACTAAAAACTGGCTTACAGGCTAGTTTATCTCAATAATCCCTGAATGAACAGAATGATATTAATATCACTGGTATGGAAGAAGACAGTTAAGTCACTACTGGTTTGTGTTATCAGGACTACAGTTTTAATATCTAAATAGAACACAAAGTTGAGTCTCCCTCACAGTTACCACCTTTATTGACATAAATTAAAAATAAATCTAGTGGACAATCTGAAGTGAACAAGACAATTCAATCCATCAAAACCTAAGAAAGATACAATACCTATTATATTTGTATTCTTCACCATATTAATCTTGTTATTACACCAAAAATAACTGTGCTGTTCATTGAAAGAATATTGCAAACTCACTAGAAGGCAAATTTCTGCAGAACAGTATTCTTAGTTTTCATAAATATAAAGCTAACTATTTTAATTTCATCCTTTCCCCATTGTTCAACATTAAGTATTAAAACCAGCAACACTGAACCTTCAGTCTAAGCAAGCAGAATAACAGACCCCTTCCAACGCCCACAAAAAGGTTTTGTTAAATGAAATGTGGAGTTTAAATTTCCTAGTCACAGCAGTGTTAGGCTGTCCACTGCTGATAATACCTAGGTCATGCACATCTGAATAAAAGGATTATGAGGAGAACACCACAAAATGGATCTGACTATGAGGTATGTCATGGTTTTTCATTCTTACGTTTAGAGACATTTATTTTAAATCAAATAGGTCCTAACTCAACAAGGAATGTATTCCTCTGTCAGACACACAACTACTTTGGCATTCTTTTAAGCCACCTTCAGTTAGGTGCCAGGAACTGGATACAGAGTTTCAATGAGAAGAAAAACAAGCGGCTCAAAGAGTGAGATGGATGGCTCTCTTACTTTTTAAGAACTTTCAGGCAAATCATCAGCTGTGGTTTTCCAAGTACTGCTGTAGAAAATATTAAATCTGGGATTTTAGGTCCTAGGGTGAAGGAGACAAAGCATAAAGAAACAAAAAACCTTCTGTGCCCCCAGAATGCTAACATGATGGAAAAGCAGTTTGTTGTATCTCTTGATCCTGATCTAAATTTTACACACCAGAGCTCATTGCCACAGCAAGACCTTGATAGGGAGATAGTGTCAGAAGGGAAAAATATGCTTTTAAGAGAAACAGTGCAGTGTCTATTGCATCTGAATTTCTGAAAAACTTGATTCTTCAGAAAAAAAGTATGACAGCCCTCTCATCATGTTTGTGGATTTTAAATAGAAACACTCTATAAGTATATTATACAACCCAAGACTCAAAGCTGACACAGCCATTGGATTGATCTGCTCCCAGAGAGTTGGGACAGATAGCTATCAGCAAGGAGTGACCTAATGACCACTAACAGATCCTAGAAATGGTAATTTAACTTGTTTCCTCTAAAAACACAGGATGTTTTGCTTTAAATAATAATAATACATATATTCATTGAAGCTGGGCAATAGAAAGGAAGACAGTCTTTATACCTGTTCTTGGCTACTGTACTTTAGATCAGGTGGGCATCTCCAGAAGGAAGAGAAAAGAGAGGAAGCTGCTGCTTCTCCCATAGGAACTGAGTGTCCTCTGTTTGGAAAAAAAACTTTAGGAGGATGGAGCAGGGAGGGAAGGAGAAAAAGAGGAGCAAGCAGGCAGCTCACAGCAGAATGAAGCTTAGAAAAGCTCCCTAGAGGACCAAAGACTTCCTTACAGCAGAGCCAAGCTGGGGACCACAAAGAAGACTGATGGATTTGTCATTCAGCACAGAACACCATGCAGCTTGATTCCAAATTAAATGAAAAATGGGTATTTCTAGTACTGGGATACTAATTCAATGACTGTAAGCTACACAGTGGTTCAGCAGTGGGATGAGGCAGAGTCTGGCACACAACTGCAGCTCTATCACAGGGTTTGTCCCAACCTGATAAAGAGTTTAGTATTAGTCTTCTCCTTGCCTTGAATGGTGTCAGAACTTAACTTAGGCAATGGACAAAATTTCATCTGTTTTAAGAGAAACAGAGATGCAAGCTAGTGAGTGTCACATGTAAGTTTTTGAATCACCTAATTTAAAGTGGCCCAGATGAACACACCTGATAACTCTTCAGTGGTGCCACAGTGACAGAAGTAACATTATCTACTATGATTTTTTCCACAAAGCTGATTAGCATTTTGTTAGTTTAATGAGTGGAAAACAACATAGGCCTCAGTCTTCTCCCTAGCACTCCACTCCTCTCTTGCTCCATATTATGTAATTCCAAAAATGTCCCTGTTGCCAGCCAACTGAGATCAGATTCAGCAGTCATTTTCAGAAAAAATGAAATCTGAAGGTTGAAGTTTCATCTTTAACTTAAGATACTGCTTCCTGACTTTTTCTTTTTTACTGTTTCTGAATACCTTAGAGAGTTTTTTATTTGCTTTTAAACCAGAGAAGCTCAAAAAATAAAAGTGTATTTTAAGAATCCAAAAGAGTAAGTACAAGAGAAGGATTTTGTAATTATCCCCAAATTAAACATCAAAACATGAAATAAGGAGTTTTAGTTTCTCAAATGCAATACTAACTTTCTGAAACATGGGAACACACATCTACATGGCCTACAACCAGCAGTCATACAATTGTTTCTTCTACAATTAAATCTAGAAGCTGTTTAGACATATTAAATTTAAACCTTGCCAGTCTGATTTCTCAGCAAGATTTAGTGGCACTGACTTGTGTTACCATATTTGACTCCCTAACTGGAGTTGGGCTAAACCCCATGAACAAAGAAGTACAGTACTGTTTCCATATGCTCAGGCAGACTGAGGCCTCATAATGCAACCTCTGTCTTATATAAAATAAACACAATTATGTTCTGAAATTATATTAGAACACATTGTAAAGAAATTCAGGAGAGTTTTTTATATTTTATGTTTTCCTCAAAGTGTCACTTAAGGGTAGGGATAAAGCTATTTCTTTGCCATTCATATATTCTCTTTAATAGAAACCCTGAATTTCCTCAATTTCCAAATAAATGTCTCTGAGATGACTAGAACCCACATGCATTTTACTGTATTTTAAATATGTACTTAATTGTACATTTTCTTGTATTTTGGAGACAAGAAATACCAAACTATTGTGTTATTGCATTAAAAATGTAGATATATTAGAACTTTATCTCAGAAAAGTATGTGGTACATGACTAACATTCAGCATGGAAAATGTGTGCAGTGTCACCTAAAAAGTAATGGGTTAAAATCCTAAGCAATAAGTCACATTAATCTACATATGGTCATTCCCCATGGATGCAAACACATCACAGCAACCAGCTTTTCCTGTAGCAACAATAATCCTTGCCTCTGTCATTGAATTGAGAAGGGCCAGTGAAGGAAAGGGTTAGCAATCCAGAATATTCTTCTGGTCCATTGGAGGGGAAGTTGAGAAACATGCCCTGAGGCTCTATTTTGTTATGTTGAGCCAGCCTTTGTTCCTTTGGTTTCCCAAAATAATGATGGCACACATGTAAGACATCTTGACCATAAAGTACCATGAAATCCAGCTAATAGAGTACTGTAAAGCTACTGTTACAAACCTATTCCTGCACTACAATCTCTGAAGGTGTCTTCTTCCTAGAGCCACCCAACTGTTTGGAATAAGGACAAAATTCAGCTTGGGAATACCAGTCAAGGCTGCCAGTGATGGAGGAACACATTAATATTGGCTCCAGCTGAAAGCTCAAGAACAAATCACTGGCCATGAGACCCTCTAAGCCCCATGGGCAACAGCAGTTCTGACCTACCAAACGCACCTAATGAACAACAAGTAATCAGCAGGTGCTTGCAAAGAGAGGAGAGTCAGGAAGCCTCAGAGGACAATAACTTTAAGGTCCCATATTTTACTCTTCTGAGGTGCTGGGCTTCGTGGTTTCCCTATCCCCCTGGACAGGATAAAAGCAGCACCAGTATCCAGAACCACCTCCAGCAACCACCAGATTCTTGTACTTGCTCAATTAAAGAGATGGACTAAAGTCAGAGAGTTCAAATCTTCCTTCTTTGCTTTCCCCTACAGAGGGTGTTGGAAAAATCCCACTTCAGAATTCTCTCCAGTAGGAAGAATAACAGCAGGAGGGACCTACCATGGCCTTTCACATGCAGCACTTGGTGTTACTACTGTGGGAATATTCTGTCTGTCCTTCTCCTCCTGCTGTAACTGCTCAGGTTCACTTCCTCTGCCCATGTGGCTGTTTTATTTCCATCACCTTCCTCTGTCATATTCCTCTTACTCCCTCAGCAAAGTCCCAGTGCTTTTTTTCTTCAAGTCAGCCTCAAGAACAGCCAGCTCCTTCTCCATCAGAACCATAAAAAGCTCTTAAATCTACACAGTAGCAGAAAAAAAAATATTGAAGCACTTCTATGCAGAGTGTTTTATTTTCCTAGATAATGGGTACAGCAAGATGAAATTAAGGTTGTGTTTATACTGGTGATTCATGGTACTACAAATACCTGGTCATGACCAAACCCAAGTACTATAAAGTCTGAAAATTCTCAAGTGATAATAAACAAAACCAAAACATGCTGGATCTGGAGAAGCAGAATTAGGGCATTTGAAGTAGCTTCAGCTCTGCACTGTAATGACACAATAACCATAACTGGTCCCAATGCACATAAAAACTTATCTTACAGACATTAGATTCTTAGGTTTATTTTTTATTTCTCCCTATTCTTTCATTTTCACTTCCCCGCTACTAATAGCTTCTATTACTACCAATCGTTTGGAACAAAGAGAAAACATATCTTGAGAACTACAGTTCTTACAGCTCCTTAATTCTACCTTCAATTACAGTCAAGTCATTCAAATTCTGTATTTACAGTAAGTACTGCCATTCCAGGGAGAGCAGAACATCCTACCAGCACCAAAATCTCTGGTGCAAGGACAAAACTACTTAGCCTTAACTGTGGAGCCATTTTCATAGCCCTTTATTTCCTCTCCTCTCTTAATTTGTTTCCTTGTCCTTCCAAATCCGAAAAGGCCTCTTTGTTAACTGCAACTGAGCTTACAGCTGACACATGAGCCCACAAAGAAATTCCCTACAGAAAAGAAATTAAGGTTGTTTTCCCAGTCCTGACCTGCAAACTTTATAGGTTTCGTGAGATTCATCCAGATATCACCCACTTGCTCTCCATCCCATCTCTCGCAGTTTATTCACACTTCACTCAAGCCAGAGTGGTGAAACAACGTTTTTGCACAGGGATGCTTTTCCAGCATCCCACGTGCCTGGTGTGCAGAGACTGGGAGTAGGTGAGTGTTAGGGCTCAAGCCCATGCTCCATACTGCAAGAAGTCCTGCCATGAGGTGTGGACTCCTGTGCTGCAGCCTTACATTGAGCGTCCTCCATGGGTTCATTTAATGCAGAGTGTATCCCAAGTGTGTGACTCGATGTGCAGGCACGACTGTGTTGCATGACTGCACAGATGTTAGCACATTTACAGTGCTACAACAGGACAGGGATCATTTCTAAAGCATGAGCCACAAGGCAACAACTGATAAATGGAATGAATATAGATGAGAGCATTACAGAAAAGCTGCAAGTGAGAAAAGTGCTAAACTAGGGGAAAGGGACTCTAAGAGAGTGAAATAAGACTTTTATGGACATACTTAACAGTAGTGATGCTGTGCTGGAAGTAGAACCTACCTAACAGGTCCACTTTTTATTTTCTTTAACTCTGATGGATTCTTTAACTGTCTAAACAAACTACAATAAACTACAGCTACATGGTAGGAAATTGAGAGGATGAAAATGGAATGGGAGCAATGAATGGGGCTGGGGAGATACACACAAGTATATTTAAGATTTGAATTGAAAGGCCAAAGCTGCCCCAAACCAGGATGTTTGGAAATCAAGTTCAGGATGAATTTATTGTAGTCATATGAATGGGAACTTCCACTTTCGCAAGATTTCATCTAGTAAAAATTTCAAGGCCAGTATTTTTCCTTTATAATGGGTATAGTGGTGAATTAAAGGTAGGCAAAAGTTAGGACTGGAATACAGATTAACAGAGCAAATACACTGTCCTGTGAAGTACACATGCTTGTAAATAGTCACTTATCACAGTTCTGTGATGAAGGCAAAAACCTTTTTCCTCGCTGCATTTCGTTTCAACACATTGACAAGTACATGTGAAGGACTCAAAGTGACAATCTTCCCTGAGCACCAGAACAGCTCACTCTGTTTCTGATCAAGATGCAACCTACACCTATGGAGTTACACCTGTTATCCCCAAACTATCCAGCATGGAGTAGCACTGATTCCTCTTTACTGCAGCTACCAGGAGTGCCCAGTAACCACTGTGTCTTATTCAATACTTAAGCTAAATGCAGGTGAACACCTTCCCCACAGATTACAGGCTGTGAATCGCTGGCACTCCTGTGAGTTACTGTCCAGTGCTCATGTGGCCCTGAGCAACCTGGTCTAGTGTGTGGCATCCCTGCCCACAGCAGGGGGGTTGGAACTAGATGATCTCTAAGATCCCTTCCAACCTGGCCATTCTATGATTTCACAGAATCACAGATTTCCCATTCTGTGCCACACTGAGCAGCTCTTGCTTCTTCTCACACATTTTTGTTTGTGAAGTGTTGATCAAGGGTAAGATTTTCAACAGTGTAGGGAGGAACTCAGTGCACCTAGAGCAGAGCTGCACCTCTCTGCACTACTGGTTATGAGTATTACTTGAGCACATCTCTAACATGTAGCTCTCAAAGTCCTTTACAATGGCAGAGAAATACTTTCCATAGAACAGATGGAAAGATTGAGACTTAGATTTTATTTACATGCTCTGTGCGAGGGAAGCCTGGGGTACCTTGTGGTCTACTGGACATCAGTCAAACAGACTTGCTGTACAGATTTTAAATAGGATCTATAACCTTTCTGTGCCCCAGTCAACCCACAAATAAACTGAAAAATATCAATCACCAATTCCGCAGCAATAGGTCAAAAGATGTGGCATAAGGACAAGTTGAGATTAGTGTTGCATGTTAACCTCCTATGTAAACTAAACCTAGCCCCATCCACTTTAAGACATCACCTCTCTTTCAGGATAATAAATTTCCAAAGTGCTTAAACCAGCATTTGTTGAACCTGCATTCCTTGGATTACTTCTGTTACTTTATTACACAAGAACCAAATGCAGGTTTATAATGGCTACAGCGTCAAGAAAAATACCAAAATAAACCAAATTAAATAAAATGCCCAGTATATTAAGAAAGAGCTCCTTGAAATTAAGAAGGATGGAATTTCATCTGTGCACTTCAAGATGACTGGAGGAAAGTATTTACCTTTCTGAAACAAAACAGAGTTTTGCACAGTGCCTATTTCTGATTCTCACTGCAAGGGCATGTTACACAGAGCACATTTGCAAGGCTAGGAGACAGAACTAAAAGCAGCCAGAAGGAACACACCTCTGTGTTTCTACTCCTCAAGTAGTGTATACACACACATTTTAAATGAAAATGCAGTTTTACCTCAGTTTTCAAGCTATGAAGCAATGTCTTGTACTACAGCAAATTATAAACTTTCTTTTCAGCTCAACTCTGTTTTAAACAAAAAGACTGTAAGAATTTTGGTTTAATTGTCTGACAAATTGTTTTTCACTATAGGCAAAAATTTCAGCCCTTGAAAAGTCCAAGACAAACATAATCTGTCATTGAATTTCACTGATATCAAATGCTATACTGCAGTCTTGGTGGAGAAAAAAAAGAAACAACCAAACAAAAACAAAAAATCCCACAACGTTAGAATAACAATTTGTCTTGTTTTCTAATTATTTCTCATCTATACAAGCACTACTGGGGGGGGACACACGACAAAAAACCTACTTTTAAGGGTTTGTAAAATAATTGATTCCTAGGTTTCTAACACGGTAACAACTCACCCAAAGATAACACTGGAAGAGAGTTTGACAGGAAAGCTGACACAATTTTAACTACAGGCACTAGAAAATGCTGCTGTAATTCTTTCTTAATTTCAAACTGCAAAGATGCAAGAATAAAGCAAACAGTTAAGGTGCTGGATTACAGAAACACAGGTCCTGCCTGTGAGTGTTTGATGTAAAAATATCTTGCTAAGACAAAGGGAAAGTAGTGGATACATTAGCTGTCTACAACTAAAGCACTCTCTGCTTTTTGATTCAAAACCTATATACAGCCCATGGGTTTTTTTCCTCCTTCTTTCCTAAAGGAAAAGGGGAAAATTAATACATTTTGAAGACACCATATAAGCTATTCTAAACAATGTTTTAAACCATGACATTTTAAATGTGCAATTTAGTAACATGAAAATACTGGATACTGACGTTTGTGGGGGTTTTTTAAACATTAATTTAACATTCTCAGGGAAGTAGTAGAAGCCCCTTCTCCCTTTAAGGCATTTAAAACTAACTTAACAAAACACTACAAACAATCTAATCCTAGTACTTCAGTTTTTCAATTTCCGAGATGTAGAGCTCCATTATTTATAAAGAGATAACTAACAGGGCATTCAGCAATTATGTGACAATTGAAGAAGCTTACTGAAAATTAATAGTAAAGCAAGAGTACCTACTACTGATAATGCAACGTAACACAACAAATTTCAGTCTTCTTATCAATAACAGCCCAGACATGTACTGACTGTGCATTGCAAATTATTGTTTTGACAACATAAATTAAACCTGACTTTTAAAACAAATGCATTTATACAGAAGCAAGTTAGCACCTTAACCTGACTCAACAGCAGGCTTCCTTCCTGTTTAATATACCCAGATATGCAAAGTAGTTTAAGCAACATGCATGTGCTCATGCTCCATGCATACTGGTATACCACCTATTAATCAAAATAACAATCCAAGAACATGCTACAAAAACACATCCACACGCTATTAAGGAAGTACTAAACATGAACTTGTGATTGAACAATATTAGATACAGCATACAGACAATCACATATCACTGCTTGCAGAAATTGAGTGAGGTTTGCTGTCATAATCCTTAGCATCTCCTCAAATCTGAAGTTTCACATGGTTTTGATCCTGCATTTATGCATCTTTAAGCAGCAGGTAAGTAGATACCACACTTTGGTATTTGAAAGCCAAGCAAGCGTTTGAAGTTAAATCTAATTAAAAAAGTACTTCTACCTTCATTAAAATACAGTGCTAAAATATTTTGCATTCTGACATCTCTGCATAAAAAAGTAAGATTGCACTATCAGGAAGGGTTTGATAGTAGCATTTCTAGGTTACTAGAATGCTGCTGTATTGCAAGACTGAGACCTATGATTTTTTTCTTTATTGTCTGAAAAGCTGAGCCTTTAATTTTGTATTAATATTAAACCTGTTGATTTTTGGTTAAAAAAGGAAAAAAAAAAGTACTGTAGAATTAGTACCACCAATGGCTGCCTGCTAAAACTTCAATTAGATTCCTGGAAGCCCCGGTCACTACAAATACTGGTCAGAGAACAAAGAATAGCCCAAAGACTTGTAGTCAATCCATTACCATCAGCACCAAGTATTTCCAAACTAAATTTACAATAAGCCGTAACTTTAACTAGATGTTAACCAGGTGTTCTGGTAAGGGTATGCCTAAATGTATTCACACAACTTTTTAGTACTAGAGTAGCATTAAAAGGTAACCTAAACGGCCTCAAAACCCACACACATTCTCATTTTGCTTTAATCTATTATTTAATTTATGTAAGCTGCAAAATTCCTTGATTCCACAACTTTGCTAGTTTGTGTATAAAGGCAAAAATAAGAAAAGAATGCTGCTGCGTGACCTGAGTTCCACATCCACCTGAAAATCTGCACTGACTGCATGATTTTTGTTTGACTCAAGACAGCAACTTTGCTTCTTCATTCTCCCTTCACTCAGGACACGTCAAGCCACAGCAAGCAACCTCCCAACATCATCCATAAAACACTAAACAACAAACCCGATCCCTGTTCATACAAGTTTCAATCAATCCCTTTGATATCTGTTTAAAAAAAAAAAAAAAAAAAAAGGAAGATGTGAGTGCATTAGAGAGGTTGTAGGTGTGACAAAGCAGAGTTTTTATTCAGCTCCCTTCCGTTGAGCAACTTTGTAATCCATTTACTGCTTTCCCTTCCCATCTCTCACCCTTGCGCGTTGTTTAGCTGGAAACTGGGCTGCAAGAATGTGAAGAATGTAAACAGCCTTTTATTGTCCAAAAGGATAGGACTGTGAAAGCAATGTGTTCCTTATCGCAGGACTGCAGCTCGCTACTTCATTGCTATGATAAAGTGCTGGAGCAAAAAACATTACAAGACAACCACAATCCAAAACCGGATTAGAATTTGACATAAGCTTCCTCAAAAACTAATCAATCAACTCACGCTGTAATATTAGACTCCAGTTCTTAAGGAGGGCGTTTAATCCTTTCAAGGTTTATTACACACTCCTTACTGACTCCAGCGACAAACTTTCAGATACAAAGCAGCTGGGGAAGAGGCATAGCTCCTGCAGCACGAATCAGAGGTAATTAGGGGAGTAAAACCAAAACTCCCCCAAAATAATTCCAAAGTAACATTTTAGTAATACTTGTTCAAGCGACGATCGCCATACTCCTTTGCAAGTACAGTATCTTTCTTTTTACCCTCTCCCGCCGTATTAACACGGGCATTCAGACCATTCCTTTTTCCCCCACGATGCCCCACGGACCAAGCAGTTTGCTGCCTCGGGGAGAACTTTCCTCCCCGCGTACCTGTCCCCAGCCGCACACCTCCGCGTTCTGAAGTCTGCATTTCACCTTGTCATCACGTCAGTCCCCAAATCCCCCCACTGCATCCCAAGGAATATGTTGCATAAAACAGGCAGTTTACAGCAAAAATTAACGAAACCCCTCGCGGGCGCTGCAGCAAGCCCAAACGAACGCGAGCGCTCTCCAAGCGCAGGTGACTATCCACACACGAAAAGATAAGGCACTTAAGGACAGCAGGCAACTTTTCGGTAACGGACAGTTCGAGTGGTGCGCGGTACCCACCCACCCCCGGTACTGGGCTCCGCGGCAACTCCCGGGGCGCATCCCGGGGCACCACCACCCCAGCTCCCGACGTCGCTCTTTGCTCAGGCCCCGCGACCCCGCCGAGCAGCCAACGCGCGGAAAAGCACAGACCCACTTAAAGAAAATAAATTTAAAAAAAAAAGGGGTGTCGGGTTGTGGGAGGCTCCCCGCTAGTGCGGTGCAGGATGCTCGGAGCAAGCCTCCAGAGAAGACGGCACCTACCACCCTCCCCCGCGCGAAGGGCGCCGGTTCCCCCGAAGTCTTGTGGCCAGGGAGTTGCGGGAGTGAGGGCTCGGGGAAGGAGACTTACGAGCTGGAGGACGCCTTGGACCACGACGAGGGGCAGGGGCTGCAGGTGCACCATCCTGGCTGCCAGTCTAGGAGGCGACTCCCCTCACACGGGTCTCGCACATCTCCGCTCCGGGGAGGAGGAGAAGGGGGGAGGGGGGGCAGGACCGAGCGCAGGGACACACCGCCCCGCTTGTCTCCCCTCACGGGGCGCTGGCAGGCAGCGGCGAGACCCGGGCACTGCCGCACTGCTCCGCGCTGCTCGGCTTGGCTCCGCGGGCGGCCATGCCGGGCGGGAAGGCGGGAAGAAGAAGGCGGGAAGGCGGGAGGCGGCGGCCGTAGCACCCCCCGCGGGGCGGAAAGGAGAACCCCTCACAGCCCGCCGCGGATAGGAGAGCCAGCGGCATGCCGACGAAAGGAGCTTACCGCCCCACTGTTTGCCATGGTGCGGAGGAGCCACCTGGCCGGGCTGAAGTTGAGGAGAGCCGTAGAGAAGAGAGGGAAAGGGGGGGTGGCGCGTCCCCGCCGGGCGCTAAGGAGACCCCGCTTGCTTCGGGCGGGGCAGCCCGGCCTTCCCCGGCAAGTTGAAAGAGGCGGCGCCCCTCCTCCTTCCACAGCCAGCCCCCGCCGCCCTGCCCGGAGAAGGAACGGCGAACGGCGGCCCGAGGGACCAGAGCCTGGCTTTGCCGCGGGGTAAGCGACCCTGGCGCTGTCTTTCCTCAGGGAACCTCCACCGCCCGGCCCCGCCTTTGGTCTCCCGCCGTGGTGTAAAAGGAGAGACAGGTGAAGAGTCTGACTTAACGTTCAACCCCTAGTCCCTTTTTTGTAGGAAACTCACTACAGCAGCTCAGTTTCTCTCAGGTAGATCTGTCCCCCTGGTACCCATACACGGGTGGGTAGTCATGGCCCTTATGGGGAAACTCCGCGTATTCCTCCTCCCCCCATATGAGGAGATATGGCAGAACGGCCAGGCCTGCAGCCTGTCCTGGCACTCCTCGCCCTGCCCTGGGGTCACCATAGGTCTCTCAGCTGGGCACAATGCCTCCTCTAGTTAACATGGGGATAGGGTAAAGCTCGAGAGGGCTCCTTGTTGGGGATTGAGCTGACAGGGGTGCAGGGAAGAGTAGTGCTGCTGTGGGGTAAATGGTGCCTGAGTGCGCTGCAAGCCCACAGGGCTAGAGAATCTGCCTCCAAAGAAGCTACTCTGAGGCTATACTCAATAATATAAAATAGTGAATACACTCCAGACCTGTTTTTGAGACAGGCATAAGCAGCCAGAAAATTTTGTTCCTTGTGCTTTCCAGCTGCAGGAGTGACAGCCCTGTAATGAGGCAACCTCGAAATGGAAAACAAAGTTTTGAGTGACAGAGGCTCAGATCAGGTGGAAAGCCCAGCCACGTTCAGCACACGTGCCTCCCACACAGCCTGGGATGGACACAGTAGCAGTGTTATCTGTTATGGATACACCTGAGCCAAGCCTTGCAGCACTGGCCCTTGCTGATGGCTAATTCACGTGTGATGTGATACCAAAGCTCTCTGCCACTGGGCTGGAGTGTAGGTAGAGGTTTCAGTTTCCAAACCATGCCTGCTGTTTGCAGATTAGTTTCCTCTTAATTCTCAGTTGCCTTGTCTCATCTTCTTACTAGGTCTGTGTTCAGGTTACGTTTTGACTACCTTTGTATTTTCAACCGCTGAAATCCTTTCCAGTCGGAATAGCTTTGCAAGCTATTTCGCTGCCCTTGAGAGCAGCCTTGATTTTACCAGATAATGATTGTTATTATTTAGTTGCTATATTGCACTGATTCCTCTTCTTGCTCTGATGCTGGTGTCTTATAAAATTTATCTTGGGGGTACCATCGAGCCATGAATTGATTTCTCTAATTTGGATTCAGAAAAGAAGTTTGATCTATAACAAAGGNCAAGTGATTTTCAGACTGTGCCTGACAAAGGAAACTACATATAAACTGAGCAACACCAAAAGGTTCATTTGAAAAGATTCACAGAAAAAACCCCTGAAACTAGTGGTCACTGAGTCAATGTAATATAATTCATGTGGTTACTTTCTGTAGCAGTATTTAAAAGTTCTTTAAGTGTTTCATTTTAGTGGTTTTAGTGGCCTGTTGCAGTGCTCAACCACCCTCTGGGTTAACTTTTTCTTAATATCCAACCGAATACTGCCCTGGCACAGCTTCATGTCCTGTCACTGGTCACCAGAGAGAAGAGATCAGCTCCTGCCCCTCCACTTCTACTTGTGAGGAAGGTGGAGACTGCAATGAGGTCTCCCCTCAGTCTCCTCTTCCTCAGACTGAACAAACCAAGTGACTTCAGCCACTCCTCCTACCACTTCCTCTCTAGAGCCATCGCCATCTTTGTGACCTCCTTTGGACACTCTCTAGTAGATTTACATCTTTTTATGTATTGTAGCATCCAAAACTGCACCCAGTACTTGAAGCGAGGCCACATCAGTGGAGAGTAGAGGACTATTTCCCAACCAGAATGTGAAGACAACTTTTGGTTTTGAAAAGTGCTATTTTCTATGGTACTGTAACTATACTTTTGCACATGTAAATAAACCAGTTACTGGTTTACCAGTAAGGAAGCACTCTGCTGAGTTGACCAAGGCCCTCGCACTGAGCACCCTGCGCAGGATTAGCCGGGCAGACAGGAGCTGACCCTGGGCCGGGCTTGCACCGGGGCTCCGCTCCCGACCTGTTCCCATCTCCTGTTCCTTACAGGACAAGGAAACATCTTGGGCGCGATCTGCTGCTCGCAGCCGGTACTGCCTGCCAACGCCGCGCCGAGGTTTTATTTCCTCATGACGAATTGCATTATGCAGCTAGTTGAAAAGACTGTTATGCAATTAGTTAGAATTATGAAGACTAAATTCGGATGAAGTATTTAGATAGATCTTTTTGAAAGTGAAAAGCTGTGTTCTATAAATTCAAGGAAAGCTGAATTTCTGTAATTGGCTTTTAATGGAACAATAGTGTTTAAACTGAAGCACTGTAGTTCTATCCTATTAAACACAAACAGACTCGGTTTAAATGACATTAACTTTGTCACACAAACTATCAGAAGCTGGCCTTAAATCACACTTTTCCCAGATTAACTAGAAGTAAATGTTTGTAAAGCACTTTGAAGATGAAAAACACTGTGCACTGTAAGTGATAAGTATTATTGTTATTTGTATTACTTCCCAGAAAAGTCAGGGTAGTTTTTGTTAAGAACAGTATCTAAGGCCCGAGCTTTGCAGTCCTTTACTTTAGCACCTTAGCATGATCTTCAAATGTCATTTGAAATGGGGAAGGGGAAATTTTCTGGTCTAATTTTAAGGCACAATAACAAAGAGGTAGCTCTTCTTGGGAAATAATGGTTGTATACTGCAGGAAATAATCCTAATCTCTCTAGAAATGGATTCATGACCCAGCTGTAGAAAAACTAAACTAAGATGTCAGGGTCCTACTAAACCATTTTGGCTGCTACAAAACAGTGACAATTATCTGATTAACATTTGGTCTCTAATGCTTGTACATAAAGTTTACAGTAATTTCTATTCAAGTAATTTATAAGCATAAACAAGTAAAACCTATAGTTAGCATCAAACCCATCTGTCATTCAACCTCAATTCAATTCTCAAATCTTATTCCTCTGAGTTAATTTAAAACACTGACATCAACCTTTGCTCTCGTTAGTCCTGAGACTCCTCACTGTTTCCAAATATTAGGAACACCAGACTGGAAAGAGCTGCCAGTATCATTCAGACCATCTCTTTGACCTCAAAAAATGAAATATAGGTTATTTTTGAAAACTCTTCAAGATCCATCTTTAAATTACCAGATTTGCTGTATTTGATATCTGGTTTTATACACACTTGTCTTTTGCAGTTATTGTTTTATCTTAATGAGCTCTTCTTCCTCCTTCTGACAATGTATAGCTGAAAAATTTTATGAGGTACAGATTGCCTCTCAAATTTTATTAATTATGTGAGGCAGGCAGTCTCTCTCAGACAACAGCACTCCATTTCCTATGGTAATCTCATAAAGCTTTTCTTTTGTCTGCTCCCATTGGAATTAATCTTTTTTGAATGTGGGTGAACATCCAAATTTAGATGTTAGTAGTCTTGTGGAACATCATTAATGCCTAATCTACCTCTGTTGGATATATATTCTGATTGTGGTGGGTTGACCCTGGCTGGATGCCAATGGTCCACCAAAGCTGCTCTGTCACTCCTCTCCTTAGCTGGACAGGGGAGAGAAAATATAACAAAAGGTTTGTGTGTTGAGATAATTCACCAATTACTGTCATGGGGAAAGCAGACTTGACTTGGGGAAATTAATTTAGTTTATTACCAATCAAATCAGAGTAGCATAGTGCAAAATAAAACCAGATCTTTAAAGACCTTCCCTTCACTCCTCCCTCCTTCCCAGGCTCAGCTTCACTCTTGATGTCCTCTACCTCCTTCCTCTCAGTGACACAGAAGGGCAGGGAATGAGGGTTGTGGTCAGTTCATCACACCTTGTCTGTACTACTCCTTCCTCCTCAGGGGGAGGACTCCCACACTCTTCCCCTGCTCCAGCATTGGTTCTCTCCCACAGGAGACAGCTGCCCATGAACTTCTCCAACACAGGTCCTTCCCACAGCCTACATTTCTTCATTAACTGCTCCAGCATGAGTTCCTTCTATGAGGTGCAGTTCTTCAGGAACAGACTACTCCAGTGTGAGTCCCTAGCGCAGTCACAAGTTCTACCAGCAAACAGGCTCCAGCACAGGCTCCTCTCTCTGCAGATTCACAGGTCCTGCTAGGGCACCTGCCAGCCTCCTTTGGACATCTACCTGCTCCAATGTTGGGTTCTTGACAGGCTGTAGGTGGATATCTGCTCCACCATGGACCTCCATGGGCTGCAGGTGGACAGTCTGCCTCACCATGGTCTTCATCACAGGCTGCAAGGGAACCCCTGCTGCAGTGTCTGGAGCACTTCTGCCTCCCTTTCTTCACTGACCTTGGTATCTAGTTTTCTCTTGCATATTCTCACTCCTCTCTCAGGCTGCAGTTGCAGGTTTTGGTTTTTTTTCCCCTTTTCTGAAATACGTTATCCTAAAGGTGCTACCGCTGTCACTCATGGGCTTGGCCTTGGCCAGCATTGGGTCTGTCTTGGAGCCAGCTGGCATTGGCTGTGTCAGACCTGGGGAAAGCTTCTAGCAGCTTCTCACAGAAGCTACCCCTACTACCAAAATTTGGCCACACAAACCCAACACACAGAAGCATGCTGTTATTGTATTTTCCTTCTCAAGCATGTATCACAAATATACTTCCTATTTTTCCACTTGTGACAATATGTTACTCAGATCATTCACACTACTGACTTCCTAGCCATTCTGTGCCAGCAGCGTATTTCAACAGCAAGGTCTTCAATTTTATGCTGTAATTGCTAGTTAATTTATTGAATAGTAGTGGACCCAAGATCAATCTTTGATCAATCCTATTAGTTATTTCCTTCCAGACCTTGAACACAACCTGTTAAATTATACCTTACTTTCTTCACAACTTTTTCCTGATCACCTGCTCCAGCCTATCTAATTTTTCCCACATGACATCCAATCACATTTTGATTGAAGACCTGATAGATGACTCTATTTCGTTTGTCTAGAAAATTAGTAACCTAATCAAAAGCAGGGAATGAAATATTAATCATCCTAGAATTAATTTCTGGGGAAAAAAAAACCAAAACCCACAGCAAAACCTCAAACCAAAACCCAAACAAATTTATCCCATTTTCTTTTTACTCATGTTTCCAAGCCTTTTTTTTCTCCTCCTTCAGATTACTTTCAGCAGCTTTGCATATTTCTAAAGCTCATGTTTGCTGATATTGTGCTTCATGTCATTTCTGTATTCTTAAGCATAAGAATTGCATATGCTGTTCTACATATAAACCATTTCTGATTTTACAGATTTATTACAAATCTCTTCTCACTGACTTGCACTTTCCCATGTTGCTTATTTTGGAATTCTGGAGTAAAGATTGCCTGCCATTGCTTCTGCATCTGTGCTTGTCTGAACCTATCAATAATTGGACTGCAGTTTTACCATGGGACATATAACTCCAATTTTCTCTTTCAATTTTTATTAGCTATATTTGCCCTAATATTCAGAATCTTCAATCATATTGAGAATTAAAGCAGGAGATTCATTTGAGAGCACACCTAGGCTGTCTTTAGCTCTTTCTTCATCCCAATAAGAGAGAGTGCCTTAGGAGATTTTTTTTTGTTGGTTTTCATATGCTTTTGTATGAAGCTGAAGAATCCTGACTACTTTTTCATGTGAATTTTTGTGATTCCCATTTTATTTCACTTTTTAACCTCTAAGAAACACATTAGCTTTGATTACCAATATTTTGCCATTTTTGTGGTATGTACTTATCTTTAAATATCAAGTTAATTCTTATGTAGGTAAGTCCTAGCACACTTGACACCGAGACATTAGGAACCTAAGTTGCAAGTCTATTTTTATTCATCCATTAATTCAATTTGAACTATGTGAAGTTTTTAAAAAATCTTTACAAGTTGATTTTCTACAATTGATTTCTCTAAATATCCTTGCAACATACTAAGTAAATAACCCTGTTCAAGCTTCCCATTTATTTTTTTCTTATATTCTAATAGCTAATTGTTTTCCTCCAGTCCATGCAAGACTTGGCTTGTTTCCCCAAGCCAGACTTGACAAGCTGATATATTCTGCACCAGTACTCCTGGGTCCTGCTGTTCTCCAGAATCTACGCATTGCTGCTGGAACATTTTAGTTCATTCACTTGCTGCATGTAATTCCTTTCATATACATTTAAAATCTTGAATTCTCTACAGCTGTATTAACAGCAGCACTTCCTGTCTCTCTGCTATCTATCCTCTTACCATCTCATTTTTCTTTATTCACTGCTGTCAAGGGTTAGGGCTGGGTCAGCCACCAGTTCAGTGACAGATATTCTCTATTATCCCATTTTCCCCCACTCCAGGGAGGAAGAGGAGAAATGAACAGACAGAGAGAGACTTGCAAATTGAAAGTGAAACTTAAACTACTTTAATGAAAATAACAAGAAAATGAAGAGTATATAGATATACACACACACAAAACCAATGCCAGAACCAAACCTCCTTTGATAGTAACTACATCATCACTGATGCTGTAGCAGGAGGACTTCAGCAGCAGCTGGGACTCAGGCTCAGGACGCTAGATTCTGGAACTCATTAACTCTTGAATTGAGATGGAAGGCAGAACAGGCAGAGCCCTGGAGGAACAGAGCTGGGCTGCTGGTCTTCACAAGGTCGAGGGTACTCAGTCTTTTAGGATTGAAAGCAGAACAGAGAGCCCTGAGGAACGACACTAAGCTTCAGATCTTCACCGGACTCAGGTGCTCAACCTTCTAGAAGAGTGTACAGNGATGGAAGGCCTTACAGGGCTAAACGAGCTCCATCTGCCTGGGTTTGGAATGAGAGTTGTCCTTCTCCTAGGACGACTGCCAGAAGGCTAATGAGCCCATCCTACCCATACAGGGACTATAGGAACATGGGTTTCACTCCCCACACTTTACCGTGGGCAGTGAGTTTAATGCTCTCTCTGCTATTGGCACAGTTATCACACCAGGGGCCACAGAAGACCCCAAGTGATTTTCAGACTGTGCCTGAGTGACTAGACTAAATAGAGGATAAGAGTCTGCCTCTGCTATTTACTACTTGTGCTTTAACTGAGGGAATAGACCTGTGCCGTAGTACTGACAAACTCTAGTTCAGATCCTCAGAGGAGTCACTAGCACTTACTGACTCCTTTTGAGTTCCCAGGGTTTACACATATTCAAAGAAGTTTAAAAGTCTGAGTGAGTGAAGTATATCACAGTTTACCAGTGAGCACAGATACGTGTGTAAATACAATAGCACATCCAGGTCTAATTCTATGGACAAATACAATCTTTTGATAAAGCATAACTTTTAGTAGACATGCTGGTGAGCGTGTCTACCAGAAGGTTGAGCACCTGAGTCCTGTGAAGATCAGAAGCTTGATGCTGTTCCTCAGGACTCTCTGTTCTGCTTTCAGTCCTGGAAGTCTGAGCACCCTGAGCCTTGTGAAGATCAGCAGCCCAGCTCTGTTCCTCCAGGGCTCTGCCTGTTCTGCTTTTCATCTCAATTCAAGAGTTAATGAGTTCCAGAATCTAGCGTCCTGAGCCTGAGTCCCAGTTGCTGCTGAAGTCCTCCTGCTACAGCATCAGTGGTGAAGTAGTTACCATCAAGGTGGGTTTGGTTCTGGCATTGGTTTTGTGTGTGTGTATGTCTATATACTCTTCATTTTCTTGTTATTTTCATTAAAGTAGTTTAAGTTTCACTTTCAATTTGCACGTCTCTCTCTGTTTGTTCATTTCTCCTCTTCCTCCCTGGAGTGGGGGAAAATGGGATAATAGAGAATATCTGTTGCTGGGTTGGTGGCTGACCCAACCCTTGACAGTGAGGAAGAATTTTTTGGAGTATTTCAGCTGCAATAATCACAAGCAATGTATGTTACTTGTGTGGTGGGCTTTTTGTTTTTGTTGTTGTGTGGTTGTTTAGTTGGCTTGGGTTTTTAAATTATGTATTCATTTATGTGTGAATCTGTCCAACTTTATTGACTTCAAACACCTACAAACATCTTCAAAAGAGAAACTTTCCTGAACCGGAGCCATTTGAGTAACTGTGTGAGGTGAAACAAGTTCTCTGTTTAATTTACACTATATTCTTATATGTTCCTGTGTCAAATTGCAGGAGATATTTTAGGTATAGATTAATTCTGCTTTAGGGATAGTGCTTTAAACCTGGTAGAAAGTTGATTGCTCAAATTCCCCACACTTCTTATTTTAAAATCTATTAGGTATATTTTAATTTACTAAGTTAAACTTCCAAAGTTTGTAAGTTATTGGTAGACATGTCAAAACAGGAACACGGAAAAGATTTTGGAAGATATAATAATGAGGAAAAGTAATGATGAAAATTCTGCTTTAGAGGAAAACGAGGTATCTGTATCTGGGTAAAAAGAGCTGTTAAATAAAATTGGATTGAGAAGTCATACTAGCCAGAGTTATTGCAATCCTGAATATTCAGAGAGCAGTCACAGCATTTGAAGGCAGAGTGTCCCTGCGGTAATACTCTCAGGGTTGTTTTTTCCCCACCTTCAGCCTTTTTAATATGTTTTCTTTATCATAAATGGATATTTCATCAGTTAATTTCTTGCCAAGGAATATTTTATTATTTAGAATGGCCCCTTATGTGAGATTCATTTATGCTTTGGCTACTCTGTTTATCTCCAAGGTTTTAAGTTCTAAAATAGTTTTATTTGTGACTGTTATATTTTGGAGTTTAAATTTTTAAACTTTTTTTGTATAGAATATGAATAAATTAGATGAACATACTGGTACCATGTGGTTTATGTTTGATCCAGGAAACAAAATAAGCAAATTTGCATTCTAGCAAAAATATTTGCTGTGTTATTCTGCTAAAAAAAGTTCCAACTTAATATTATGGGGAAAAAAAAACCTCACAGAGCTGTGCTCAAGTGATGGCTGTGACTTGTGAGATTAGAATTTTCTATTGCATTCACTTAGCATTGAAAAAAAATGTTCAGTGAATGCTTCCAAATCCACTTCACTTTCACTTTTATTACACTTCTAAGTCATAATCTCTTACATAAAAATATGCAATTATTTTTACTGTCAACTTGCATATGAGGAGTGGTAAGAAAAAAATCTGTGTAAATAGTTCACAGTTACTAAGATCAAGGTGAATTCTGAGTAGCTCTAAGAGGCAACAAAAATATAGTATTTTTCATTATTTCAGAGTTTTAACAAATCAGGAATATTAATAGCTTAAAGAAGTGATAAAATGCCCAAGTTAACTTAATAGAGGTCACTTGTGGTTTTTCAAAAGATCACTTTTCTGGCGAAATTAGCCAAAGTGGCTATCTATTTGCATCATTTCCAACACAAGCAGTTACTTGAATCACTGATTAAGACATTGTGCTCTGCATCTGTTTTCACTTTGTTTATCAGCAATTGTCAGATTGTATTGCTCTTTTTTTATTATTCTAAATCTACTGAGGCTAGACCACTGCACATATTCCAGTGGCCTTTGGTACCTCATGAGATGAAATTCTTCCTAAAGCATCTAGAAAATGTGTTACATTATCAGAACAATTAGAGCAGGTTGACAAATAATGCAAACTCTAAGTACATGATAGGTTGGGTTTGAAAATTAGCACAGATTCTTTGCTTTCTTTATTATCTTCCACAACACCAAAACAATTATTCACAAGACATTTTTGTATCCCAGAGAAACTGGGAATTTTTTAAGCTTTCCTCATGTCATGCCACTGTTAAAGAGTTTGTGTTTCCCAGATCCTGTCTGTAAGCTGGTTATTAGGCAGCTGAGGTGAAGAGTAAGAGCAGTTCCTTCCACTGGTTTCTATAGTTTGTTCCTTGGCTATGAGATGAAAGAATCACAGCCTGTAATGCAAGTTTTCTGCTGCTAGATGTGGTATATTGTACACTACTGCAGCCTGTAGTTAGTTACTCATTCATCTGTGAGTCCAAACTTCTAAATGTACCTTTTGTCTGCCACAGAGAGCAAAAGTTTTCTTTGACATTCAATAGAAAATTTTGCACTTTAAATGATAAGGCAGAATTCCTCATTTAACATCCTTAACACCTAAAATGGAAATTATTTTTCACTGTGAAGGTGATTGTGGACTTCAGCACATAAAACAGCATTCTTTAAAATAATTACATTATGTATTTCCCTCCATAGTTCCTTTCCTTTATTGTTTTAAGTATCTACTCCTCTTTCATGCATAGTAGCTCCTGGAGCAAGCATTAGCCTGCTAAATTCACTTTTAAATGTGGCCCTGCTGGGTTCATAGCTGCTGTGGGTAGGAGGGAAGTACATTGGGAAGAGTAGTTCAGAAGTGGGGAAATCAACACAACCTTCTCAGTTTTGTTTAGAATCCACACAAGAACTGCTGAGGAATTTTGGATGAAGCTATGCTTTGACCCTTTGGAGAAACAGGAAGAAAGGCAGATTAATTTCAAGCACAGTTCTTTTTGAGAACTGACAAAGCTTGCTGTGAAGGTGCTTGGTTTTTTCAGCATCAGAATAAATCAGAGTGCCTAAGGAGTCTTCCCTAAAACAAGGTAGTTTATTTTGTTGCTTTTTGTTTTTCATTTGATGGGATTTTGTGGGAAAAATCTGTGACCTCTGGAGACCAGGGGCTTGAAATTCAAACAAATATGAGGGAAAAAACCAAACCCTGGCTGGGAGGAATTTGGTTTGACCAGAAGTCTGGGGGCACAGGCATGGGTCTGCATTTAAGTTTGCCACATATTCCAGACAGTGTTATTTCACTTTACCTCTTGTTCTGAAAAGCCTGTCTCAACACGGGCAAGCTGTCTAAAAATGGTATATTGTATCCAGTTGTCTTAGCTAAGAAGAGCAGCAAGAATTTGAGGGATCTATTAACATTTCCTGTGTAAAGTCACACTGCAGTTTGTTCTGTGTTGACCTCAGATTTTACTCTACCATCCAACTGAGGGGATAGATACTTGTATGGAAATTAAAATCCAGCAGGGAGTGTTACATTACCTTTGAGAGATATGGAAAAGACCAAGATTCCTCTGTTCTGTAAAGTGTGCTTGCAATGAGTCTGCAATGGCTTTGAGTTTATGTGAGTCTAAAACTGCATCATCAAGTATCATCAATATCATCAGGTCTGATACTGCTGGACTGAATAGCAGACATCATCCATCTGCTCATAGGGAGACAAAACTGTAAAGCTGGTGTGACTGGAAGATGAGGAATAGTGTTCTGAAGAGTTTCTTTCACTTACAGTAGAAAGAGGCATATATATGTCCTGTTACATTAATTTTTATCCACGGAGTCTTTGACAAATCTATCACACTCTCATTTTTCTTGCTTGCAGAGTTCTGTCAATTTTTTATGGTTGTAAGACTAAGTTGAAAAGACCCATGAAAGCTGCTGCCATATTTTAAAGTCTCAGAATTAAAGAAAGATTTGACAAATTAATTTTTCTTTTGAGAGTGGAATCAGGAGGGAAGAAGAAAAGAAAATGCCTGAGTGGATGAGAAAAGTTAGATTTACAGAATCAGAAGACATTCTTCAAAAGTCTTACCAAAATTAAAACCCTAACAGCCTTCTTTGATCTGATGATTAGTGGAGCCAAGTCTTACTGTAACTTTTAAGTCAGCAAATATCATCGATAAAGTAATGGATTGAGGGAAATATGCTTTGTAGGATTAAATCATTCATAAAAGATAGTTTAGGATTTTGTGCAATCATGCAGTTCCTTCCTTATTCTCAGCTCACATAAGGCACGTTGTAGCCAGGTTGTGAATAGTTAAGAGCAGCAGATAGAAATCTTCAATAGTGTGTTCACTCTTGGAAGGCCTACAGCTCAAAGTTCAATTTAGGAGTCTAAAGCATTGGTATAAACAGATAATGCTCTGTGCTTTGTTAGCAGCAGCAATGCTTCCTGTCATTTTAAAGTGATAATGGACAGAAGTTTAGGCAGGTGGAATCTGATGCATACTTATTCAAAGTTACTTCAGAAGGCTTTTAAGTTACCAGAAATTTTTGTTTAGTAATTGCAATTTCCACAAGCTTACAGCATTTGTAACAGTTTAGAAACATTCACTGTAGTTCATTTTCTAGGAAAACTGATATTCAAGATGAAATCTACTGATACTAGTGCTTAATACAAAGTGTTTGGCAAGACAAACCTTACTGTAAGGAGTGGAAAGATGCTGGGACATTTAAAAAAAAGAAAAAGCATTATAGTGAGGTGGCTTATGTCAGTTTTATTTGTTGTTTTTCCTTCTCTTCACAGCAGTTGGAGGAGGTTTGAAATTGTTGAAATACTTTCTCCAAGCTTCTTTTAGAAGCGTTGGGTATGTGTGAATGGGATTGGTCCAAGTGCAGCCCCTTGTTTATGCCAAATGGTCTGGTTCAGTGGCTTGTAACCTGTTCTTCTGAGGTTAATACATTTCTTTTCAGGGATCAAGGCCAGTAGCTGGGGAAAAACATGCTAATTGGAAGTTGGTTTACATTTACAGTATTGGAATATTGGAACTTTGCAGTATTGGAATTTTTAAGGGCCTGCCAACTGAGAAAAGGTGGAAACCACTGATTTAGCTATTCAACTTAATAAAGCAGTGGGGTTATGCAGTGAGATGTAATTACACAGTAAGAGATGGAAATGTCTTCATCTCACAAAAGAGACAAAGTGCCACATGTAAGGCTCTTATATCCATTATGCCTTATTTTCTTCCTTTTTTTTCCCTACAGTGTCACATCTGGCACATGTTACATAGACTGGTATACACAGCAACCTTTCTTATGCTGATGCATTCCCAGAGTGTACAGGTTCTTATTCAGGGGGGCTGACAGTGGTTTATCCTGCAATTGCTCATCAGGGCAGAGAGACTTAGTCGGTGCCTCTTTTCCTTCCATTTGTGACTGCCTAATGAGACTCACAATATGATCAGTCACTCTGTAGTATGTGTTCAGTATTAAAAGGAAACCACTGACTCTAGGCAGGAGGTCATTCAGCATTGCCACTAACAGCTTTTGATATTTCTGCATGAAAACCCAAGCCAAACATTATAGGCACTGAACCATTTGCAGGCATAAGTAGGCTTATTGTTACTCAACTTCTTAGTACAAATGAAGAGGTCTGTTATGTACTTTTAACTGCTTTTGTGTGGTCAGTGCTCCTAAACAATGAATCCTCTGCTGCTATCGCTGCTGTGTCAGGGTTGAGTGAGATGCAAAGAGCTTCTTTGATTTTTATTAAGTCTATGTGGTTGCTCTCTGTTCCCTTGCACAACATGATCTGATGATGAAAAAGATGACTCTTCAGAAGATCACATCAACAGTTTCTTTCCAGAACAGCCTGTCATACCTGTAACCCTCCTCCCAGCAGTTCAGCTGTCTGTGATCCAAGATCCAGCTTGCACACAGCATGCTTGTGTAACCCTGGCTTAGACTTCTGAGAAAGCTGCTAATCTGATAAAAAGAGCCACAAAAGCCTACAGAGAACAGAGCCATGTGAAATAAGAAAGGTGAAACTGCACAGATAAGGTTGTTGAGAAGGGTGTAGCTGGCAGCTCAGGGATTCAAAAGGAAAAAAAAAACATGGAAAGATACACTAAGCCTAAGGAGGAAACAAGGAGACTGAGGACTAGTCTACCCCAAGCACAAATAGAGAAAAGCCTCCTCATGCGATTTGCCTGGCTGGCATATATGTTGGTTGGATGTCATCTCTGGAGCAATTAAGTTCGTTAATCCTATCAATCATTTTTGTGTACTGGAAAATAATGAACAGGTTGGTACTTTTACATGTGGTGTATAGTACTTCAATCTTCTTGTGCATGGTAGAAAGCTGTCTAAAGTGACCCAAAGTGGGAGCATTAAATACCCAAGAATTTGCTTGCAGGAGAAACCACATCAAATCATGCCTTCAGTGAGTGTGGTTTATATCCTCAGCTGATCCTGTGCCCAGATCTTTTTCTCCTACTTTTCCTTCAGAATGAGACCAGGTTATTAAAAAAAAATAGCATCAGACCTTTTGTACTTAGGCTGTTGAAGTTCAGCTGTAGTTCTACAAGTCAGGGCTTTACCCATGCATCATAGCTGGCTTCTGTAGCTGTACTGCCTCTTAGCAATCTAGCTCTAATTTTTGTGACTTGGCTTCATTTCTGAAGCGTTGATCCATGCTAGGAAAGAACAAGAAGGACAGATACTTTCAGATAAAGACTTCTCTGGCAGTATCAGAACTGATAAGTTATTTTAGAAACAGTTAAGTGAAATAGTTTTGTAGTTACATAAAGACAAGGACTGCCTAGTACAGGCAATACCAGAAAACACATTATGAAAGACTAGTTGAAGTCAGACATTTTATTTAACAGTAAACATATGAAGGATTAAAAAGAAGAGTGAAGTATTTTCTTCTTAATTGGAGCTGTTCTAAGCTTTTAGCCATGGTTATATATTGCATAATGTGTGAAATACGTTTCTACCTCCAGTAGACAGCCATTTAAACCAAATTTGCAAACAAATTTGCTCAAGTTAGCTGTTGCCAGAGGCTTCTGTGTTTGTAACAGAGGCTTCATCTGTAGAGAACCCACTACTGGATCTAGCTGGATTGCTGAACTGAAACTTTCTTCATTGTTATAGTCTTCCACTGATGGCATTTGGGACAGCTATGGAAGCTTGCTGAAGATGTGGTGTCCAGGATATGTTATTAACTGAAACAAATTGTAAGGACAGTGGAGCTAAAGGATGCTTAGAAGAGAGCAGTCACATAACCTCTCTTGGGTGAAAAAAGCCCTAACAAAATACTAGCTTGTTTGAGAAGAATTTCAGATAAATCTTTTACAGTATAATACTGCTTTTGCTGAAGGTCTGACAGAAGACTGGGAGACAGACACAGCAGGCTGCCAGAGAGCATTTTGTCCAAGATGGGTATCCAAGACAATATTAAATCCTTTTCAGATGCTGAATCAATTAAGAAAACCAGTATATGTGGTGGCCTGGAAAAGCCAAAGGCAAACACTGGAAGCTGCACACTCAGATGAGCATAGGCAAAATTAAGTATCCAGATTCTTGGTACCCACACACTTGCCTAGATATTAATTCTCTAATTTGTAGATCATTATCTTTGCTTCCTTATGGTGGGAGCAGGGAGTGAGAATGTGGCTCCTTATAAATTTTGACCTGTTCCTTTCTTGCTGCATTTTGGTGCCAATTAACCTCAACATTTGAAACTGTCCAGATCAGATATTATTACCTACAACTCAATGACTGTTCTATTAGCTAGAAGCAGTGCAATTACCTTCTTGCCTCTGGTAAATTGTGCCTTAATTTCTTGTGTGTTTCTATGTGCAGAACTATTTTCATGCATGACTGAAATTTAAGCCAGATTCTGGTATCATAGTTCTTCTATGTATAAAATATTATCTATATATTATATATTTATGTATTTATATATATGTCTTTTCTTTTTCTTCATATATATCAGTGAAAAATCCTCTCCTGTTATGCCACCTCATCCATTCTGCTTTAACAAATATAATACTATTAAACTTCTGCTGTGTTAGCTATCTATAACTACATGTAATCTTTACATTTCTAACTCTACAGAACAACATCTTTCTGAAAGCAGATAAATTAGAGCTACAATCCTAGTGGAGCAGATTTTATTTCTTTTTTGTTTGTGCTGAGATGTTACAAGAGAGTTTAAACTGGACTATAATATGAGGAGACAGAAAGCTGGCTTGTATCTTTAGGGACAGCTGGTGGATTCTGGCCTGCCTGCTCATGTGCTATTAGCAGTATTTATATAATAACATTAGATCCTGTTGCCTCTCTGTTAACCTTATCTTTGCTGAATGCTGCTTTAGAGAAGATTTCTCTCTCCACAAATATTGTGATACATCAAACTTAAGACCTGAAGAAATAGGGGAAGAAACACTGGGAAACAGAGGTCAGGGAGGAAATAGAGGTTAATGGTAAGGTAATAAGGAAAAAGAGATCATAAAAAGAAATCAAAGGATGACAAGAATATTTATCAAAGGGAGAAAAGACTGTCATTGGCTGCCATCCTGAATATAAGATGTTCTCAGAAACTGAGAAGCAATAATTGCAAGTAGGATATATTAGAGTAGAGTTAGAAGCTGGGGAAGTGGAAAATCTCTATGCTGTGTTTACAGTATTAGGCTGATGCAGAACTTTTACTACTATTCATCACTATAATTGTTACCATTTAAATGGTCATTACCTTGGGGGGTCTTTAAATCCCATCATCGTTTTACTACATTAATACTGCTTAGCAGAACAAAGGCTTTTTACATCTTTCTTTGCAGTTCATCTGTTTCAACTCAAAGCACACTGAATTTCAAAGGCATATTGAAATTTGGACTTTTTTAGATAGTATATGGAAATAATCACCTGGTGATACTCTCAATGAATTAGCAGCAGGTTTCAACTCCTGCTCTCTCACAGATGGATTTTTAGAGACTATATCCAAGGGGCTGCAAGGAGAAGCTTGGGGGAACATGTGGTCTTCCTGACAGGGACTGAGAGTCCTGGGGCATTATAGCTGGGTAGGGAGAGGTCCCAATCTGGATTCCCAGACCTCAGAGGCTTGGAGGACCCTGTGGTTCTAGCACCTACCAGGAGCATAGGTTTCACAGCTGGTTTTTCCACCAAGGCTCTGCACTCTGGCTATAATACCTCTGGTATGGGGGCCATGCAAGCTACCCTTACAAGCTCAAACCAAAGGGACTTGCTGCTTTAAAAAATTTATATGCTTTCATGTGGTTAGAAGGCTCTCCTGAGGCCTTGCTCTATTAAGATCAATTGTGTGTGTGATATGTTGTAATATGAAAGCACTATATTGTTTGACAGAAGGGTTTTCTTTCACTGCAGTGCTGAAGCAGCTGCTACTTGCAGTGTGGGAAAAGTGGAATATTAGCTGCTTCTGGGGGGACAGAAGGCAGATAAGAAGACCATTTCAGGTAAGAAAAAAACAACTAACAATCCAAAATATGTTCTTGTTTCCTTAACATGTATTTTGAAATGGCCAAGTCATTTTGACAGGAGCATCAACAAGACACAGGGTGTGTGTGAGCTAGTTGTTGGTTCTTTATACTTTTATAAACTTACCAGTCAAATATACTGTTAAGCTGCTACATTGTCAGGCTATATCCAGGCTATATAAGGCTATATCCAGGCTCCTTTAATAGGGTTAAGAGAGAGAAGGTTTCCTGTTCACTGTGAAAACTGTTATAATTACACCCTAAACTTCCTAACCTGAAAGAACCCCATCACAGGAACTGAAATAAGCCTTGCAAACAAGGGAGAGAAAAAGGCACTTATGTTGCCTACAGCATTTTATATAATTGCTTACTTATTACCTCAAGAGAGATTTTGAATTTGAAAACGCAAAAAATCAGGACTTCAGAATGACTGAAATCTGTACATGCTACTTACTTTTGTTTCTATCAGAGTTGTCATAGGGAAACCACTTAAGAGAGTAGTAAAACTTTGGCATTCATTATTTTAAACTTGTTAGGTGTATGCTCATAGATATACTGCTTCTGCCATTTATACAGGTAGGAAAGGGAGGAATTGTTATATATGCGTTTATGTTGTCAGCAGGAAAACACCTTGTGTGGTCAATTCTGAAGAGGCAGGAATAGAGGAGCTGTTTTAGTTGCTAGAAATGATGTCCTGAACTGCAGATACAGGGCTGGAATTCCAGATTTCCAAACCTTTCTGAGTTTATACCAAGGGGCTTTGTCCAGCTTATCTCTGCTTTCCAGAAATCTTTTAATTTGCAAAACATTTGTTTGAAAAAACCCAAACCAACAAACCACCACCACCCCCAAACAAAAACCAAAAAGAAACTAAGAATCAAGGGAAATTTCACTATTTCCCTCAGCCCCTGAAGGACTTCCAAGAAACACGACTACCGTGTTTTGCTGTGAGAGAATGCAGAGGAACGTGGCTTTACAACCGCCCAATTGTTTCTGTCTGGAAGTTTGATTTCTCCTGTGGGCACTTTGCAGAGCTTGTAGACGCTGAGCAGCCACATGCTGCCATCTTCTGGCAAAAAACACAATAGCTGCTCCATAACAAATCCTAGCAAATGCTATCAAACTGATTTCATAACTTTTTCTGAAGACAAAGTCGAGAAAAAAAGAAAAAAGCTTGTAATACAAATAAATGCTGTGAAAGAGTGACACAAGTGCTATAAATCACAATAGTACACAAGTCATCAACATGTGGCGAGTTAAAATTGTGTTTTGCATTAGAGAGATGTGGATGAAAATAAACCTTTTCTTTAGGAATAAGTTTCATCTCTTTCCCAACATGCTGAAAACGAGAAATGTGCAGCATTTTCTTCAAGTGAGATACTTGAGACTGAAACAGTTTTACAAATGTGAAAGCTAACAGTTGTGGAGGCAAAGGGGAATGTGTGCAGTAAACAGAACTCAGTGTGAAAGGGAGTCAGTACCAAAAATGGCATCTGTAACACCCTCTGAACCTAGCTAACTTCACATGCTTGACTGAATGCTGTGTCTTACCACTTTTAACTCTCTCATGCAATCTCTTGGAACCAGGTCTGTAAGGGGTGAGGTCTTATATGTGTGCAATCAAAACATCTGTCATCTGAGGAGATGTAAGCAGTGTTTTCAGTGCTTTAAATGAATTGTTCTGAAAACTGTTTTTAGAATATACTTAAAGAATATATATAGAATATACTTATATTCTTCCTTAATTCCCATGAAAAAGGAACCTATATGAATATCCTGACAACTTGCTTACATGTCTGGATGTTTACCAGAGAGTAAAATCATTCTGTTTGTGACCAAGTTTACCATCTGCCATTAGTGAGTTGGTGCATTTGCAGTTGCAGAAGAGGTATCCCCCTCCAAACTGCAGAAAAATCTAGAGTCTCTTAGCTTTTTGAAACAGGTATTGACTCTTCAGGAGCAAAATGGCAAAAGCAGTCCAAAGCATCTCATGAGTCCTTGTTCCCAGTGCTGGGAGATCATCTATCTGATGTATCCTAAGTGTACCTCCACTTGTTTCCCATGACATCTTCTCAACCATCTCATCCTCTTGTTCTCTAAGTCATCATCTCCTATATCCCACCTTTGCCTGGTTCATTCACCTTGTTGATGAATGAATAAATGGCTTTTTTGATGAACATGAAACAAGCATTTTCCTAAAACAGTTTAAAGTCTGTGTTCTGTTAAAACTTTGTCATCATGAAGTTCACATGCTGTTTTTCTTGTTTATAGGATATATCTGTCTTTAGAATCTTCCTATGCACATGTGAATGCATGTTTTTAAATGAACATATGTAGTCATGGGATACATTCTCATTGTTTGAAAGAGTTTATTTGCTAAAACTTAGAATTCTGACCAAAAAAAAAGAGGGGGAAAAATGGCACTTTCGTAAGTAAACTTTAGTGGTTTTTGTCTTATTTCATTCAGAATACCATCAGAAACACTAGAAGTATGATAATATATGTGTTTGGATAGAGGCATTTATTCTGTTATGGAGACAAAGGCTGACAACAAGATTTGTAGGCTGACTTTCCTTTGCAGTGCTGGTTCCCTGTGAATTTTTTGTTTACTGTGCAGATAACTGGTTTTTTGACATTAATATACAACTGGTTATTGATACTGTCCAGTAAGTAGTTCAGGACCTGGGCAAAAGATGGAGAATAGGAAACTGGACTTCAAAGTTCCTCTGGGGAAAGGCTGAATAGAAAGAGTGGGATCTGCCTGTGTTAAGGACCCATGTGTAAATGCTACAAGTGGTGTTTGTAATCTTTGTGTAACCTGAGTGGTTGAACTTTCCTGACAAGTCTGCCTGCCTGTAGACTGCCTGTAGCAGCAATTACCTGAAGATGATGTTGGTTATGGAGCTGGAGGATGGGGAGTGCTGCCCTTTTTGGTGTCTTTCTCTTCCGTCTTTGTTTGGCTAAATGAGTACATTTCCTGTATGATATTCAGATGGTTATTACACATTTCTTTAGAAACTCAAGGCTACTGTGATGATGGAGCAGTTATCCAAGGCTGTGTTCCGAAACAGCTTGCAGAGTAAAATTGCACAGGACATATGCAGGGGTCAGCAAGTTAACCTAGTTACCATCCCTGTGGATTTCTTTCTACATATGTCTTTTAGGAGGTTAAAGAATTTGCCTTAGGGATATATAAATGGTGGCAACCCACTGCCCTCAGGCAGCAAAGATGCATGAGATACTATGGCATAAATAGACCAAGCAACCAACAGACTCTTCCTTCTCCACTATTTTGGCTCCTTGTTTTTTCTTCCTACTAGAATTTGACTGTTGGAGTATCCCATATAAAGCTTGCCAATTTATTCAGACTTTCATGGTGAGGGTGAGGGCATCTGAATATCTTTTGATTTTGGGTGAAGTCCAAAATTGCATGGCACCTGTTTTCTAGATCTGGATGGGCTATGATCCAACTTGATGAAAATGTCATGAACAGCTGATCTTGAAGGAAGGACTGTAAAAACACTTGTGTTTTACAACCTGTTTTTAGCACCAAACAAAGAGTAATGTTTGTTATACTGAGCAGTAGAAAACCTCCTGTTTTCTTTCCATTTTGTTTTGAAATTTTGTTGCCAACCATATAAGATACTGCCATTTTGAAATTCCACAAGTATGTTCTGATACAGTCATAAATCATGCCTTGGCTCTGATCCTGCCCTACACCTGAATCCAGATCTGATTACTGCCTTCTGAGGCTCTCTAATGAGCAGAAATGCTAGGAGGTGGGATATAAAGAACATATAGGCTTGTTCTAAATCAGCCTCTAACGAAAGAACATTGTGGAAGAAGTTTAAAACAAAACCTTATAAGGATACATACACATCCCCCATGGAGGCATCTCACTACGAGAAGGACATTGAGTTGCTGGAACACATCCAAAGAGGGGTAACAAAGCTAGTGAAGGGTCTGGGGCACAAGTCTTATGAGGAGAGGCTGAGGGAAGTGGGATTGTTTAGTCTGGAGAAGACCAGGCTCAGGGGAGACCTTCTCTCCCTCTACAACTCCCTGAAAGGAGGTTGTTATAAGGTGGATATTGGTCTGTTCTCCCAAGGAAACAGCCTCCAGTTGTGTCAGGGGAGATTTAGATTAAATATTAGGAGAAAATTCTTCCCCAAATGGGTTGTCAGGCTCTAGAACAGACTGCCCAGGGAAGTGGTGGAATCACCACCCCTACAAGTGTTCAAAAATGTTTTGATGTGCTGAGGGACATGCTTTAGTGTTGGACTCTGCAGTGTTATGTTAATAGTTGGACTCCATGATCTTAGAAGTCCTTTCCAACCTTAATGAATTTGTGACATTTGAGTCTTCTCTATAGCAAGATTTTTGTAAGTCTTGCCGTAAAGTACAGATCAGCCACCTACAGAAACATACAGGGTTTTAATGCTGTGCCTAGCCCTAAATAATCTAAACACAACTTTGTCTTGTGGAAGAACCTGTGCGCTCTCTCATGCTAAATATTTCTTTAGCTTTTGTACACGGAAAAGTATTGAAGAAGCAATGGTAGTGAAGATTTTATAAGTGTTGCTATCCTGTCTGACTTTTTTAGGCAGTCTCTTTGGTTGGTGGCCTATCTCTGGTAACAAAGCAAGTTCCTTCTAGCTTTTAATCAGGTTTCACGCTGAGAGTTTGGCTAAATTTATAGGGCAGAGTATTTTATTGATAGAATAGCTTGCCAGACCTCTTTGGCAATGCTCTCTCTTCACTGCAAGACCTTGGTGTAAATCTTTTTAATGCTCTGGCTACAAAAAATTTCAAAGACACTTTCCTCACTTCTTACCATTGCACTATCATCTGTGTAAATCACCTTGCTTACTCATTCTCTTAGCTACTTGAGATTGTTAGTCTTAATGACAGGACTGCAGTAAAACTGGGGGAAAAAGTGCTTTGAACTGTCATTAGTCCATAAAACTTTGATCATTTATAGTAAGTGGGAATTCATTTTGGACTTTTAAGAGAAGGGAGAGGTCAGTCAGACCATTCCTACTCAGTTGTGCACCCATGTGATAAAGTACACCTCATGGGAAAAATAGAAGGTGGAAATAAGTATTAAATATTCTAAGACTTTGATACAGCTAGCCTTTAAATTATAAACTATTATGCAATAAGAATAGAGGTCTTTTTACTTTATCCTTTCCTGTACTTTAATTTACTGTTGCATATTTTAGTGGCACAAAGTTTGACTGAAGTAAATAATTTTGGAGTTATGATTGTCATCATTCAGCAGCTCCTGAGATGTAAACACCATGCTTATTGTCATACAGAGAAAGGACTTCTTGTATATTCTGTGTTTGCATTCATTTTGAGTAACTCTGACAATGCGCAGGAAATGCTTTCAGGGTAAAATGCAAGTCCAGTGCAGAGAAATTTTAAAATATCATTAGCATTTTTCTAGTTAAATCTTCAAAAAGCTTTTAGTGAGACAAAGTCTTCCTTGGGACCTTGTCCTATATTAATCAGAACTTCAAGGACAGTCTGTTGCCATGTTTCATTGGAATTGATAAACAGGAATGCATGCCCAGACCTTAAATATTCTAAAAACAGTCTTTTGCTGTGATTTTTAAGATATATAGTTTGACAGATTAAGAGCCAGACACTTGAAATGCCAATGCTTTACATATGAATTCTCTTCAAACTTTAAGATGAATTTTGGATTACCTGAAAACAGAAGTACTGCTCAAGTGTTCAGATCTCATTCAAAACAATCCAATGAAAAGAAGACTTTGCAGAGTTCAAATCGCTGCATATAGGAATTTCTCTCTTAAAACAGAGAGGTGTATTGTGGTCATTGATGAATGTAAGTTGTTTCATGGGTGTAAGGATTGGGCTAGCATTATGTGTGTTTTCTATTTTGTGTAGGGATTTTTATACATGTATTTGATAGCACATCTGAAGATTCGTTTCTGCCACTCTGTCAAGCATCATTCCAGTTCATCCAGTGTCTTCCCCACTCTGCTCTTTCCAAACTCATGCAAAACCCATTTAGACTCTATTTTTATTATTCTTAGTTTCAATAGAAAGAGAAAAATGTGGTAATAATTCAATGCAAATCTGATAACCCCTTTAAAATGTCTAGTATATAAAACATACCCTGTTATGCCTGCTACGTAGTCAGGCTGATTCTAGAGTACTTTTGCACCTTGAGAAGTTGGTGCATTTGTGAAGTTCTGCATCATGCTATTTAGTTGATCTGAACTCATGCCTTTGTTATGCTGTTCCTCTCATGTAAAAATCACTAAGCTTTAACAGGAGTAACCATCTATTTAAAATGGGACAAAATAGCACACGTTTACCTTCTGGAAACATCAGAAGGTGAGTGCAGAAATAGTTCCGAGCAGAAGCTATACATAGTATGTATGACACTGAAGAGGTTTGTCATGTTTTCTCTTTCCCTGGTAATTTATATAAGCTCAGGTTGCATAAAAGAAGAGCTAAGCACTGGGTAAATATCTTTATTGAATTTCAACCTGGATTATGAATAATGATTTCAAAGTCTTGAAACTCAGCTTACAATATATGCATTGCAAAAAGGCTTGTTCCTATCTTGCTTTCTTTAGCATCCTGGAAAATAGTTTTTTATTATTGATTTTTATTGTGTTTTCCTACAAGATTTACTAGATATACTGGAGGTGTCCTTTGTACAATTTCATTTTATTTTATTAGTTCCCTTAGGACATCATTATCCTTTGAATAAGCACAGAAAACTGTGTTCTCCTGTTTGGATTTCTTCCACACTCTTTATTTTTATTTGAACACAAGATTGGTCAGGCAATTCAGAATTAAGACCCCATTTCACATTCTCTTCGTTGCCTAACTGTGTTGCAACTAATACTGTCTTCAGGGTATTTAATAGACAAAGAGAGGGATGCATTCTTGGCACAACAGTAGGGTCACATGTAAGGGGCTGGAATGCACAAGATCACCAATTATATGAAAATGTTCTTCCACTCAAAGAGCTGATCTGAAAAACTTTGCAGTCAGAATTAGCCTATGAGAAGGAAGTATAATTCAGAATTAAAGATATCCACAAAGTAGGAGAAAACTCTTTTGAAGCTTATTCTTCTTGCAGATGTCTTCTCCTTTGTGGCCCCTGTCTATCTTTCTATGTAGTCTGACTCCTATTTTCCATTTATTAAGAAAACTCCTTTAAAATGAAGTTATAATCCAGTGGTGCAAAAAATTTCACTTTGGTCATGGCAAAGAGAATATAAGAAAGTCTTCTCTCAGCTTGTTTATCCCAAAGGAATAGATATCTTCTGCTATGGTTTCAGGAAAGAGAGATATTTAAATGGCACAATTTCTACTGACCCTAAGATTTCAAGGAATTAAAAAAACATAAAGGAAACTCAGAGCATAAAAATCTTTAAATTAAAAAGCTGAGCAAGAAGAATTTTTCATACTTGTTTTATTTGTTCTCTAAACCTTTGACCATTGGAAAGGGGAAAAATATCAAAATTTCAGTAGAAACAAACAAGAAAAGTCTCAGGCCTTGCAAACAAACCCCAAAACAAGCAGAAAGGTATTAATGCATGCAATCACAGCTGCACAGGGAATATTCCAGAAAACAGGATGGCTCTGTGTTTCCCTTGCATACACTCATTTGTCTTCAAATAGGTGTCCAGTCTTGTTCTAATTTTCTTTCCTTTTTTAATTTTCTTTCTTGAGAAAGACTACAAGTGTGGCAAAAGCTATTTTGGGTCTGTTATTTTTGTATCCATTTATTTGCACTAAAGAAAATCCTTCAAAGTGTGTTCTAAAGACTCGTATACTATTGAGGTCAGATTAATGAATTTGTAGTTCCCAAATCATTCTATCCAACTTCTTAAAACATACATAGTGTTTTTCTCTTTTCAAGCCTGAGTTCTTTGTTTTAGGAAACAAATCATGCCATCAGTATTTATTAATGGTGAGTATTGGACATATTCAATATCAAGGTTTACTTTTACTTTGGATTCAGTAACATCTGATCCTCAGTCTCAGTGCAGTTAGTTTAATCTTTACTGAAAACTTCAGGGTAGTCATCATACTTGGGAGTATTCAGAGACTAACTTGGATGTTACAGTCTAGAAGCCTAAACTGCAAACTTAGCTGGCCTATATAATTTAGGGGCAAGAACTAATAGACATTCTAAATATCATTTTTAGACTTTTTAGTCACAGGTAGATTAGCTTTAATTTATGCCTGACCACAGTTTATTGTATGCCTGATACTTATTTCCTTCTCTTCCACATTGCTGAAGAATATTTCTGCTCTGAATTTTGCTGCAGATTTTCATTCTGTGTGTTTTTTGATAGTTTTCACCTTTTTCTCTTGGATCTTAAAACCACATTTGATCCTGAAAAGGAAGCAGCTTTCTTTGCTGAATAGTCTTTTTGTTTTTATTCCCTGTAGCCTCTGCATATTTATAACACCATTCTAGGATGGTTTTAGCACAGTGTGAAACTGTTTTTGTTTTTGTTTTTTTTTTAACTAGCTTTTAATCTTTACTTGAAACACAAGTGCCAAGTATATCTTGAATTTAAAAACCTTCTAAACCTAGAAGATGTTTTTGGCCATGTAATAGCTAGTATTTTCAAAAGGTTAAGCTGCATGGAAAATGTGACAAGATGTACTTAGAAAATTAGTGATGAATCCAGCCTGTACAAACCCATTTTTTTGATGTACATGTTAGATATACTACATCATGCAATTTTAAATCGGACTTCTATGTTGGCATCAATGACTGGCAGAGATGATAGGCAGCTGCTGAGTCCAGATCTTGTTTATGATTCTGCAACCTTTACAGAAATGTCATGGCTGGGTAGGGTGTTTGGTTTTATTAACACTGATGTTAAATTTCAAAGAATCCTTCTCGCACTGAAAGGAGGCATGAAGTATATCTCAAAAGAAAGCTGATTTTACCAGTTTGTACCAGATCCAAGCATAACTGTGCTATATGTGCCTGAATTTTCAGCTAGTCTGAAACACGCACTCAGTGTTGTGACCTGCAGTACACAAACACTGCAATATTGTAGAATCACTAGGGTTGGAAAAGTCCTCTAAGATCAAGTCCAACCATTGACCCAACACCACCATGCCACAAAATCATATCCCTCAGCACATCTATGTTTATTGAACACCTCCAAGGATGGTAACTCTACCACTTCCCTGAACAGCCTGTTCCACGCCTAACAATTCTTTACTGAAAACATTCTTCCTAATATCCAACCTGAACCTCCCCTGGTGCAACTTGAGGCCATTTCCTCCTGTCCTATTGCTTGTTACTTGGGAGAAGAGACTGATCAACCCCCTCCTCCCCACCCCCCCGGCCTCCTTTTGGGTAGTTGTAGAGAGTGAGAAGGTCTCCCCTGATCTTTCTCTTCTCCAGGTTAAACAACCTCAGTTCTGTCAGCCACTCTTCATAAGACTTGTTCTCTAGACCCTTCACCAGCTGCTTTGCTCCTCTTTAGAAGTGCTTCAGCACCTCAATAGCTTTTTTGTAGTGAGAGGCCCAAAACTGAACCTAATATTTGAGATGTGGCCTCACCAGTGCTGAACATAGGAGGACAATCATCATGTCCTGGTTGCTACCAACCCAACAATCTGTTGCATAATTGCTTTTCTTCTGTCAGTTTAATTCAGTTCTTCCTCAGTGAGGATGAGCACAGTCCTCTTTCCTTCCTCTGTCCTCCTGAAGGAGAGTGCCATCAGGCTGGCCATCCATGGGGAATCACTACCCTTGTGTGATCTGTAGGCTTGGTCCTAAGGCACTGGAGGTATGTGAGTGCTGGCTTCAAGGAAGAAACAGAAATTCAAGCAACAGTTCCCTGATTTCATGCTTTGACTGTCTTGGCTTTGTCTGAGAACATAAGGAGAGCCAGCAAAGTGTAGCTTTGCAGCATGCTGGGACACAATCTAATTTTGGATGGATTCTGTGTACTGCCGCAGGGAGCTACTGTGAATTGTTGTGCTATCACTAGTTACATTATTTTGCTTGAGGATGTGCTCAGATTCTGTTTAAACAATAATTAAATTTAATTTGTAGGGGATGACTGAATGTGTGGAAAGACAGATAAAATAATCAAGGACACAATTATTCACAAAATCAATAGAAATTCTAATAATCTTCTAAAGTGCCACTTCACTTCTTTCATTAAACTGCTGGCTTGTTCGTATTTCATATTTTTCCTCATGTACAGGTCAATGCAATTTTAGGTAATTAAATACTTTTTCACTCCTGGCCTTCAAAGCCTACTGTAGATCACCAATTTATATAAACTACACTTGCACAGTCTATTTTTAACTTTCCTTACTTGAACAAAGTGTGTGGCTATTGACCTTTGCAGGGTGACATCTGTGTATATTACTGTGTAATAGCCAATTTGTTGTTCTAATCTGTTATGTGTTCTATGTGTTTGATCTGACCTGTAACCCAAATAATTTAATTTAATTTTATTTGAAGATACAGAATTCTTCTTTCTGGAAGATTAGGGAGGTTTGTGTTAAGAAATCAGATTTTTGCTGTGACTCACAGGTGCCTGAAGTATTACTTTTCTAATCTTTTGTGATTTTTTTTTAACAGCAAATTTATTTCAGAATTGTGATAGTGCTATATATATGAACATCTAAACCAGAGAAGCCCTTAAGTTAAAAAATATTAAACCTCCATAGTTTCACTGCAGTACAACAGATTAAAATTTATCTTTATGCATGTGCTAATGGCACTTCATTATCAGATAGCTGCTATTGGCTTCATTTACTCAAAGTGAATGTCTAAGTGGATTATACAATACAGAAATATTTTCAGCTCGTCTATTCATCTATGAATTAATTTCTTTCCCCAAGTCTACTTGCCAGATGGAAACAGGCATAAAAAGAAAAGCAGGTAATGTGATTTCTGCATTTTAATGATATATCTAATTATAAAATGCAGACCTATACAAACAAACATACAAATACGTATACATTTTTTCATGAGTGAAGTATTCATTTAATGAATTGTTGGGGTATGAAGATAAGCAGAATGCATAGTCCAACTAAGGCAAGATACAGTAGCACGGCTGTTACTGTCAGTCACAAGTTTAAAATACTCCTGATCACGAGCCTTTTGGTCAGCAACCTTGAATTAAATTCCACATAGCTCCTAACTAGCACAGAGATGTACAGTAACCTCATGAAATTGGAGGTTTGTTACTGTACAAGGGACTTGCTAAATCTTGCATTAATTTCGTTTAGAGTTAAGCACCTAAAGTAATAGCTGCAAGTTAGTGTGCATATTATCCACATTCTATTGCATACATTAACAGTATACTTTTAACGTAAAACACCAAAAGTGTTTGTTTTGCCAATGTAAAACACAAAGCATGCAAAAAACAAACCCCAGCAAAACTGGAGGCATCTTTGGTTTTGGTTTTATTTTTTGCTAGATAACTACCAAGTATCCAAAAGCCATCTGCAGAGGGCTCTGGCACCTCAGAATATTGAATGCTTCAATTTCCTCTGTTACTACATCACAGTGCTCAAGGCCACTTCAGTGCTTATTTGTCATGCTTGTAAGCACCTGAAATCTGATTTTTCTTACCATGCAGCATACACAAACACCTCCAGAGGAGGACCCATAATGGGATTCTAAAGTTTAGCGAACATGAAACTTGCCATGAAGTTTGTTTTAGCCATATCGACAATCAGAACAAGAGGTGCTATTTTAATTTTCCAAGGTGACACAGTTATTAGAAACTAAAACATATCCTTAAATGTTGAGGAAAATTGAGCCTAAAATAGGAGCATCATGGAATACCAGTCCAGAAAAAAAGGGACCTGGGCATTGTCTGATGTAATATTCCAGTTCTGCAGAGCAGGTTGGCTTGTTGGGGATTCACAAGCAAGCTCAAGCCATGTACTGTGCATCATCAAGTAGCCACAGAAGGGTTTTCTGTTATCTTTCCCCTGGTTGGCACCGAGCTCTCCCTTTTTCTTCCAGGCCTATGTGTTGCTCGGCTGCTCTGCTGACATTTGGTTGTGGAACAGCATTTCTGTGTTCAGGAACCTTTTTGGTGGGGATTGCAGAATATGCTGGTTTGAGCTAAGTTACTGAAATATGTGTTTCAATTCCATGTCTTTCGACTGTAAAAAGGAACAAACATACTAAGCAGAGCATCTTGTTTCCCAGCAACTCCTCTCTGTGACCTGTCCGCATGACTTGTACTGTCCAGCAGGGATGGAGTATACCTCCCTCACTGTCATTATGGAAGTAAGCTCATAGCAGCCATGTAGAGGTAATGCACTCTGCTAATCGCTTCTTACCTGATGTTCACCCCTATAAATTATTTTTCATTAGGTTGATCATTTTCTCAATTTGGAATACACAGAGATAGTCTCCTGTGTTCCTGTTCATTTCAACACTGGTCTATTTTAGTGCAGTTCAGATAAAGGTTGGTCTAGAAGTACATACACAGAAGTGTGTTAGGATGTATGTAGAGGTTAAATGTTTATATGCATTGTCATTTTTAATCAGCTTCTAAATACTAGCAATTTTTTTTCCCATAAAACCCTAATTTCATTTGCAAAGACCCTAGTCTTGTTGAAATTTGAATTAATTTGGACATTGAGAGGTAAGTCCTGCCAATTCCTGACTCTAGAAGCTGTTGCCCCAACTGTATGTCTTTCTGTGGCAGAGTAACTGGCTAGAAGAGCTGGCAAAAGCAACCAGATCTTTAACCATCACAACTAAAAGTAGTACTTCCAAGTTTTAATCTGTTTCTGCTGGTATATACAGTAACTTTCAGCAGATGGAGGTGGTGGGCAACAAATCCCAACTCACTGGTGCAGGAATTGCCCAACTTTGTCTTTTAACAGGCTTAATTTTCTGCATTACTTAGACTCTTAAATTTATTTTTTCTTTTCTATTTTTGGTATCTGTTAAACTACTTATGAAAGAAACCCAGGTCTTGAGGGTAATGAAGTGAAATTATTAGCCTTTTAGAATCAGATTATAATTAAGCCAACATGAGAAGATCACTAACTATAAATATTGCCAGTGAACATAAGTTAGTTGATTCTTATTTACATTATGGCTACTTTTCGACCCCTTTATACTTTTTGAGGTCGTAAGATCTTTAAGTCTATAATGGAAATGAGAATGGGCCTTTTAAATAGTTTTAATTAAGCAGTTTAACCAGCTCAATTAAAATCTTTCAAGAGCAATAGAGCTTTCCTGACAGTAGTGATTCATTAAGTCATTTTTCCTGTGTATTTCCCATCCTGAGGAAAGCTGGGTCACGTGAGTGGAGGCAAACACACCACGATGGCAGTGAGAAATAGTTTCTGCCCAGAAGATGATCTGCTTATTTGTAATAGGTAGGTGACAGCTGAAATGTGCCAGTCAATGGATTGTCTTGCGTAATGAAGCACACTGCAATGTTGCAGCATTTGCTGGAATGTAAAGGCACACCATAACATGCATTTTATTTCTGCTTCATCTCATTACAGATGCTAAAATAAGCAGTAACATGCTTTATGTAGCAGAAAAGTAGTCTTTGATTTTTATTCTGACTCTAGCTGGATTCAGCTATATTTTGTGCAGTGCAGGGATGCTGTGGATTGCTTTTGCAGCCTGTTTCTCTTGGGGTCTGTCTTGCTGGCTGCTGCTGGTGCTTCAGTGGTCCTGACCTATGCTCTGCTTGCCCAGGGTTGGTGTTTAGCACCCAGCTAGTATAGATACTGAGTGTTCCAGAGACTGCCTCCTCTATCAGCCAGAAACTCTCCCTTATGCTGTTATCTTTCACAGCACCTGTTATTAAAGCCTGGCTTTTCCACTCAGATTTTCTTTGAGCAGTGTAGCAAATAAAAATAATCAGTTGCAGTGGGAACAAAACAGCACACAGCAGGACCTTAGCACCCTGCAGCCTGGCTCCTGTTTCCTATGTATTTTTCTTGAATCAGTTTGTTATACCTCTTGTCATGATGCTAAAATTTGTATTGTGCATTTCTGCTATGCTAATTACTGTATATCCGTGTATTTAGCATATACTCAGGCTTCAATCACTAACAGCACCACATGGTCTTTAAATGTTGCCCTTGAAAATTTCAGGAACTCATAACTTTTTATACTACTGCAGGTGTCTTCAGTAACCCTTCACTAGTTAATAAGACAGATATCCTGCCTCATTGTTACCTGCTTTGGCATTCACAATCTCAAGTGTCCCTCCATCATTTCATTTGCACAGACACAGTAGTTAAGACTATGTATTTCTCTACACATAGTATTCTTTTAAGCTACAATTTTTAACATATTTTCCACCCAGCCAGCCACTGCAGATAGAAAATTGGGAAGTTCTAATAGCACTGAACAGAGTCTTGATGAAATATGCATCTTGTGTGAGTTTTCCTTTTCTTGCAAAGGCTTGTCATGTTGGGGATATGCAACACCTCAAAAATCATTTTCTGCTTGTCATTCTCTGTCACTTGTTTGTGTGGTGAATTGTTCCTGTCCATGTGTAGTGCTCCATACATTTCTATATTGAAATGCATCTTTTTAAGAACATTTCTCCACTTATTTTTCTTTCTGACTTCATTTCTAATTCTATTCCTACCCTTCCAAGATATCACCTATAAACTGAAATCTTAATCCATCATTCAAACAAATCATTAAAACCTTTTTACTAATTCAGGCCCAGAATAGACCCAAGAAGTACTTCTGATAGAAACAGACCCCTGTCTCTGACTGTTTCTATTTTTGGGCATCCTCTTAAGACGTATGATCAGTTCCTTTCTCCAGGAATCTTTTTTGCTCTCCTGTTGATATGTCTATCTGGATGCCCCTCACTTTCATCTGGCACTGCTCAGATTGATAGATTTTTCCTGTGAAGTACTTGCATTTTTCAGGTTTTTCTTATTATTCTGTTCTACAGTCTTCCTTTCCAGAGAGCCATAAGCTCATAAGTTCACAGAATCATAGGAAAAATTAGATTGAAAAGGACTTCTTCAGTTATTCCATACATCTTCCATTTTCAAAGCAAGGCTGACTTCAAAGTTAGACCAGATTGCTTGGGGCTTTGCCCCATAAAGTTCTGAAACTCTCCAAGGAGGAGGCTTCCACAGCCTCCCTGGACAACCTGTTCCAGTGCTTAACCATGCATGTGATGAGGAACACTTTTCCTTAAGTCAAAAAAAGACCTTATTGCAGCTTGTGATTATTTCTGCTTGTCCTTTTATTGTGTGCTTCTTAGAAAAGCATGGTTCCACTTTCCCCTTCAGCTGTTGTAAGATTGCTGTTAGATTTCCACCTAGCTTGTCTCATCTCCATTTTAACAACCCTTCTTCCCATAGCCTGCCCCAGCTGTCATGTGTCCCAGCCTTTTTACCATGCTAGCAGCTCTCTACAGTGATTATTGCTGCTGAAGTTGACTCTTACCTTTGATTCTAATCTAAAGGATTGATTTGATTAAGTGTATAAAGTGAGATGATCCTCCCACTCCTTATTTTTCACTGTTTGGTAAAGATGTTATCCTCCTCTCATCCTGCATTTTTCCTCCTGATACAGATATTTTAGATAAAAATAAGCTCTGAGAGTCTCTGGTTTTCTACTTACTTGTTTGGAGACTTCATTATGTTGTGCTGCTTTCCATACCAAAGACATAATTTCCCTAGAAAAACTTAACTTCACGACACTCTTTGAAGATACAGCCCAGCTGTATGATCTTATCTGGCTCTGACAGATGCCTACACTTCCTGCCAAGCTCAGTTCTCTTCTTGAGAGAATTACTTTTTTTTTTTTGTAATCACTGCCTTTAAAAATGATCTGCATACATATGCTTGGAAAGCAGGGTTTATTTTAATAATGTGAAGGAAAGACAATCAGATGTTAGAGCGAGATGCTGTAACAAGGAGAATTACTTTTATCACTTACTTATTTCATCACCCATTTCAGTGTAATTGTCTTATTTATATTGGCTTCTCCTTTGGAAGAACCCATAGCAATTTCCAAATGTTTAATTAAAACCTCACAACTCTACTGTGATGTGAACATAGTAAATGAATGAGAGAAGATAAGATACCAGTTGCTTTAAAAAGGCCTTAAATGTTTTGTTACATGAACATTTTATCTCACACCAAAACGGGACACTTTCTTTGAAGCATCATAATTCACTTGTATCAGGATGTCAAATCCTTCCAAGAGCTAGATTTCTTTTGGGGTTGTTTTTTGTTGCAGTTGGTTTAACATAAATTATTTATCTCATCTGGCTTCAGAGAGGGTCCACAAAAAGTTTCAGTGACCCTGTGACACAACTGAGAGGTCAGGAAATAGAAGCTTTAAGGACTGCCTTAAATTTGCCTTCTGCTGGGGAAAATACATGCATATATCCATCCTGAATTTCAATTAGGCATAATTTAAGTACATAATTGTAGCAAAGCAATCCATGAGGACCTTTCCTAGTTGCCTAAATTATGATGAATAGCTAAATTCATTAAAACAACAACAAAAGCCCCTTTGATTGCCCAGCTCATGCCCTGTTGCACCACAGTCCTTGCAGAACTGAGCATCCAGACAAACCTACCTCTCATGAGAGGCTGCTTGGGAGTCTCAAAATGACACCAAATATATCTCATAAACACTTCTGGCAGGAGAATGAATGAGGGTTACAATGATTAGAGCATTTGTAAGGGTAAGTGTTGACCTGGACTAGAACTGGGATTTCAATTGGCACCATGAAGAATATCTTCCTCAGTGGACTACTGGTTCTTCTTCTTTACCAATGCCCTCTCTTTGTCCTTCCTCTTCTGAGGAAGCCTGTACTCCTGATTGCACAACTTAAGAAGTGGGATCAGTCTTCATAGTTTCTGAAATCCTGCATTATGTCTTAATGGCTAAAGGATTTAATTTGCAATGAGATACTGGAATTCCTGGCTATGTATGTTTAGCCAAATTTTGACAAAGTTGTTGAAGAAATACGTTCCAAGCAGCCAGTTCAGTAATTCTCACTATTGAGTTTTTTTTCCCCCCTTAGTTTTCATAAAACTCTAAGTTATTTTTTTATCCTGGTAATAAATTTCTCTTCCTCCCCCACAATCCCCATGTTGATTCTTCAGAAACACTTTTCTTCAACCTTTAGAGGATTCCTGGCATAATATATCCCCCAGATATTTGCCTTGGCAGAATGCTGTCTGGTTTCACTAATTTTACATAAACCCTTTCTCTTAGCCTCGCATTATCCACTAGCTCTTTTACTAGCAACCAAGACATTACTATTCTCTTTTAAAAAGTAGTATTTTGACAGACATCTCAGGGTTGATATTTTCATGCAAGATTCTCTCAACACAGTGTGTAGTATCTCACAGTCCAACAGGCCAAACCACAGAAAACAGCTTTTTTTGGTGGAAGGAAGTTGAAAGTCTACTTTGAATCTAATGACGAATGGCATCAATTTGTGTCTTGAATTTTCAGTGTTTTCTATGTCTCCTGTGAAACAGCTCATAGTGTCTCTTACGGAGCATATACAAGGCGGGAGTATGTGATGGTGTAAGATTAAGTATGATGATTAAAGATGGATTATTTACTCTTTGCTTTTCAGAAAGGGCCACAAGTTGATGGCAGTGTTAGTGAGAATCATTTTGATGACTGTAAGGTTTTTTCAATGGGTAAATTTGGCAGAGTTTTAATGTAATCACTTGACTGAGAAGCTTTTCCTCTCACAATGATGTCCTATTCACTGCCTTAGGAACCATGAATCTTTCTGATTGTAAACACATAATATCCAAAGAAAACTTTTTTTTGGGAAACATGGCACTGACTGCTCATACTATGTGCTCTTTTGCTTGTCTACTGGTTTGTTTAGCCTGATGCTGGAAACTGCTGAATTTCCATTGGTAGATCAACTTCCTTTCTCCCTCTGTCCTTCCTCCATCTTTCCCTCCCTCCATCTCTCCGTATATTTGGTACTTAAAATGTCATGCAACTTTTTCTACCTGCTTTCCATCTCTACCACCAATGCACACCAAGCAGCCAAGGAGAGATGCATAGCTTGCAGATCAACCCATATGAGTCCATGAAAGCACTTAGGACATATCTGTAGTGCCATATTAGAAATCTGAAGCTCAATGTGTTGAGCTTTGGCAGTGGGAGTAGATACAGGGGGGATAAGTGGCCTGTGTGTTGGTTGGATAGCTCAACCTTAGTATAAATTTCTCCGTGCTAAAGAGAGGGAGACCTTAGAGCATCAGAATACTTCCTCCAAAACATAACTGATCTGTGCTTGATGGTTTAAAAGCTACTGGTCTTATGCAACCCTTCTTGCAATCCAGAATGACAGAATGGTTAATGTTGGAAGGGACCACCAGAGGTCATCTAGTTCATCATCTAGTTCAACCTCCCTGCTCTAGCAGGGTCACCCTAGAGCACATTACTCAGGATTATGTCCAGATGGTTTTTTAGTATTTCTGGGGAATGAGACTCCACAACCTCTCTGGGCAGTCTGTTCCAGTGCTCAGTCACTCTCACAGTAAAGAAGTTCTTTCTTTCTCATGTTTAGCTGGAACTTCCTGTCTTCCAGTTTGCGCCCATTGCCTTGTATCCTATTGCTTGGCACCACTGAGAAGAGCCTGGCTCCATCCTCTTGACACCCTCCCTTCAGATACTTACATACATTGATAAGGTCTCCTCTGGGCCTCCTCATCTCCAGGCTGAGTGGAGGGGGATGATCACCTCCACTGACCTGCTGGCAATTCTTTGCTAGCGCAGCCCAGGACCATTGATATTGTACATGTATATGCATGTACATATGCATGCTGCTGAAATCTTGTATGGATAGATTTGAAAAAGGTAAAGAGAAAGATTAAACATTTGTATCTTAACAGAGATTGCTGCAGAAAAGAACAAACACCTTAGTGTTCATAGTTTATTGTTTAAATTAGTAACAAAAATACTGTTTATTTTAGTAAATATAAGCATATTTTGCAAACAAATACAAATTTTTGTAAAGAAGCAGATTTTCCAAGACAGTATCAGAAAGGAAACTTCTGTTTTGCAGCTAATGTATGAAAGAACTTTGACTTACATTATGATTAATTCATAAATAACCAAAAACTATTTCAAATACTTCTTTAAACTAAACCAGTAAAATCAAACAACATGATCTTTTCATTTGGCTTGATGCTGTTTTGATATTGTGATGTAGCAGGCTAAGTACAATGATGTATACAAAGTACCATGCTTGGAGCACTTTAATAGTCCTTTAATAGGATCCAAGACCAAATGGTGTATAGCTCACCTTTTCTGCTTTATTCATGCATCATGTAAATTGAATAGCCAAGTGTTTACAGGAAAACAAAGACAGGATTGGCATTAGGCATGCCTCTGGTCATACAATACAGAACAGAATACACTTACAAATATGCTGAAAAAACAGTGAGTATTCAGCAGAAGAGGGTGCTTGGCACCTCTGGAAAAACATCATTCTAATGTCTGACCATCAAGTAAGGTACTTGCTCTTAGACACCCTCAAAATTTTAGCTTATAAATATACATTCGTGTCTGCCATGAGCAATGCCTCTCCATGAAATGATAAAAAAAAAAATAGAACTGATAAGACACACAAACTTAAACAGCACAAAAAAAGAGAAATAGATCAATAAAATACCTAATGATGAGTGAGCTCTTTACATGTGAAATCTGAGCACTCAGTTCATCTGTGTCTCTAGAAATTAAATTCTTTTTCCCCAGGTTTATTGAAAACCCATTACACAGGAACAGCTCAATCCTGTACCTTTTGTTGCTCCTGGGGGTTGAGAGTTTTTATACTATAAATAAACTTCTGCAAAGGTAAGGATCTGTCCCCACTTGTCCCTATTTAAATACAGAATGTTACACATACATAAATGCATGCTTGGGGGCTGTTCCTCAGAGAAATCACTGTCCTAATTGTTTTGGATAGCTATTATCTGTCTATACCATGACTATTTGGGCCACAGCACTCTGGGGCCTAATTACTGCCACGATCAATCAGTGTTACTGAAATTCCAATATTATTTAGTAATTGAAACCCTGAGCACTATACCAAAATTTTCAAGCCCAGATGAATTCAACAGTTTATCCTGAGTAAAGAGGGAGGAATTTAATGCTACACTGAGTCAGGAGAGATGGCCAAGTCTTAACAGCCTGCTCCTGCTTTTGTCATTGAAAAGCATTTTGTACAAATGCTATACAAAACCAGGGAGATAAATTCTCATTTAAAGTAAGAATGCTAAATTTCTGTAGGATTGTGCAAATTATTATGACATTTTCAAGCAATAAACTTTCAGCTAACACTACCATGCAAAAGTGGACCTCATTTTATACTTCTTTTCTTCAGGAACCAAGTATAGAGATCTTATCAAATCCAAATACACTGTATTTGCCAACACCCACATTTAAAACTCTTAAAACTGCTCCAAAGTCACAACATTTAGACAATAAAATTACTTCAGTTTTTCAATCTTAAATTGCAACATTCAGAGCATCTGCAAAAATCTCCCTAAAATTGTTTGAAACCACATTATTTATTGCCATTTTAGAGCATCATACTGAATGAATAGACGAGCATTGATTGCCTCTAAGGCAGGTCAGATGCTTTGGTTTAATGTGTTCCTAAGAAGGCAGAACTTAACTGTAAGATCAGCTTTAATTATAAAGTAAATAACTTCTAAAAAGACAAACTTTTTCAAATTAATTTAAAAAATAGAGCCAGGAAGACATGTTTATAGAAATCTAAACCCTCACACACATGCTGACTCAACACAAAAATTAAAAAAGCACTTTGTATAAAGCTGTAAATAGTTCCAGCTTCACAAATCAATGCCAAAGCAAAACAAAGATCATCATCCAGCAGCAATTGAAGGCCCCTATTAAAAAAAATTGATGATAGAAACCTTCTAAAATAAAACCCTAAACTCTTCCCAATCCAGGAAAATACAGCTTGTAGCTTTGAATGAGTGACTAGACTGACAAATAGAATTGCTGGAACTTTGGTTTGGGATTTGTCTTGACCAGGAGTGGGTCTAGAGTACACATGTTATGAGGAACAGCTGAGGGAACTGAGGTTGTTTAATCTGGAGGTGGCCTGGGGGGGGGCCTTCTTGCTCTCTACAGTTACCTCAAAGGAGGGGAAGTAAGGTAGGGCTCCGTTTCTTCTCCCAGGTAATGAGCAATAGCACAAGAGGAAAAGGCTTCAAGTTGCACCAGGGCAGATTCATACTGGATATTAGAAAGAATTTGTTCACCAAGAGGGTTCTCAGGCATTGGAACAGGCTGCCCAGGGAGGTCATGGAATCTCTGTCCCTGGAAGTGCTTAAAAATGTGTGGATGAGGTGCTTGGGGACATGGTTTAGTGGTGGACATGGTTTAGTGGTGGACATGGTAGTGTTGGGTGGACAATTGGACTCAATGATCTCAGAGGTCTTTTCTAACCATAGTGATTCTATGGTTCTGTAGGCACAACAGATGTTTTCCTTGTGACCAAGGTGGTCAGTGTGTGTTGGGGAGGGGAGAAGGAAAACAGATGTTTTCCTTGTGACCAAGGTGGTCAGTGTGTGTCGGGGAGGGGAGAAGGAAAACAAAATATGTGAAGCTGCACAAGCAACATACCAAGATCATCTTGTTTCTAAGTTCTTCATAGTAAATGCCACAATTTGCTTTGCACTTATTTAGGGGAAGAAGAAAAAATTCCACACAGAAGGTAAAGTGAGCAATGCAGCACTGCTCCTTCAGTCCTAAAGTCTGACTAAAGCAGCAGGGCTGGCCCCAAGAGCTGAACAGATGGCATTAGCAGAGGAAAAAAGGAACAAGTGTTCTTTGCAGCACTTCCCAGAGTGGTACAGTTCCCAAGCTTTTAAAGAATACAGAGTGCCTCCCAAAGTAACAAGTTAAGCTTAATTAAGGCCTAATTAAATATATTATAAAAAACTATTAAAAACATAGCAAAATTAAACCTTCAATATATATTTTTTTAAATCCATCATTACTGCTTGCTTCACTAATGTCACAGAACCACAGAATGTTAGGAGTTTGAAGAGACCTCTAGAGATCATCTAGTTCAAACCCCTGCAAGAGTAGGATAACCTAGAACAGGTTGCACGGGATGGTGTCTAGTCAGGTTTTGAATGCCTCCAGAGATGGGAGACTTAACCACCTCCTTGGGCAGCCTGTTCCAGTGCTCAAAGTAAAAAAGTTCCTCCTTATGTTAAGATGGAACTTCCTGTGTGCTAGTTTTTTTCCCATTGCCTCTAGTTCTGTCACTAGGTACCACAGAAAAAAAGACTGGTCCCATCCTCCTGATACCCACCCTTTAAGTATTTAGAAATATTGACAGGATCCCCCCTAAGTCTTCTCTTCTTCAGGCTAAACAGGCCCAGCTCTCTCAGCCTCTCCACATGAGAAGTGCTCAAGACCAAAACTGAAAACATGTCTATTTGCTTTTTAGATTTCTAAAAAAACCAAACAACAAAACCAACAAGTAACTGTGGGAAGATAAACGATATCAGTGATGTACAGGCAGAATTTGGGAATGACCTGGGGAACGGGTACACATAGAGAGCCCTTGGGAAACCCTTCCCATCCCATGCTTGCTGGAGAGATTTAGGAATATCCCATGCTATTTAAAGGTCTGGCATGACTCTCACCATTAGCAAGAGCATGGCTTACGCAGTGCTTCTCCACCTTCCTCTCCTCTCCTGGCTCCATCCTGTGTCCATGTGCTGCGATGCCTATGCGCACAGCCGACGGTTGGTGCTTTCACTGGAAGTTATCCAACTTTCTGTGAACCCCTTAAAATAATCTGCCAGTATCGTTCCAACCTCTCGAGCATGTCAGCTGTCAGCATGGTTCCCCCCACCCCAAGAATGAGGAGTGCAGCTGGGAGAGTGGGTGGCAGTGCTGTGTGCAGCCCAAGACCTACAGCATAACGTGCTCCTGACAGCTTCCCCTGACAGGAGACGCTGTGTGTTTGGACGTTCAAGTTTCACCATGTGACACAGGTTTGGGACACATCAGGATCAGGGCTTGGCTGCTTTGGTTTAACATTTCTTGCACTAAAATAGCTGCCACACCAGGTGCAACTCTCTCAACAGCATTCAATTTCGTTCGTAAAACACCCTGAATAAACCTGCCACAATGTGAAACAAAGTGCACAGCCTTACAAAGTAACTCTTAAAGGAGTAAACCCTAAAGGGCTGTGTTATTTAAATGTAAACATACAGCATGAGTGTGGCGACGTTACCCGGAGCAGTTGTAGATCCATGCGAGACTGGCAGGAGACTCTCTGGCAGTTCAGTGACCGCTTAAGGTCGGACCTGATAGTGGTTTTTCTCCCTCTTGATGCTGTGTGAGGGATAAGAAACAAGGGTTAGGAGACACCACAGACACCCCTGAACGCTGGGCAGGATAAGAAACACAGGTTAGAAGACATGATGGACAACCCTAAACCCTAGGTTGGGATAAGAAATATGGGTTATGAGCAACACCAGACATCCCTGAACCCCGGGTAGGATAAGAAACATGGGTTAGGAGACACTGTAGACAACTCTGAACTCTGGGTTGGTCCCACCCCAAATCTGTGGTGCAGACTTCTAACCCCATCCACAAGACACAACCTCAGTGCCTGAAGGGAGGTATCTGGCGCAGGCCCTTACCCGCTTCCTCTGTTCGCTGAGGCAGAAGGTGCAGATGNCGCCCACCGCCCGCTCCAGCCGCCCGGGGCTGTCCCGCGCCCGCTGCCGCCGCCGCCCCCCCGCCAGCCTTCATGGCGGTTGCCACTGCCCCGCCGCCCCATGACTTTTATGCCCCTGCTAGCCGCGGTCCCGTGGCCCCCGTGGCGGTTGCTGCTTTTAGACGGGGGCCGTCGCCGCACCTGTCGCCGCGGCCCCGGGTTCGACCTGGCCCCGGCTCCGGCTCCCGCGGAAATCCTCCTCTTCTCCGCCTCCCTGCTGCCGGAGGGACCACGGGGTGGACGGGACCCAAGGGGCCTTGTCCTGGCTGTCACCCTCCCTGCCGTGCTGGAGCGGGAGGGGAGACTCGGGCGCCGGGGAGCTCCCACGGGCATGGCGTTCCAACGTCTGTCTGTGTCAAGGGCCCTCCTCTGTGTTGGTGTGAACGTCCCTTGCCTTGCCAGTGTCACTGCCCTCGTCTCTTCACAGGGTGTACAAAAGTTTCACGGTTTTTACCAGTTCTGCACTCCCCTGTGCTGCTCCGGCTGTGCACATGTCTATATATGTGTGTGTCTAGATAGCTATTAGCTGGAGTGAGATAATACAAGCACAGCAGTGGATTTCATCACCTTCCCCAGCAAAGGCTAGATGAGCATCCAAAATCCCATTTCTTATTCTGCTCAGAACATGTGCCTAACTCAACCATTTACTTATTAAAAGGTCATCATGAGCACTAGCTGATTACACCTCACTTCTGCATAAAAACCTGACAGCCTGCCTGCACTCAGAAACTCAAGAAAGGTCATGGTGCAGCGTTCCTCAAATGAATTGTCTCTACCTGATTAAGCAGCCTTGACTGACTGGTTTTTTACAATCCCAGAAGCTTATTTATGGTGGTGGTAATGTCTAAATATTAATCCTTCTTCCCAAATCAGGGCTGGATTAGCAGAGTCATGTCTCTTTAATCATGGGTGCATACACACTTGGGGTGGACAGCTGCTTTGACATGTTTGGCTGGGAGTCATGTCCTCTTAAAATACAGCTAGTACAAGAGTCAAGGCCATATCTATGCATGACAGTCATCTGTGGCAATGGCAAAGTGCTGGTTTCTGTTTGCTGTACCTTTCCTTTGGGTAGAGGTTGTAGGCAAAAATGGACAAGCAGCTCAGCTTGTCAGACAATTGCCACCATACCATACCTTGGTGTAATAAAGAGAAAAACTTATTCAATGTGATTTTTGTGTGTATAACTTGGGAGAGAGAGGGGAGGGAAAGGTTTTTATTTCCCCATGAGATGATTTATGATTTCCAAGACTAACATTGATGCAATAAACTTAGTTCCAGGCTGAGGTACTTGGATAGTGAAGGCTACAGAAATACCAGGCTGGATGGGCAGGTGTGTAGTGTGCCATTGAGCCAAAGGAGTTCCTTTAGGGTGCAGAGCAGGCGGCTGTGGCCCTTCATCATCAGCTGCTGGGGAAAGCTGTGTTAGAAATCATGCAAATGATACTCTTCCCTGAGTATGTGACTGTAGCTATACCCTGCTTCCATAGTGTTAAAAGCTCTATCTCCTGTCTGCTTAACCTTTCAAAAAGCAAATGATCTAGAAAGTTCTGAAGTTGAATTTCAATACTTAGAAGTGCTGCTTTTAGTTTCATGAGAAATTAAGTTCCCAGGTGAGCTTGCACTGTTTTCCATGTGAGTTTCTCCCATTTAGTTCCATACACTATTTCTAGAGTGAAATTCCAGCTCAATTGGAAGTCAATGACTGAACTCCCATTGACTCTAACAGAGGCAGGATTTTGCCCTTGGTATGTTCTGGTAGCTGAGCAGTTTAGATAACTGATTGTTTGTCAGACTCAAGCATTTGCTTACCAGTGTTCCCCTGTCTTAGCATTTCAATTTATTTGGGGTTTTATTACTGGAAGTAAAGCAAAACCAAACCCTCTCAACAACAGGAACCCCTAGACAAAGCTACTAGAGCTTTCAAAATCAGAATTTATGGATTATTGATAAACTAGAAGAATGAGAAAAGGAGCAAGTGATACTCAGGAAGAAAATGATGCTGTGTCTGCAGAGAAAAACAAAATGATTTCCCCTGATGTTACAGTACTAGCTAATTCAGGGTTTAAGGACAGAGGGGTGGCAAAATGATTCTTGTTCAGTTTGAAAAAGTAGGGCAAGAAATGTTGGGGTTGTTTTTTGTTTGGTTGGTTTTGTTGTTGTTATTGTTTTTTTTCCCAGATAAGGAGACTTGTAAAAAGGCAAAAATGCTGCTGACTTTAATTACTAGGTTATTGATTGGGATAACATTTATGCAAGTGCTAGGGAGAGCACATTCCTCAAGGAAGGCGAAGTAACAGGATTGCTGTTACTTTACAATTTGCTGAATTGCTAATAACAAGCAAGACTAGAGCTGCATGAATGTGAAGCAGAAGAATGGGCAGTATTTTATGTTTAGTGATAAGGTTTTGCCTCCAATTTGCCTTCACGCTACACAGGGAAAGGTGCCTGATAACCATTGTAAGGAAGCATTCAGTGATATTTGAAAGACTGGAAATATGAAGTATCTGACAGATAGAGTTGCAGTCTAGTGGCTGGTATGTCTTTATTTTGTCTTTATTTTTTGAAGAACAGTGTTAACAGGAAGTACATAAAAGAAAGAAGAATTTGGAAGGTGACAATTTGGAAAAGCTATGATGAGAGCAAGTTTATTAGAAGATAACAAAAGAAACAAATCTAAACTAGTCACTCAGAAAGGTCTGTGATCACAGCCAAAAAGCCTTCCAAATGCATTTCCATTAAATAGAATGTATAACCCAAATTTTACTTATAAAAATACATTTAGAGACAAAAATGCTTTTAAAAACAGTACTTGAACATTTACAGCATCATTCTGCACCTGCAGGTCACCTTGACTTTGGTTAGATTCTCTTGTTTTGTTTGTTCAAGAGCAGAAATACAGCATAATCCTATAGACAAAAACCTATTTTCTGTGTTGCTCACATGTATGAGAAGGTGTGAGTGTTGTAGGCAAAAGTAACACAGATCTGTAGTACAGATTTCCAAGCCACTGACTGTGTGTTAAGACTTAGTGGTTTGTGTTTTGGCTTTGGCAAATATTGCTGTCCTGGTTTGAGTCAGAACAGAACTAATTCTGTTCAATGATCTTACTTTTCAGCTAAGGCTTTTCTAAGTCACTGCACTTTCTGAGGTTAACAGCATGTTTTTGTAGACAGTGTCTGATTCTAGCAGTGATAAGACTTACTGTTTAGAGTCACTACCAAGGACTGGTGTGCAGACCAAGGTCACTGCTAAATCTTGTGTACCACATTAGGGGGTAAAAGACTGCATCTGTGGGAAGGAGTGGACAGGAGAGGTGGCCCTAAACTGACCAACCAACTGGAACAGGCTGTTTAGGAAAGTGCTGGAGTCACCATCCCTGGAGGTATTTAGAAGACATGTGGATGTGGTGCTGAGGGTCATGGTTTAGTGGTGGACTTGACAGTGCTGGGTTAACAGTTTGACTCCATGATCTTAAAGGTCTTTTTTGACCAAAAGGATTCTATGATTCTATGAATAAAGGACATTGGTGGCTGGAAATGTCCACATAGTGGAGAAGAATGCATTTGACAAAATGCTATTCATTATGTTTCTATCTGTGTGTTTTGCTGGCTGTGACAACTACTTCTGTCCTTCACAACAAACCTGCATGATGGAGTTGTCATTTTTATTGCAATTCTTAATAGATGTGACTGCCATAATACATGGTGATCAAAGAATCTTTTAAATGGAATTTTACCCTCTAAAGATTCTGTAAGAGAATGATTTTAAGGAGTGAAGATTGAGAAGTAGTCAAAATTTGGAATGGTACAACAGCATTTTTGAAAAGGAGGACTTGCACAGAGCATATAAAATGAGGAAAGGTTAAACATGAGGTGGATTTAAGGCTTTATGTGTTTAAGTTATGTCAGGTGGGATAGAGAACCTTCTGGATTTCAATAAATATCCTCCACACATCTTGAACTAGGAGTTTGCTACCTGAGTGCAATTTCCCAGGTAGGGGAGAAGCAGGACCAGCTCTGCCCTGGATTGCTGGTAGATGATTAATGTGGGATCCAACAAGTCCCTTCTTGATATTCTACCCAGCCACATTTAGCATGACACTTATCTCTTCACTTGCAATCTCTTCACTTACAATCTCCCTTCTTCATCTGAATTGATCTGTGCCACGATTCTCTGGTGTGTTAATGAGTTTTCTGTGTGGTGGAGTGCTAGAAGCCTAGTTAGACTCCAGAGACACCCTGCCTACTGCATTTTATTTATACACCCACTCTGTTACTCTTGACAAAAAGAAGCTGAGTTGTTTATCTTCAGTTTTTGTCAAAAAATTTGTCTTACAGTAATTTTCTCTGCTCTGGCTGCCCATAGAGGCAAATCTGAATATATTATTCACCTGTTATTTCAAAACCGTTTAAACTTGCCAAATCTAAGTGGTGTTTTACAGGATTCTGCTGATACTCTCAAAGTTGTTATTAACTGCCTCAGAAGTAATTTTTGATCGTGGTTGCATTCAGCAGAATGATGACAAGGCATATTCTTTTCTCTGTCAAATTGAAATGATATAAGGACAGTATACCTGCCCTCAGAAACAAAATGTTTTGCAAGCAGTATTTGTGCAGAATCTTTTTTATTTGTTAAAAATGAATGCAGCCAGAGCTCTCCCTGCCTGTTCTCTTATTTCACTGCTTGTTAAATCCATCCAAACCAACAGTGATTGGTGGATGGGAAGATGTCTGTACCATTCAGCTATGATGTGTGCTTTGGTGGCTGAAATCCCTTGCCAATCCATCTGAAAATCCACATGTTGATGAAAATCCAGAACTTTGATGAAAGCATGGTTGCTGGTGTCTCTTAGCTAGCTGGCTAGCAAGAAGAGGCTCTTCCACTGTCCTATGCTTTGCTATGGGAATCCATGCCTCAAACATACACTATGGAAATGTGCTAGGCTTGTTTTTATAGAGGAAGGGGACTTGAAGAAACATCCAGCAAAGTGTCATGGACTCTTCCAACCTTTTTTATGACAAAGTACCAACAGCTTGTGCTCTTTCTGCCCATTTGCAGATGCTGTCATTGTGATGGTCAGTCTGTGTAATGTTTCACTACCCTACATTCCATGTTATTGCCTGTTCAGAGACTAATGGTTTGCTAGGTCTGCTTCTCAATGCCTTATCATCCAGGCTTATCAGCTTGGAACACTGATGGGGAGTTAATTTTCTCTAGATTCCCTGGAGTTTTCTACATCACTGAGAAGTATAAAAGTAGAACATACATTATTAAATAGGCATAGAATTGTCATACAGAACACTGTTTTTTATTTTTTAAAATAAAAGTGGAATGGTACTGTAGAAATGCAACTGAACTTTAGTTATGAAAAATACTCAGCTGCTGTAACATTGAAGATGAACATAAGATGTAGAATTGACCACTTGTGTGGAACAACTATTGCAGACACTTCAAAATGTGTCCTGCAGTTTGATTTGTTTCATCTTCCCCTCCCCATGGTTACTAGATCTTACAAAGAAAGCATATATATATATATATATATATACACTTGTAGTTTTACAATATCCTTTTACGAAGAACACTATACTGCACAAGATTTTATAGCTACTTTGAAGGATGTATTTTCAACAGTTTCTTTCAAGTGCTTACAGCTGACAAATACAAAGATATCCAAAAACCCATGAAAGAAATATAATTGTCTGGATTATTACTGGAGCTTCTGCAGTATAGCCACAACTGAAGTTGTTTGTATGGTTTCCTTCCCTCTTCTAAAGCTTCTTGAGTGTTCCTTCTATGAAGATACTCAAAATCTGACATTCTTTAGATACTTCACTTTATTCTCCTTAGCACTTCAGTTGAACACTTATGCTTCTGTTAGCAAAGACACCTGTGGTCATGATTGCATTCTTGAAATAAGATCAGAGGAGCTCCATTTTCAGTCACTCAGGTTCAAGTCAGAGCTGACTTCATTGTCAGCAGTTGAGTTAAGGTGTCTCTGCCCCAGTGTAGATGATGGCATAAGCAGAATCACGGAATGTCAGGAGTTGGAAGGGACCTCTGGAGATCATCTAGTCCAATGCCCCTGTAAGAGCAGGATAACCTAGAGCAGGTAATGATAATCAGTTGCTGAACTCTAAGGTTACTTAGAGTTAATTTTTAGAGTGAATTTTAAGGTTACTTCTTAATTGCTCAGTGTTACAAAAGCAGAATACAAAAGTTGGTCCTCACTGGTTAGCAATCCCTTTGGTTCCAAACTGACATCACAAGGAAGTCAATTTGAAGCTGTAGTTGGAAATGCTACACTGATATTACAGTGAGGCATGGAGGTGATGTGTGAGCTGCTAATGCATAGGTGCATGCCCAGGCATGGTCACAGCTGACCAGCAGTGTCATGCAGTGCCAGCATTGCCTGGTGTTCACCTCCTCTAGTCCAGCATAAATAAAGGCTGGGATAGGCCAGAACTCCTCTGTGAAATGGCTTCTGTTTACCAGGCACTCTCTGGATAACACAGGCAAAAATGTTGTGTAAGATTCAGAACTAACAGTTTGAGACCTACTTAAACCCAGTTCAATATTTGCAAAAATCCTGAAAAAAAAGAGATTTAAACATGATATTAGCAGGCTAGACCAGTGAAGAGGTAGATGCATTGGCTGTTTGTAGCATCTGGGAAGAAACAGTGTTCATGTGATCTTCAGCTGGAGAGGACCTCTGTGGGTTGAGTTCTGTTTGAACAAATTAAATCAGCCTTTAAATACCTCTGAGGTGTTTTAGGATTTCCCTTGGTCTCAGTAGCAGAGCATGGGAAAGGCAGTTCAGGATAAAATCATCTCATCCCTGACTTTTACTCACGTTTGAGGCAGTGAGAGGTAGATACTACTTTTATCTTTCTTTAGTTAGGGCTGTGGAAAGTTTTCTTAAAAGTTCTTGTAGTCAAGTACTAATTAAACCTAAAAGGGAAGGCAGATAATTTCACAATTAGGAAAAATTAAAACAAAATCCGAACAGTGATGTACTTCAAATAGAATTTTCTCTACAAAACATTTCCTTTAATTGAAAAGATTATTTTGGAAGCCTAAATCCACAGCTATTGGTGAATATATCTGTTCTCTGGTTCTTTGAAGCTGGAATAATATAGTGTAATAAATAAGAGGTGAATTATAGCAAAACTAAGATTTTGCAGTCTGTAGACTTAAAGAGTGTTCTGCAGTTCCAAGCAGACATGGAATGATGCCAATATTGTGCTTTTGGTATGAAATTTTAGCTTTGTCAATGCAGGATCATGTAAAGTAAGTTTGTCTAAACTGTTCAGATTAGGGAGCTGTGCAGATTATAACAAACTCATGTATACTGCAAATGTAAGAATGAATTGCATTTTTTGTGGGTTTATAACTATAGGATTTTTTTCTTGATTGTCATATGGTAAGTCTGTTACATATATTACAGATTGCACACCAAAGATCAAGCTCAAACACAGGAAACCCTCCTCAAAGATTGTTTGACCTTTCTTCAGGTGCCTATGGGAATATCACTTGGAAAAGATTAGTGATTCTCATTAAAATTCCTGCTGACAGTTGGCAGACCAGGTGGTCCTGCAAAACACAAGAGCAGGGTCTCCTATCCTGAGTCTTTAAAGATTGTGCAGGTGTAAAGAGTGGCTTACTGGTGCTCTGAATTAAACCAAACTATTTACTTTTAGTTGAAACGAGTGCTGTTTGCCTTGTGTTTTCTGAATGTGCCCTGCTTCCCCCCTGAAATGTGGCCAGTTTACTGTCTATTTTACAGCACATTTTGGAGCCTTGTAGAATCATAGAATCCTAGAATAATTAAGGTTGGAAAAGACCTCCAAGACCATCAAGTCTTACTGTCAGACCCAACACCACCATGTCTACTAATCAGTATTGTGAGGTGTCACGTCTATGTATTTTTTGAACACTTCCAGGAATGGTGAGTCCACCACTTCTCTGAGCAGCCTGTGCCAATGCCTAACAAATCTTTGAGTGAAGAAGTTTTTCCTAATATCCAACTCAAACCACCTCTGGTGCAGCTTGAGGCCATTTCCTCTGGCTTGTTACTTGGGAGAAGACTGACCTCATCTCGTTACAACCTCCTGTCAGCTAGTTGTGGAGTGAGAATGTCTCCCTTCAGCCTCCACTAGACTAAACAAACCCAGTTCCTTCAGCAGCTCCTCATAAGACTTCTGCTCTAGATCTCTCATTTCATGCTTCTCTTTCTTTTAAAATAACTAGAACTTCCAAGCTGCCTCATGGTGTCCCAATAGGCCAGAAGGGCCCACTGCTGTCCCACAGTTGAAACCAGGGCTCTTCCCTCACAGTGGATGCTGCTGAATCTTCCTTAGAGATACACAACATTTCCATAATAAAGAAAGCTTTGCAGTTTTTTTCCTCTCACTTCAGGCTGTTGCTGATTGCTCTCTGTCCAAGACTCCTGCTTCACTTTGGGCCAGCACACAGGATCACAGTGTTTAGAACACTGGTTCAGAGCTACTGGCTTGTGTGTGATCTTGGCTTTCATGGAAAAAGTGAAAAGATAGAAATGCTCTAAGGTAGAAAACTTGAACTGTTGAATTGAATGTACCTGATGGAGAGCTGTCTGAATTCACAAAAACATTGAAGTCATACCTCTGTTATGTGTAAAGTAAGCTCTTCATCTTTATTGAAAAGCTCTCTAGTTGAATGATTAAAGTTAAGGCTTTGCTAAAGCCCTCACTGATGGCAGATTTTTAATGTTTTTAATCCTTTTGAAATGAAATTTAAATTCATTCTCTCACTTCTGCCAATTCTATCCAAGTCTCCACTGCAATCATTGTTGTTACTTACTTTGGTGGAAGAGAAAAAAGTAGGCCAATATCTGTATTTATATGGGTAAAGTGTGTCTACTGTCTTAGTGTGTCTACTTTCCAGTTTTACCTGCCTGTTCTTGTGGATGTTTTGCTCTCTGTAGTAACCTGCTGCCAAATCTTATTAAACAAAATTTCCTTTTTTTATTAAGAATACTAGTACCTTGTAAAAAGGAATTCTCTTCTTGTATCTGGCATTAAGAGTGTGTTGTTAAAAAAGCTGCAGCTTGACATATCCAGCAACTGTACTGAAAATGATTTCTTACAGAAAATAATGGCTTTCTGCTGAAATCATTAAAATGAAATTTTTGACTTGTCTTGTGATCTTTGAAGGTATGGAGAGGCAGGCTTGCATAGTTGTGAGCCTGTTAGATATATCTGCATGCTGACCTGCTTTCTAGGCAGACCTCAATAAGTTGCTTGCCTGAAAGGTGCTGCACAAAGGCTCATAACTCACTTTCCAGGCAGACAAGAACAGGTACCTGTCTAGGAGACATCCCCTTGTTGATGACCTGCCTCCAAGGCAGATCTCTCTAGTTATCTTTTCTGTCTTTGAGGCAGCTTCAGACAGAGTTGTGTCCTTAGCAGACTCAGCTGCTGCCTGCCTGGGAGGTACATGGGTTGATAAGCTTCCTTCTAGACAATCCTCAGCAATTATTTACTCAAAACATCATCTTTCCAAAAGGGACACTTAGAATGCGAATTGGTAAATGATCTTTTTAGTTCTGACTGATCACTGTGTCTGATATTCACTGTTAACCTCACATATATGAGAAATATAATAAACGTCCCTCTCCCACATTTAGAAAAAATAAAGAAGCCTGTCAAAAAAATCTGCTAGTATAGCACATGTTCATGCTCACTCCTGTGGCAGTAATCTAGCTGCCAAACCTGCTGAATGGAAGGGAAAGAAGGGAGTGGGGAGACTGTTTTTTTTAGTTCAAAATTGCTATTCTGTGTTAAAAGTCTAAATTGAAGGCAGACACTGTACGTGTCAGTTTTCAGCCTTAAAAATCACTGCCATGGTTTAACCTCAGCCAGCAATTAAGCCCCACAGAGCTGCTCACTCACTCCCATCCCCAGTGGGATGGGGCAGAGGATTGGAAAAAGAAAAATAAAACTCCTGGATTGAGATAAAGACAGATTAATAGGACAGAAAAGGAAGGGAAAGTAGCAATAACAACTCAGCAACAGAACAACAATAACAATAGTCATATAATATACAAAACAAGTGATGCACAATACAATTGCTCACCACCTGCTGCACAGGCAGTCCCTGAGCTGTGGTGCCCCCCAGCCAGCTCCCTTCAGTTTATACACTGAGTGTGATGTCCTAGGATATGAAATGTCCCTTTGGTCAGTTTAGATCAGCTCTCCTGGTTGTGTCCTGTTACAACTTCTTGTGCTACTCCAGCCTCTTCACTGGCAGTGCAGTATGAGAAACTGAAAAGTTCTTGACTTAGTATAAACACTGCTTAGCAACAACTAAAACATCAGTGTGTTACCAAGATTGTTCTCATCCTAAATCCAAACCCACAGTCCTGTACCAGCTACTAGGAAGAAGATGAACTTTATTCCAGTTACAAGCAGGACACTTGTGTATGATCATTGTGAGTCAGGGAACCAGTTCTCAGTCACTTACTCAATATCCAAAGTGCTACATGCTCATTTTTAATCAAAGAAATGCTTTCTTTTACTTGATCAACAACAACAAAAAAGCAATTACTAGTTAACAGTAAAATACAATTTAGTTCCTTTTCCTTTCCTGGAGAAATTCAGATTGCAGGTCAGACAAAAGAATTTGAGAAAAAAAAAAAAAAGTGGCATATACATCCTCAGGGCCATAAACCTGTAGCAGAGAAGTCACCTGATAAGGGATAGATCAGATATTAAGTAATTTGATGTTTGGGGCAATATTGTTGTGCAAGTATATCAATGTAATTCTACAGTAGCTTGTTTGCAGTCAGTGTAGAGTTACTCGAGCAGACAAGGAACAAGCTCAGAATTAGGTTGCTGTTTTAGATCTCTTGTGTTTTGTAGATGTTAGTCTTGCATACAGTATGGCAAATCCCTTATGTTTGGAAAATATGGTATTCATTCTGAAAGTGCAGCAGTTAATGGCAGGTATTGGTTCCATTCTGTTTCTTCCTGTAGTCTGAACCAGTTCAGTAGTGGACTAGTATTTCCTGTCATGGATGATTTCTCCTTCTTTCAGTCACCCAAAGTCTTTTATCTGGGGCACTCTGCATGAAGAGCACTTAAGGGTGGTACAGTTCATCTGAGAAAAGGGGTGGCCATCCTCAGCCAGAACGCAGGAGTGCCTTGTCAGGGGACAGACATATGTCCAGGGTGAGCTGTTCCCAGTTTGTGGCTGATCCATATGTGTTTGGACTTGCATCACAATCCTGGATGTATGCACTGTGTGATTTCTGCTCAGAATTCTGCATGTGGGGTAGGGGCTAAGTGGGATTTTCCAGTTCTCCTTACAGGGACTCTGATGTGACAGAAAAAACATAACTGAAGAAGACAGTCTTGTACTTGGAATGGAAAGTGGTGAAATGTGTATTAGTTCTTTAGTTCTTCTCTAAGCTAGTCTGGAAAAGGCTTTTTCTCTCTTTTCTGCCCAAATTAATTTCACCCATTGGGTATAAGGAATAGAAGTTAGAAGTCTGAAGTCATGCTATGCTATCCAGAAATACAGGTATGATCCCCTTTATTTTTTTCCTCATTTTTTCTTCCCCTCAACCTATTTCACCCCATCTTTATTTGAGCATATTTTGACTAATGATTACAGTTGAAGAAATGGAGATCTGCTCATGGGTATTTCTCAAGCAGACTAAGTTTGTCAGCTAAATTATTCATTGTGAATTAGCTCCTTGGAGGCAAGGACTATACTTAGTGTGATGGTGACCGGCCTGTACCTCTGGGTACTGCTACAACAGTCAGATGTAGTGTTGACAACATTCACAGTTTCAGATGGGAACAAATGACAAAGTAGATTTCTCCAGCACACATTAGCTGTGTGGAGCTAAAAAGCCCAACCTGCTCAGGAGGGGGGAGCTGGCTGCTGGAAGGGAGCAACCAACCAGTTACAAATATAATGTTGCAAGTGGTAAAGAGGTTATTCTCCCCCTCTACTCTGCCCTGGTTAGGCCCCACCTGGAATACTGTGTCCAGTTCTGGGTCCCCCAGCTCAAGAAGGATAGGGAGCTGCTGGAGAGAGTCCAGCGCAGGGCCACCAAGATTATTAAAGCAGTGGAACATCTGCCCTATGAGGACAGGCTGAGAGAGCTGGGTCTCTTCAGCCTGGACAAGAGGAGACAGAGGGGACCTCATTAATGTTTATAAATATGTTAAGGGTGAGTGTCAGGAGGAGAGACCAGGCTCTTCTCAATGTCATCCAATGTTAGGACAAGAGGGAATGGGAGCAAGTCGGATCACAGGAGGTTTAGTATTAACATGAGGAAGAACTTCTTTACAGTAAGGGTGAGGGAGCAGTGGAACAGGCTGCCCAGGAGGGCTGTGGAGTCTCCTTCTCTGGAGACATTCCAGAGCTGCCTGGACACATCCCTGTGTGAGCTCATCTAGGTGATCCTGCTCTGGCAGGGGGGGTTAGACTAGATGATCTTTCTAGGTCCCTTCCAACCCCTGACATACTGTGATACTGTAAAATGTAGGGAGGCTGGGTATAACATCTGGATGTAGGAGATTTTCTAAAGTACTGCCTTCATGGGAAATAGCTGGGTCCAACTACTTCCAAAGCATGTTATTAATCAAGGTTAATTTGTCATTTGTAAACCAGACCAAGATTCTTGCAAGTCACCAGAAGGCTTGGTGCTGTGTGTCACTAACTGGGGTAGTCCAGTCTGGGACCTCCCTAGTGACTGCCACAGCATCAGTGGTGACAGTGATATAATTGCCATCAGGGGATTGGGTTCAATATTGGTTTTATATATATTTGTATATATGTAATTTTATTGTTATTATTTTCATTGAAGTAGTTTTAGTTTTATTTTCCAGCCCATAAATATCTCTCCCTTATTCCCTTTCTCTTCTCCTTTGAGAAGGGAAAGGGTTTCATAGAGAATGTCTGGCACTTGTCTAGTGGCTAGCCCAGCCCTAAACTCATGTTTTCATCAAAGGCTTTATGGGTATTGTGTTTTTATTTGGTGTAATGTCCTTTAAGAATGTCAGCATTGTGAAGCTTACCAAATGTGTTGCAGAGAAATCCTCTGCTGCTTGTCCATGTGTATTTTGAGAAACAGCAGGCACTAAAGAGAAGACTTTAATGGATATGGACACAAGAAAAGTGTTACTGAAATTCCATGACTGTGTCAGAGTACTGAATCAGCACTAGACAGGGGCAAAACCCCTCTGAACCCTCTAAGCTTTAGTGGCACTTTGGAACCTTCCAAGCTTTAGTGAATCCAATAAAGAGTAACACAGCTCTGAGCTCACCGTAATTTGTGGTTTGAGTTTTGTGTTGCTGAAGTCCCTGCTGAGCTTTTGCCAATACTGTTTAGGTTCTTCATCTCTACCTGGAATAACAAAATATATCCTCAGACGGTATGCCATGGTCTCTTATATACAATATGAATGATGAGTGCAATTACCAGCTGGCAGTGAGGTGAAAAACCTCAGCTTTTCCTCATTTCATAATCCTTCACTGAGTTGAATCAGACACTTAGGGCACTTTAGAAACTCATGTCAGCTTCTTATGCACAGCCTCTTTTACACCTTGTTCAAGGTTACTTTGTAGGGTGTGAACACCCATTCTGGTGCACTGGATAGAGAGTAAATTGCCTGGAAGCACTATTTTAGACATGAATGGAGAATATTTACTTCCATCCTTTACTCAGGCCAGACTTTTTACAGGCATTATGGTTTCAGGGTGAGCTATGACCTGTTTTTTATTCTCCTGGCTCTTTCTTTCAAAACATGGGTCTATCACTGTGCTCCTTTCCAAATGAAAACCCACTGCTCATCCTGGTTTTAAATCAAATCAGCATTCCACCCCATCTCCTTTTTACCACATGAGGTGTAATAATTTAAATGCTTTGGGAAGGGAAACCAGCCACTGAATTTAGTGATAGAGAGAAATGTGTTAGGGTAAGGATTTGTCCTACAAAATGCAAACTCCTCAAGTCTGGTTTCCTATGGTTTTGTGCCTGTTATGACTGAGCTCTGATTCATGCTGCAGCTTTTTTTCTTGATGGGGATGTGAAGTGCATCACTGCTGTCTAAGTGTTTGTATTCATGAACTGTGTTGGGAATACAGAGCTTTTGAGCCTGCTCCCTCTCTGTCAGGCTCGGTTAAACTACCTGAAAGGTTAAAAAGTGACAGAGTGGACTGCTGGACACAGGCACACCAGCAGGATGCTTGCATGCATCTGTTTCCCTGAAAATTCATGCAAAAAGCCTAACACATCTGATCTCTCTGGACCTGGATGCTTTCAGTAGGCCCTGCTTGTCCCTGGCATCACTTTAAAACTCGAGGTAAGCTTACTGTATCTCCTCTGTTTGTCTCACTGACATCAGTTGTCAGTCTGTCTTTTCTCCACATAGCTTTTTTTGTCCTGGGGCTTTGAAACTGCTCCCAGCTTGTTTCTGCATTTTGAGCAGATGGTTAATTTTGGAGCTGCAGCAGCCTGGTCTCTGCTGTATGCTTTCTTTAAGCGGGGCTGTGTCCTGGTACAACACATGAGTCCATTCTTCCTTCTCCATGCCTGCTAGCTTTTGCTGGATTTTAAGCCTGCACCTCACAAAAAAACCCCACAGCACAGTAGCAGGCAAACAAACCAAGACATCTTTTTCTGCAACAATAATTAAAGTATTCCTCACCTTTAATACAGCATGTAAGGAACCTATTTTCCACTTCTGTGCACTGAGCATGTCTCTCACAATTACAGCATCTCCAAATTACAGGCTCTCTTCTCTTGGTGCACATCAGGAGTGCACCTTGCCCAAAGGCAAGATGGTAGCTTTTTCTCATTCTGAGTTTACTTGTAGATTGGAGAACATGAGAAAAAAAATGTGCTACTGGCATGGCCAGCAGCTAAATGTCAAAATTTGGCTCTAAGACAATACTACTTAAACTATTTCTCTAAGTAAGCACTCCTTACACAAGGAGGGATTGAAGGATCAGACTCATAGTGTTGTAAAATCACTCTCTTAGGAATTTTCAGAACTGCCTAGAACATTTTGAATCTAATTCTCCAAACCCTCAGGCAGCTTTGAATATCTCATCTCTAATATATTGAAATAACAGCCACTGATAAAAAAAATGAGAGGGTGATGCTCTGTTATATCTAGGCAATTCCCAGCAGGGTGACAGAATAACTCTGGGGTGTGCTGCAGACTTCTGCCAGCACTTCAGTGTCGATCAGGGCTGCACAGAGGGATGGCTCAATGGGCACCCTTGTGCCCACAGAAGCCCAGGGTCTGTGCATCTGACACAAAACCAGTGCTTTACTGTTATAATGCATTTTTTTGTGGCAAGTTACTGCTACACCAGCAGACAGATCAGCTTTCCCTGTCAAAACTGCCTCTGTGCTAGGCCTGGTTTCTGTAGTGGGCTGCTGAGGTGTAAATCTCCCAGTATAAAGCAGCCTTGGAGGCAATGTAATTCAGCATTTCATCCCGATCTCTGCTTTAAATGTCTTTTTAAAGGTCTTTTATCTTGTTTGGTCAGATGTATTTCCTTAGGAAAATTGTAATCATTTCCAAAGATAGAGTCACTTGCATTTTCCCATGTGGCTGTGTGCACAGAGGGCTGATGTCTGTTGGTGGGGGCATTCCTGGGGCAGTGAGGCTGAGGTGGCCGAGGCTGAAGCAGCTTTCATCCCTGAGCATCAGCCTGGCTGGCTGCATGAGCTCCCAACACACACTCCACGAGATGGCAGTACCTTCCTGCTCTTCAAAGCAGCTTTAACTTTATTTTAACCTTGTTGTAAGTTAAGTATTTCATCAGAAGAATTTCTTCTGAACAAAGATTGTATTTTCTCCTCAAAGAAACCGAACAGGGAAGATTGTTTCTATTGTCTTTTGGAAAATAGAGGAGCTTTAAAAAAACTGGAGGAAACTTCAGTGTTTAAAATGGCAACTTTAGTGGATCTTCTTCGTAGTGCATCACCCAGTTCACCACCTCAGTCTCTCCCCAGCAGCAAATCCTGCAGTTTTGCAAGGAGACTGCTGCAGACATTTCATGCAAGCATCATTTTATTGCTCTCTACAACTATCTGAAAGGAGATTGTAGCAAGGTGGGGATCAGCCTCTTCTCCCAAGTAACAAGCAATAGGACAAGAGGAAATGGCCTCAAGTTATACCAGGGAGGGTTCAGGTTGGATATTAAAAAAAAATCTTCACTGAAAGAGTGGTTAGGCATTGGCACAGGCTACCCAGGGAAATGGTGGAGTCACCATTGTTGGAGGTGTTCAAAAAATGTGTAGATGTTTCACTTGATGACATGCTTTAGTGGCATGGGGGTGCTGGGTTGACAGTTGGACTTGATGATCTGAGAGATCTTTTCCGACCTTAATGATTCTATGATTCTGTCAGAAGCTGGTAACCTGATTATATGCCAAATTCACATTTTTTTAGTTGTAATGAGTTGTTTCTTTTCCACCTAACATATTTTCCTGTTTCTTTTGTTTTGTTTTGGTTTGGTTTTTTAATTCCAAAATCTCCAAGGAGTACCATCAAGCCTCTGACTGAGAACAGGGAGATAGCATGGTGGGGGCAGGATAAAAGAGTGAATTTTGCTCTTGTGCTATCAGCTGAAGAACACCTTGGAATGTTTGCAATTAGATTATTTTATAAATATTGTATTACAAGACTATGAACACTACAAAATCACTTTGTAAATACTTGTTTGTAAGAATTGTGCTTTTAATTCCTTCAGCTGAGAGTTTCTGAGGATAAAGCAAGCATAGATTTAGCATAAGTAGAATAAACCAGCTATGCCATCAGTTTTATCCAGTACTTAATATTACATTTAGATGGATAATGATGGAAGTGATTTTTGAACAGCTTCCTATTGGAGATAGTTGTGATTTTTAAAATTATATTTTAATGTAATCTCTGCTGCCTTATGTGAGCTTACATTATGCATGTGGCTAAAACAAGTAAAATGAAAGTAGAGGAAAAACCTCCTTGATAACAATTGCTATAAGGTCAACAGGGAGGTAAAAATCATCATTTACATTGCAGACATTGTTTGTGACTCAGAATGGAATAAATCCATAAAGACAGCCTGTTCCAGTCCTCACAGTACACTGTAGTACTGCTGAGAGCCATGAAAGCTCTGACTCCTGCCCTTCTAGTCATTGGTGGTGTAGTTCTGTACACAACTGAGTAGGAAATGCTTCTTTATTTCCAAAATGAATTCTAGTCAGAGGTAGGCTAAAAGCACCATTCATTTAGATTAAAGATCCTGAAACTATCATGTTTGCAACCATTTGTCACAGTTTAAGTAGCAGTGCATAAATGTTGTGCTGTTGGTATACAATTTAATCTCTGCTGACAGCAGCTCCATTTCTAAAGTTTCCTCAGCATCTTTTTTTAATGGTTTACATTTCTTATAAACAACCTCTGCTGCTTATGCAGAAGTGGGAGAGCTCTGTAAGTTACTAAGCTTGAATTTCCTCCACGATGGGGGGGGTAAGGGGCGGGGGGCGGGAATGGTAAGGCACTGAGGGCATAGCAGAGTAATGGCTATTTGGTTGCATGTATCTTTAAGTATATGTGGAGCACCAATCAAATGGCTTTTGCATCTAAGCATGTGGGTTTCCATTCTGCAGGAGCATTGGATGTTTTTTGTTGTTTCAGGTCAGAACAAATTGGGTAAGTTTTGTTTTAGTGACTCTTCTGGTCTTCACCTTATTCTTTGACCCTCTTCTGTTACTTCCACTGTCCAAAGCAGGGGAAAAGTATGACAAGAGTTTATTTTTTCTCCATGGTCTTTGTAATTATTCTGTTAAAACTGATGAGCAATGATTACAGTTTTATCAAACACAAATGCTGAAGTTCAGTACATTCTTACTGTACTGTTGGCAGAATGTTTATAGCTGTAGGCACTTACTTGCATTAAAGCATTGGCCCAGAGAGAATAGGTTATAAATCCTAGTGTCTCTTCCCAGTGATAATGTCCTTTATAGACCTCCTTGCTTTGTCTTCTGATTCTATCTGTGCTTGAGACTCTGCCCAGCCTAGAGCAGGTGGAGGAAAAAAAGGGTGAGTTATGTGCTGCTGTGAAACCTTGCTGAGCTGTTTCATTGCAGTTAGCAGGATTTTTATGAAAATTCATTTTAAAGAGAGAAAATGAAGGTGTTGCTACATGGAAGATTGAACTGATATTCAAAAAGTTGCAGAAGTCTCATTGCTTCATACTTCCAAAGAGGTGTAAAACAATGTTTACAGTCCAAATATACTTTTCCTAACCTGAAGTGGGAAAGGGTTTGCCTGAATTCAGGATATCCTGAAGGAACTGGAAGTCTGTTTTAGTGGGATACATTTGCTGCAGCCAAATGTGGCTCCTGAAGAGCAGGGTTAACACGCTTCTTACAAAGGCACTGATGAGAATGGTTCATATCAGTACTTCAGAAAAACTCCTCAGTCAATGCTGCTAGGTTTTTGTAGTTATCATCCACAGCTTTTAAAATGCCTGCCATTGTTCTTGATAGAAAAAGAGCAGATACGCTTGAGTAACCCTAATACCCACAGAAGAAAGGTTTCAAGTGTATGGAAACAGAATCAGTCCCAGCTGACACATTTAAGCTGTGTCAGTGCTGAAAAACATTATAGCCTCCTGAGTCTCTCCTTGAGCTAAGATCAGTTTAGCTGGAAGATGCTGTGAATAAATAGTGGCATCAGAATCAGATAAAGGAACAGGACTGACAGAAAGTGCAGGTTGAGACTGGAATTGGGTGGTAGGAACTAGGAATCAAGCAGCAGGAAAGAGCAAAGAGATCAAGGTTTATTATATGCAAATATCCTACCCAAAATGCTGTGAACTTTAATTTCCAGGAGCAAATATTATATGAAAATCTTGATAATGGAAAGCTGGTGCTACATCTGAATTCAGCTTGCAGCCTTCTAAAACACACTTCATGAAGACAGCTGTCAGTCTGGTGAGATCGGTGCTTCACACCGATGCTTTGCATCCTTTCTGGCTCATTTGGCTATTCAGTTTCATTTGCAGCACTGCTTTTAACAGTATTGTGATGCTTTTAAGTGCACTGTTTCTGCCACATGACTGGATATGTTGGACCATCTCAACACTTGTTGCAAAAACAGTGTTACCCTGTTTTCCCTTCTCCATTTTCATTATGAATCTTCTTTCCCTGGTACCAAACTAAATCCTCTTTGCCCTTTGCCTTTGTGCAACTGGCATCCATGCTGGCCCCTTTTCTCACCCCAGCCTTCTGGGCAAGCTCTCACCACCTCCTTCTCAGCCCCACCAGTGCTGGAAAAGATCCTCTTCCCCCTTGCTCAATGTCCAATTGTGTCTTATGATCCCTTTTGCCTTTCTGATCCCCTTTGCCCATCAGTCATCCTTGCCCCATGCCTGAGCAGGGCTAGCACACAGGTTATTTCCTGTGAAGGAGAAGTCATTGAGAGAAAAGACAGATCCTGGTGGCAGAGAAAAGGCTTTATTAAATGTTTAATGGGCCAGTTTTCAGCCAAAGGGAACCTCTAGACCAAATGCACTGAGAACCTCTGTTCTTCCTCATACTGATATAGTAACCTTATCTCAGCTCTTTTTTCCCCCGTTCTTCTTTAACCACTGGCAGGTTGTAGTCACAGTGATTTTACATGGTATTTCAACTGACATACTTTTTTCCCAGTTATCTTTTCCTCCTGTGAATGAAGTCAAGATCTTAGAATCCTCTCTCCATAGAGGGTTTGGAAGTGAGTGAGAAGAGCTGAAATTTTGAACACACAGTAAACAAGAGGTGAATTTCAAGCAAATCTTATTTTCCCTTCTAAAACTTACCTTTTTTGAAATTTGAAACTTTTATTTCTTCAAGGTCACTTCAGATTTAATTTACTGATATGATATATGCAAAGAGATAATTTAATAATCTAATACAGCATTTGTTTAAAATTGCCTAACAAATATATTGTGAGTGTGATCACATTTCTCTGAAATGAAAATCAAGACCACTCAAAGTCCTTTTGTCAACCTGATTGTATCTAATTACAAAAGAAAGAAATCCCAGTGATGCAGCTTTTCTTTCCATTAACATGCACTGCACAGGTTGCTACCTAATTTAATACAGCATGTTGTCTTGCGTTGCTCCATCCCTGATGAAACTGCTCTGTTTAGATAAAGTTAAGGGAAATTTTGAGTGAGAAAAAGAAACAGCAATCCCCACCCTAATACACAATGATACAAAATTTGACCATTTATTTCCTTCCCTTAATAAGTGTATCTAGCTACAGAAGCACATGTACTAGCCCTTGGCCTGATACCACTGCTAGCTTGACACTGATTTCTTGGTAAATACATAAACATGCCTATGGGATTTAGTGACAAAGTCACATCAGCACCCAAAGCTCTTTGATATATATCACTAATCCATTAAAGATTACAGAAAAGAATCTTATGTTTCTGTCCTCTTCCTTTTAGTATTAAATGTGAAAGGTAAAATAACAGACTCAAATAGTTCTAAAATTAAATGAAAAAAGAAAATTACCCTTTGCACACTTCAAAGATAAAGAACCCTCATTAGTGCATCTGCTGGCCTGGCCAGACTGCCTCTGAAAGCAATTTAAGTGTAACAAAGTAATTTTCAAATGAAAAAATGGAGTGGCAGGTGTATCAAATGAAAATGAAACAGGGGTAGCCACACAGCCAGATCCCAAATCCCATCTAGCTCCTGAACCTGACAACAGTTCATTTGACCAAATGGCAACTGCACCTGAAGGAGCGAGGGCAACAGCTGAGTTAAAGCCAAGAAATATGCCTGTTGAGAGCTTAGCGTAGGATTCAAAGTCCATTGAAGCTGGGGGGAATTTTGGTAATGATTTCAAATCTTTGCTTTGAATAGATGAGCATTTATGATTCAGCATAGCCTCTTTCCCATTGGGAAGAGCTTCTGTGAGAGGCTTCATCAGAGTAACTGAGTTTGAGGGTGTTAAGAGGATGGAGCCAGGCTCTTCTTGATAGTGCTAAGCAATATGATTTGAGGAAAAGGACACAAACTGGAACACAGGAAGTTCCTCCCAAACATGAGGAAGAACATTACTGTGAGGGTGAATGAAGACTGGAATAGGCTGCCCAGAGAGGTTGTGGAGTCTCCTTCCCTGGAGATACTCAAAAACCATCTGGACACAATCCTAAGTAATGTGCTCTAGGGCACCCTGCTAGAACAGGAAGGTTGGACTAGACGACCTTTGGAGGTTCCTTCCAACCTTAACCATTCTGTGATTCTGTGAGTTACAAGCCAATGGGACTTTGCTGTAATGTATTTGAAGTTATTGACGTGTGTGAGAGTCTGCTTGGAGAGCCTGGTTCTGCGTGATGAAATTTGAAAGGATGCTTACTAATGCTAAGGTGACCCAAGTAAGTGTCCCTTACTACCTGTGACCTGTTAAATAGTTTTGAAACCACACTTGACTGCTGAAAGTGGTTTGCTTATTGCTTTTGGTTCACTTGCCTCTGGTTTCCTTCTGTGTTCTCATTTTTGTGTTCTCATTCTCCTCTAACATAGTCTTTTGCTTGGTATAATTGAAAACCGGTAAGAGAAATGTAACATTCTGTGAACATTCTCTGTGAAATAACGTTTAAAGATGTAGTACTCAATGAACCTTTGAGCCTTTGGGGTTGTTAGATCAAGGTCATAATGAGTTGGTATGTTTGCTTACTGCAATACATAGGAGCCTAATGGCAGCTGCAGTCATTTCCCTTCACTCCCTGGCTCTTTGGGAGTTACTTGCTTGGTTACATGGGATGTCAACAATAATGTAGATGTAGATGAAACCTGAAGAAGTTAACATAAATAGTGTAAACGTGGTGTCTTCCCACACAGTGCCAGTTTCTTTAGAATTTCATTTTATCACTATCAATATTTTGTTTTGATTGTCACTACTGCAACATAATTTCAACACTGAAAATTAATTTCACCTAAATGTAGTGTCCTGTTCAATTAGCAATGGAGGGTTCAGGCAGCCACTCCCTCCTCCTCGGTTTTCCCCCTCCTACTATGCTGTCTGCTGTTTGCAGCTTGTTCTCCGGACTTTCACACCCCCAACGTTAGAGGAAGATGGAAAAATGTCATGGTATTTCATTTAGTCTGTGTTAACTCCACTCACTTGGGTTGTGAGAAAGTGAAAATTACTTTGTAAGAGGAGGCTTGGCTAGCATAGGAGAAAATATCACTAAATGCTGAATCTGAAAATCAAAGTGTCTATGAAGTGCTCTTCATAACTCCTGAAGTCATTGTCTGATGATCTTTAGGCGTGTTGTTTCATGACTGATAGCTCTTGAACACTGCTGTGTGTCTTGAGTTTCTGTTGTTTTCCTTTCTCACCTCTCAGTCAAACATTTACAATACAGTTACATGTTTCTTGAGTAGAGAGAATGGCACTTTCATAGGGTTCTTGTGAGAAGCTACAGTAGGGTGAACCCCACAGGGGAAGAATAAGATTGCTGTCTTCTCTTACAAGATACAATTTAATCTGGTTTCTGAGATTAATTCTGTATCTTGGAGAGAGAGGGAGAAGAATAGACCTCAGGATGGGGTAATAAAGTCCATAGCTTCCAGCTGTCAGGGCCAGGAGGGATAGAAATAGCCCTAGTCTGAATGCAGGTGCTGTACAGTTACTGGGATTTGCTTGTGTTCCTTGCCTGGGAGCAGGTATGCATTTAGGGTCTTCTCTCTCTGCCCAGTACATCCATTCCTCTGGCTCTGAACTATTTTTTATGATTATAGTGTCTGTCTGACTCTTTGGAATAAGTTCCCTCACATGAAGTGAAATATGTAGGAGGGAGATAGGGCAACAGAGAAGAAAAAACCCCAAACAGGTAAGGAATGCAAAAAAGGGGCTAAAAAAATGGCATTCCAGAAATACATGAACATAATGGTCATATTTATAAACATGAGCTGAAGCTGCAGGGTCCCAATAGCAGCAGCAGGTTTGTCTTGGTAAGAAAGAGCAGAGGAGACCAGAAGACACTGATGTGGTAGAAGACTGGACTGACGTAACCTGGTGGAGAGAGGAACTGGCAGCTGCCACAGGCTGCTAGAGGTTGAGTGAGAGACAAGGGCTGGGGCAGCTGGAACAAAGTACCCAAGAGAGCAGTGGACACTGAGGTTAAATCATGTCTACCTGGAAGCTGAAGGTGATGCCAAGTAGTAACAGTACATGCCTTGGTCTCTGCTATTTTAAGTCCATTTGAGTGCTGTACACCTTTTGACAAAATAAATCATACTTTGTTTTAGAGAATTTGCTTTCTGCACCACAGCCTTTTAGTAGTGCCTCTTACCTTGCGCAAGAAAAACTCTGTTGGAGTCCAGTCTGTAAGGCTGCAACTGTCAGCCAAGGGGATGTGATTTAGAGACCTATATCAGAGGGGTCCTGGGGTCTTATGTCAAACAGAAACAGCTTTGGGCAGGTACCTAAGAGAGATGCTGTCAAGGATCTGTCTGTGCATCTGAGAAGGGGCAGGTGCCTACTACTACAAATACAGGATTTTCCTCCCTCTTGTTGATTCCTAGCAGAACTGGGAGGAGCCATTTGTGTTATCATTAGTCTGTATTATCATGAGCAAACTGCTAACCCAGGCAGCCCCGGAAAGATGATTTTGGCACCTAAAAAGGGAAGTAAGGAGAGCTGGAAATCTGTCTTCAAGAAAGTCAATGCTCAGATATCTGTCTGACAGCCCTCCAGATTTCCAAGTCCATTTGGATTCTGTGCTTTGAATGGCAGTTGCTGGACATACTCTGTAGACTTTCTTTGTGCATGTTCAGACAAATATTACCTACCAAGGCAACATCACATCTTTGCTACAGATTATTCATCCTGAAAGATAGATTCCATATTTTTTTACTTTGTTTCCAGAAGCAGTGGTAACAGTTCTGATTATTTCTGGATGATAGTGCCTGAGACCACTGTTTGCTGATAGAATAGAGATAACCAAGAAAACAAAAAAAAAAAAATGGAAGTGATGAATACATCTATCATATATTGTTGCTTTTCATATGTTCTTTTTGCTATGTGAGCAGGTGACTTTTAACATTTCTCTACCTGGATTGACTCACTACAAGGGCAGTCATTATGCTCCCTTCAGACAGATTTACTTCTATATCAATTCAGCATACCTTTAATTACATCCAGGAACCCTTCCATTTTCATCTGTGCTGTAGGAGATTTTCTACATTCTACCCTGAATTCCACCCAGTAACATTAAACATTAAATTAGTCTAATTTACATACAACTGACCTTGGCCAAACTTATACTAATACTAAAAGGAAAAAAAAAAAATAAAGCTCAGGCGTACAAAGTCAAGCAAGTCCCAGGATCAAAGTCACCTATGAAACTTTAAACCACCCTTTTCCTAGTTCCAGATGACCTTTGCTTTGTTTGGTGTACAGAGTTACTACTAAACAGGCAGTGGGTCAGTGTTTCTTCTAGTCATTGTTCTTCTTTTATTTACTGAGAGGTACTGAAACCTTGCATCAACAAAATAGACTCCTAGTGCTTTTGTGTGGTGCTTTCAATGCTGTGTCTTGCTGATTTGCAATTGTTTGTGAATTAATTACCGTGACACCCCTGTAAGGTGAGGCAGCATTGGCCCCTGTGTGAATGTGAACTAGGGTAGTGAGGGAGTGAGTCCTAGTATTTTAAGTCCATTTTGGAATTGCTAGTACCTAGTCTTGCAAAGCAATGTGTCTGCATTTTCTGTTGATCTCAGTGATGGATGTGAGTGTTCACCCTCTCTGAAAATTAAACCCCAAGTGTTTACACTGGAATTCATCACCTTATCTTCTAACTGAGGTGGAAATCTTGTCTTTAAAAATAAATACATTAATGTATATAAAAGTTGTATGAGAACTTATAGGTCTAAGGGAGAAACTAAACTTCTATGTGCAGATCACTTTGCTGTTTTTACTTTTGGAGAACTTGATTTTTACAACCCTAATGATTTCTTTTGACCTAGTTTCTTGTGAAGGTATTCTCCAAGGTGTTCTTTTTCTTAACGTGTGTGTGCATATGTGTACAATAGATATAAAATGTATATATTAAAAATTATATGTATACATATGTATACAAATATATATATATAATTCTGAGAAAAAACTTCTTTACAGTGAGGGTGACAGAGCACTGGAACAGGCTGCCCAGGAGGGCTGTGGAGTCTCCTCTGGAGACATTCCAGAGCTGCCTGGACACATTCCTGTGTGAGCTCGTCTAGGTGATCCTGTACTGGCAGGGGGGTTGGACTAGATGATCTTTCTAGGCCCCTTCCAACCCCTAACATTCTATGAGTCTGTGATTCTAATTCCACCCCTCTACATCCAGCCCAGACTGGCTTTGACGTTTTTCCCCTTGGAAAGGGTGGAAACACTAATTGTAGAGAAGAGGTAAACTGACTGCTCTCCATCCAACTGTGTGATTCTCATTAACATGAGTATTTGTCTTCTGAAAGGAAAACCTGCATGGAAGAATACATGGAATTCTTAATGTGTTGAGATGGCTAAAGAGTGGTCAAGGTACTGTGTGCATCAGACACATGCAACATCCACTCGGACTGAAGGAGCTGTGAGGATATATGGCATAGAGCTGAGAAATTAGATATGGGATTCAAGTGGGTTTCTAACTGAGCAAATATTTTTAGAGACTTAAAATGTGGCAAGATTTGAAGAGTTTCAAGTGACAGCAACAGGATTTTCCTTCAGTGTTGTTTGTCCCTCTCCTGAAAATTCAGGTCTCTTGCTTCTGAGCATGAAAGTACTGGATAAGACTGTCGCAAATGTTAATATGCACAAAGCAGATTTTCACCAGACCTCATTCAAAAAAAAACAACCTCAAGACAAAAAAAGACCCAAACCAACAAACCAACAATAAACATCAAAAAAATAAATGTCCTATTTGGAAAATTTTTGTTGTTACACTGAGAGATTTATTTGCAAGGGAAAACTGTACCTTGAGTAGAAACTGCTAAATGTGTGTAACTGCAGGCATCAGTAATTATGAAACCAATGTAAAGACCTTCCTTTGGGTCAGCTACACATTTGTTAGGTTATATTTGAATACTCTAGTAGCATGCAAAAATTGTAAACCTGCCAGATTTCCTCCTACCTCTTCCAGTAAATAAAAGACTTCCAGTTATCTGTCCTGGAAGCTTCTAAGAGGTTCTATTTCCTTTTGAATTTAGGTTGGATTAGAGCTTCTCAGCACAGCAGTGAATCATGCTAGAAGACAGCCTGGAGTTCTCACTGGTGTGCTGGACTTCCCACACCATGTTCATAATTCAGCTGGCCTCAGGCTGGTCAAGGCACCACTTTCAACCTCACTGCTCCAAACAGTTAGCAAATGTGGATGTCTTGAAGCTTGACCTTTTCTTTGGCTTTTTCCTCTGATCCTGCGCAACTCTTCCTGAGCCCTCCAAAACCATTTAAGGTGATTTGCTTTCATGGTATCCCTATATCTCCAGAGAAAAAAAATATACATTAACATAATTAATTATTTATTTGGCTTATGCCACTCTTTTGGGGTTTCTTCCCTTTTAACTGGGAATGCAGTGTAAAGGACTAAAATCTTGCATTTCCCATTTCTCTTTTATTTCAGGGAGTGTGTAACATTTTGCAGGACCTTCACTCAGGCCTGGATTCAGCCATTAGATTACTGCATATTCTTCAAAAGATAACTGCACAAAATCTCATTACTTCATACTCTTTTGAATGAGGCAGTAGGAAATGCACCACATAAAGCAATAGTGTGTTATTATTTCAATGGCCTAAGATAGATCCTCTTTTTCTTTAATAGCATCTTTGACCTCCCTTCTTCTTGTAGTCAAGCCACAAAAAAATGACATTTTCTAGCATACATTTATACATGGTACTGTCATTTGGTTATTTCCTTTTCCAAGTGAAAATCACTCCCCCCCCATCTCCTGAAAGAAAATTGAGCCTCTAGGAACCTAATGGGCAAACTTCACTCTTATATCCTGCAAAATGGAGATAGGGTAATGGAACCAGAAAAGAAGGGGTCTTTTTTGGGGTGTGTGTGTGTGTTTTTTTTATGAACAAACTTAGGCAATTTCAGGTGATCATTTGCGGTCTAGGAAATGCAGGGAACTAGACCCAGTGTGAATGGCAGAAGCAACAGTTACAGTTCCTTTTTTCCTAATTGAATTCTTTGATGATAGGTTCAAATTCAGAAGCCCAAGTACTCAGTCTCCAAAATTCATATACTTGGGACATTAAAATGATGAATATATAACAAGTACATTCATGATGTTCATGACAACTGAATAGTGTGGCATGCTATGTAGTTGAATCCCTTCCTTTAGAAAAATAAGGAAAAAAATTTCCCACTGCATTGGAAAATATTTCTGCAAGCTACTTCCACCATCACCAGGTACAAAATAATGGGTTCATAAAACAATTCAATGGTAAAATATTTTAAAGGTAGACGATTGGTGTTTTGCAACAAACAGAAAATTAAACTTGAGTAACTCATGGATAGCTACTCTATGTGCTGCAGAGATTAGAGGGAATACTGGTATGTGTATGGCATAACTGTATGGTGTTTTTCAGCTTATTTGTATTGAAGACTGCAGTGTGTAAACACTGAAGTCTGATATAAATGCACTCTCTGTTACCAGTATAAAGAACACTTTGACTTGATGATGCCAACCAACCTGCCTGCTCCACTAGATACAGGAACATAGAGTGTCTGAAAGGGAGCTGAGGAAACAGCCTAGAGAGACTGCATTTGCTAGCTGCTTTTAATTAGCCATTCTCCTCTCTCTGTTCTCATGCAGGATTTTCATCCTTCAAATACATTTTAAAAATTCATAGTGTTTACTGCTTGTTCATATTGCAGGCCATTTGATTTTTTTATCATACATTTTTATAGTCTTGCTGGAAAAAAAATACCAACATATTTTGCCTGAAATCCCTTACTGCCTTGGTCTTTCTGAGTCCAAGTTGCTTGGTCATTTCTTTTATGTGTCATAGGAGGTCACACATCCTTTGTAGCATTTTCATTCACTACCCCCTTTAGAACTTCTTTGTGCCTCAAAGAGTTTGCTTCTTTATTTCTTCTTAAAGAATAGCAGCCTTATTTCTCTGCTAAATCACTAGCCTGCTCAATTCAGTGAATAACCTGTTTTCCCTGTGTTTTGCCATCTCCATTTCTATACATGCATTGTACAAAAATGTGGCAGTTCAGATTTGTCTATGTGAAAAAATAAGACTTCTTCTGGTCAAATTCCTCTAAAAAGGGAAAATGTACAACATAACTTTGACAATTCTCTTTCACATTTGAAAATCTATGTCTACATTCTTAATGAAACCATACAAGGATTTGTGATTTTAGTGTATACTCCCAGGAACCAAAGTGGTTTTAATGTAGGTATGGTATTTTCTCTAATCTTTCTTTTTGAAGCTCCACATTGGCTGTAGTTGCTCATTGACTCACACCTGACTTGTTCCAACTCCCCAAAGGTGCTTTGATAGTTAATGGCAGTTAAAAATTCTTACCCACTTGGCTTGAATTTCTGGGCGGGTTGTGTTACACATTTGTGTGATGTCTGTGCACCTGCACGTGCATGATATGTGTTTTCATCATGAAAGATGATCTTGATGTTCCTGAGCACTGGAAATTACATTACTTTGAGGCATGACAAACATTTTGTTCTTTCAGTTCTTAAGAACTGTTGCTGTAGTGCAGTAATAACTACAGACCCAGGCTGAGGATGAGCCTGCCTTGTGCTGGCTGATGTATAAACTTATACCATGAGTTAGTTATTTGAAGTTGCAAGTTACTTGAGATAAAAAAGGCAGATGTAGAAAAGACTATATTTAATATTACTATCCTGTTTTTATGAATGAGAGGAACTGAAGCATTCAGACAAGTGAGTGACTTGCTCAAGGTCAGTAAGGAAACAGGAGCTGCTGCCTCATCTCCCTAGCTGCAGTTTCAGCGACCTGAATGCACGCTCGTCCTTCATGTGAGTTCTCAAGCATGGTTATTTGGTGCTTCAGGCATTTTTCCTAAACAAGAAGTTTGTAGTCTCTTTTATTTTTTTCCTCCAGTTTGTTTTGGAGAAATAAATAGACAGTAAAATTAAAGAAAGAAGATGCAATGCAAGTGGTTTTCCATAAGATGAGAGTGTGGTAGTAGCAGATGGAAATATCAAAAACATTCTGGCTTTGATTTCATGATAATCTATAACCTCTTCCTTTAAGAGTTTTAGAAGATTATGAAATTGAAACACAGAGAAAAGAATATCTAATTCTGCTGTTAGAGAATTTTTAGCTGGTTTCAGAAGAAATGCTTTATAGGGGTAGATGCAGTTTAGCAAAAGAGGAGTATCTGAGTATGTATTTTCAAAATGGAGTTCCGCTTCCCAAATTTTCTTTTATTCTGGTCATATGATACTCTTGAGGAGGGAAAAGTAGGCCCTTTTCTGGACTAACATTTCCATGTTGACAACAGAGTGAATAAGAATTTGACATAGTCATTTCCCTTGGTCCTCTAGCCTGTCTTTTTTTTTCTCCCTATTCTTCCACTCATTTTATTCTTTTTTTATCCTCTTTTTTTTTTTTTTTTTTTCAAATTATAAAAGAGAGTTCTGGTAGAATGTTAAGGTTTGAGATTATGATCCACTATTACAGGTTATTTGGCTGAAAGATGCAATGAATGTGTTATGCATGAGTAACAATGCTTTTTTAGCACAAAACAATTTTTTTAGTACAAAGTCCCTCACTCCACTTTTGGGCCCCTCACTCCAAGAAGGACATTGAGCTGCTGGAGCATGGGTAAAGAAGGGAAATGAAGCTGGTAAAGGGTCTAGAGCACAAGTCTTATGAGGTGAAGCTGAGGGAACTCGGGATGCTTAGTCTGGAGAAGAGGAGGCTGAGGGGAGACCTCCCTCTCTACAACTCCCTGAAAGAGGCTGCAGCAGGGTGGGAGCTGGTCTCTACTCATAGATAACAAGCAATGTATATATGTATGGCTAGGCTTCGCAAATGAAGATCCAGGGAGGGCTCCACCCACGCTCCTCCTCAGCGCCTTTTCCAAGCGCGCTGATAAAAAGAGGATAGCAGATAGCACCCTCAAGCCTGAGCTATGGATTTTTTTTAGGTGAGACACAGCATGCACAGAGCTGGACCCACCCTTTAGTCCTAAGGTTCATCTGCCAGGGCCTAGCAAGCTTGGACGCTGGCAGCGCAGTCCTTAGGATGTAGGTTTTATTAGAGTGTCTTTCTCTTAGATGGAAGGCCTTACAGGGCTAAAAGAGCTCCATCTGCCCGGGTTTGGAATCAGAGTTGTCCTTCTCCTAGGATGACTACCAGAAGGGTAATGAGCACATCCTACCCATCCAAGGATTATAGGAACATGGGTATCACTCCCCACACTTTCCCGTGGGCAATGAGTTTAATGCTCCCTCTGCTGTCGGCACAGTTATTGCACCAGGGGCCACAGGAGACC
>VWZO01016891.1:92272-262552 GCA_013396975.1 Bucco capensis | reverse complement strand
GCCTTTTCCAAGCGCGCTGATAAAAAGAGGATAGCAGATAGCACCCTCAAGCCTGAGCTATGGATTTTTTTTAGGTGAGACACAGCATGCACAGAGCTGGACCCACCCTTTAGTCCTAAGGTTCATCTGCCAGGGCCTAGCAAGCTTGGACGCTGGCAGCGCAGTCCTTAGGATGTAGGTTTTATTAGAGTGTCTTTCTCTTAGATGGAAGGCCTTACAGGGCTAAAAGAGCTCCATCTGCCCGGGTTTGGAATCAGAGTTGTCCTTCTCCTAGGATGACTACCAGAAGGGTAATGAGCACATCCTACCCATCCAAGGATTATAGGAACATGGGTATCACTCCCCACACTTTCCCGTGGGCAATGAGTTTAATGCTCCCTCTGCTGTCGGCACAGTTATTGCACCAGGGGCCACAGGAGACCCCAAGTGATTTTCAGACTGTGACTGAGTAATAAGCAATAGGACAAGAGGAAATGGTCTCAAGTTGCACCATGGGAGGTTCAGATTGGATATTAGGTAAAATTTCCTCACAGAAAGGGTTATCAGGCACTGGACCAGGCTGCTCAGGGAAGTGGTGGAGTCACCATCTCTGGAGATATTTAAAAGACATGTAGATGTGGTGCTTAGGGTCATAGTTTAGTGGTGACTCGGCAGTGTTGGGTTAACAGTTGGACTTGATGACCTTAAAAAGTCTTTTCCAATCTATATGATTCTATGAATTATTCTTATAATTGAGCTGCCAGGAAATTCATCACCAAACAGGCTATTAACTAACTTATTATATGTATTCTTCCAGATTATTTTTATTAATTTCCAATATGCAAGATCGTAGTGGGAAACATCAGTCCCTGCTTGTGGCAACCCAGATTAAGATCCAGCCTGGTGAGATTACATTGTACAGGATGTATTCCTATAGTTGTACATATGAGATATGGGGCAATTCATAACTAAACTTCTTAACTGTTGCTGAAGTTGTATTATATCTTGTAAATTTATATGTTTGTGTGTTTGAAAAGGAGGTGCTAGCATTGCTATGATACAGAAAAAATGAAGAAGAGCAAATTGTGTATGTGGAAAGGATAATAGTGATTCCTCAGGATTTGCTGGTGGTTGGGGCTGACAAGAGTAAAGGTAGCCTTTTTGATGGCTTTCTGTTCAGTTGTTCCTGTTACAGCTCTCATCCCTGAGAATAAGGAGGTCTGTGCACAGCATTTCTTGGGTTTGATCTCCTAATCATGAGCAGCAACCTCTGAACTACTCCATGTGATCAGGCTCTTTGCTCACAACTAATGTAGTAGGGGTCCATGGATTACCTCATGGTACTGAAGTGTTTGTGATCATATTCTGGGTGCCCCTTTTTAGCCTTTCATTGATTGAACTTCATTTAGGATTCCTTGTTAATAAGAAATCAGTCTACAAACTGTTCCTTTTGATGTTCTATTTTTTTCCCCTCTGTCCCAATTAGTTTGTAAATTGAAGTCTCTTGTTGCTGCTAATGTGCTCATTTAATCTTTTTAATTTCACTTATCATTTCTGCATCTTTTGAGGGAATCAAGCAGTTTACAGAAGATCATATTAGCAACATGATCTACTTATTCACCTGAAAAATTCAGCCTTAAAATAATTTACCTCTCAAACTTATTTAAAAGTGTAACTGAGATAAGTGCTTGATTCTGATTCAGTTAAATTCAATAAACAGTTATTTATGCAAATTCAGGTAGCCTTACAGTTCAGCCATTCAATTAATAGCAAGATTGATATGTGAAAAATTCACTTGCATAATCATTATATCTCCAAATGCCTTACAGAGAGGGCTCTAACATATTTCCTTTTTTATGCATGGGAAAGAGAGAATTGTAGGAGTGAGGTGATTTACAGATTCAAACTGTGAGCCCATGGCAGAACCAGGAGTAGGCATAGGCTGAGCCTTGCCAAGCCCCATTTGGTGCTCTGGTAGTGATAACAAGCTAACTTCAGCTGGAATCTTACCTCAGATAGATACTTATGGTATGCTAGGAATATTCCAGACAATTAATGAATATATTACACATATATATATATAAAATGACTATTTAAAAGATGGAATTACTCATGATATTGTATATGTCACATAGGTTATCCTGAAGGTTATGTTTTCAAAATAGGATATAAGGATATTTATATTTTTACTTTAATAATTTATAAGACATGCTTTTTAATTTTTTCAATTTTTAAAATGATTTTTTGAGAGTCTAAATACATTCTTTGTAAGAAAAATATTCATAAGAGTTCTTCATCTCAAAACTCTTGGCAGTCAGGGGACTTTGTTAGCTTGTGGAGCTACTTTAGACATCTGAGAAACAGTGTCAAACTGCAGGTGCCACTAAATTATAGAGAAACTGTCAGTGTGATATAAATGAAATTAGAACTGGGTGAGAAAATCTGATTTCATCATAAATCAAGTGATATTTCAGGTGAAACAAAAATACCCCATCCATGTACAGGTAGTATATTGTAATTGAGTCACGTTCCAAAAATATTAAAAAGCTTCAAAGTGAATAATTGTTTCCTCTTGTGAGTTCCTTTCGAGCACTAAAGGAAGACATGGAATATTGATGTATCACACCAGTCACCTGGAATGCTCCTTACTGCTGGAGTAAACACAGTCACTTTAATATTTGTAAAGATTTCTCTGCATTGTAAGAAGCATCATGGGAGCTTATTAAGTTCGTTAGAATACTGAAGAAATGTTAACAGCAGTTCTAAGTGCTGCTTTCCTCCACAGCAAGTTTTGTTATTTTGAGAGGAAAAATACAGGCAGCAAGCAGTGAAAAGCGACTCACGCTGGATGACATGAGGAGAAAAAGAAGTAGCCACTAGTGCTGTTTACCATTGTGGAATCTTTTGGGAAGATTTTTGAGTTTAGAAAGTGTGTGTTTTCACTCTTATAACTTCATTTTTTTCAAGTTGTGTGAAGAAATGCCTAGCAAGAGATAAAAAAACTAAAGTTCTAGTAACAAGATGCAGCTTTCAAATATCTCAGCAGAGAAAACGTTAGGGTGTCTGGGGCATCTGTTTATCTGACAGATTGTATTATATACAAACAAAATATATACCTTAAAGAGCTGTGCATCTCTCCTCCACTAAGAGTACTGTCTGAAGTTAATGCTTCTCATCTTCAGGCAATGAGGAGAGTTATACTGGTCCAGAGCACCAACTTATTTTATTCAGCAGTTGAGATCCAAGATGAAAGCCTGATCATGTGGATGCACAAGAAAGCCTTCAGATAAGAGACAGGACCTCCTGCAATCAGCCTGGTTGTGAGAAGCCAGAGTTAAGGTTTGAGTCAAACATGATGCACATGTGATGAACATATGAGGACACTGCTTTTGTCTGTACTGGAAGTAAGGATCCTTTGGGAGTGATTGAAAAACTTCTTGGCTTTTGACTAACTGCTTGATATGTAGAGGATGCTAGAGAGAGAGAGTATCTAGGTGAGAGACCTGTCTAAGAGGAGAAGTAGTTCTGTGAAACATTAGACTGAAGGCTGAGTTTGTGTTTTTGATGGCATTATCCAAATAGTGAGCTAGGAACAAAACTGATGACAATGGATGCATCTCTGTGGAATCACCTAAGAAGCTGGAACAGAGGTAGAAAGGCTCATTTAAAAAGTGAGGAGTAAAAAGCAATGAAAAATCAGGATATGACAGTGTCACAGGGGAATCAAAGGCGGACAAAATTTCCAGTAAAGAGGTAGTTGCAGGAGTGAGTCATTCACAAATGAAACAATAGAAGAACAGCAGGCAATTCAAGTTTTAGAGACTATATTACGACTCAGTTAATGGTAGCTAAAAGCTAGACTGGACTGGATCTATTTTAAGACTGGAAAAAAAACAATTTTAATCAGCTGTTGTAGACAAGAAATCCAAAAAACAGAAAGAAAAATTATCAGCTGAGAAGCAATGGGGCTAGTAAAACCAAAACTTTCACAACTTTGTACTGAGAGGGGGAACACTACTGCATAGTAATGGCTTGAAATGCAGACAGTGTGAAGGAGACCAGAAGCTAGGATGGGCAAGCAGATGAGTTAGGAGAGAAGAGTAACAGAAACTGATGCACCTCTGGGCATGGGACGAGGAGAGGCTTGAGCCTGGTTCTGCAAAGTGAAACATGATACCAGCAGAAGTGCAAGAATCCTTCCTTCTCCCAATTCCTTCTGTCTGATAAGAGACATTTTAAAATTGTTGTAGTTGATCAGGAGGCCCAGAGGTGAGAAGTATTGTTAGAACAAAGGAGGATAATTGCAGTACACTGAATATAGAGGCACAGCAATAGTGCAATACTCCAGCAGGAGCAATAAAGAAATGACCACAGTCAGCATTGGATAGAGATTCATGATGAAGCTTTTATGCATTATGGTTCTCTAGCAGAAGGTAGGATTTTGACTCCCTGGTATTTTCTTTAGTTCATCCTCAATTTCTGATCTGTGTTGTGGCTCTCAAAGAAGTTGTGGAACACAGAAGTGGCTGGGGCTCAGAGCCCTCCTGACCACCCATTTTATCTTGGGGCATCCAGGATTTCTAGTCCTTGCTTGGAATTTCCAGCTACCTAATACATTAGCTTTCGGGTTTATTTTGGCATTGTGCCTCTTGTGAGGAGATATGAAGCAGATTAAGATCTGTCCTGTTGTGCCTAACTAGAAAGGAAATCTTTCTCATCCAGTCAGCCTTTCTATAAATGTTTTGAGTCCTTGTCGGAATGATGTATTCCCAGATGGCACTGGTACAAATGTGGATATTGAATTCCAAATAGATTTTTATGACATACATCTCAGAGTTTGGAAGATCACTAGGGAAAGTATTTCTCCTGACTGCAATTTGGTGAAAAGCATACAGTGCCCAAAATAGCTGTTGATTGCAGATGCTATTGCTGTTAAAGGCGAGAGAAAAAAAGCAAGCAGGTAAAAAAAACTTCATTTCATGTGTTTATGCCAGTTCCACGGTGACTTTTAAATAGCAGTGATTGTCCTTCAAAATAAATAGTTTTTAGAATTAAAATAAAAAAAAACAACCAACAAAAACCGAACAATCCTTTGGAAACCTTTAAAGTAATCATGGGTTTTGGCTGACTAGAATTTTTGGAGCTGTTATGACAGTAGATTTGCTAGTCTCTGTGAAGCAGAGTTAAAACAAAGCCCTACTGATAGTGCAGAAGCTTTTATTTCTTTGTCTGCAAAATGACACAGAACAAATTGAAAGACACCTTCCCAGTAAGACATTTTGCTCTTTGATTTCAGCTTTGATTCTCTTCAAACATGCAGCATTAACACCTTCATTTAGAAGTTTTCAGTATGAGCAGAAAATAGATGAATTCAGAGGGGCCCAGTGAAAGAGGATAGGGCCATGTGAGAGGAGGAGGACTTGGTTATTTATTCTCAGTTTGGCTTCCTGAATATTGAAATGCTAGTTTCCTTGAAAGACAAGTCCTTCTAGTGGAAACTAGTGTAAAAATGACACGGTATAGTAATTACTAATGAACATAGTCTTGGGATGCATTAATGAAAGAAGTTTCCATTTGTAAAAGGCAGTGAGTTTTCTGGGTGGACTTGTTCTTTATTGTCTCCATACCTCAGTTGTCTTATCTGTAAAATGAGGATCCATACACTGGCTGTTTTGGGGATTCTTGAGTAATGTGCTATAAAAATGCAAATTTTTATTTTTTTCTTGGTTATGGATTTAAAATTCCTTAAAGCAGTCATAAAGATATCCATTTTAATTTCTCTTTGACTTTTAATTCAAAGCAAAATAGTCATTCATAAGGTGGTAGTATGTGAGGTCAGTTAAGTCCCCTTTATAGTCTGCATAATTCATTTCTAGAATAGCTGAGTCAACCATTTATAATAGTCTTTAAAGTTCTTCGTAATAAGCCAGAAAGCCAGTCTTCAGAAAGGTCAAGAAGACCAAAACATGATCTTTATCTGAGTAGTAGCTGCTCTTGATAAATCTCTTTTCATTTGTAATTTATTGTTTCCACTCAGTGTTCCTCTGCAATTCCAAAGCTTTGCATGTGCTCAGAATAAGTTGGTTTTTCTCTTAAGTTTAGGCTACCAACCCAAGTGCCAACGTTACATACCAGTAATAAAGGAATTGGGACAATATAGTTTGATCACATGAATCAGATGAATATCTGCAGAGCAAGTAAACAATGAGATCTATCTGTAATAAAAATGATAGAAAATGTCACTTCTGATTATTGTATTTTGGATACTGGGCTTGAGAGCCCAGCATAGCACCTGTGAAGTTCCACACTCAAAGCTGACCTATCTGGTCAGTTGCCATGCACAGATTGGAGAAAATATAGGAGAATCCATATGGTGCTGCACTATTATACTGTACAGAATTGTGCTGTGGAACTCTTGTTTGTGTCATACATTTTTATTTGATTTTCTATTTTACCTAACACACTGACAACACATAACAAATAATAGCAAAGTACTACCTGTGGAGATATTACTTTTTATTAGTATAAATAAATATATTCAATCAGGCATAATAGTTTCATTTATTTGAGAGACTAAGATTTATTACTTTGGTTTTTTGGTCATTTAAGTAAATAAATAATATTGTGTGTGGCTCAATCTCCTATGAAACAATTCTTTATTTTCTTTCTTTCTAGCAATTCATAAATGCACTAAGCAAAATTCCATATTTAAATAACATTAAAATGGTGACACAAATTAAAGTCATCGCAGCGTGAAAAAGGCACAGACTGCCAAGATAAATTTGAATGTCCTCATTTTTATTATTTATGTTGCAATCTAAATGCTGAATATATTTTTGTAATGAATATGTTGGTAAATTTCCAATGGGATTTAAATTTTTTCAAATCCAAAGTTCTTGGGTAAAGAAAATGTACTAGGACTATAATCTACTTGCTCCTCTGCTTCCCAAACACCTAGACAAACTTTAAAGCTATGTTATTTTATCAGAACACACTGAAGCAATGAAACACTATGGGGGGGTTGTTATGATAAAATAATCATCCCCTGAGGTGTGCTGAGACACAGAGTGGCTGATTACCTCTAATTCTAGTTGGGATGTAATTATTTCATGATAACAATATTCTTGGAATTGTCTTATTGCTGTTATCAAATTTCTCTTAGCTTTATATTGAAACACATTAAAAAATGGCTTTGCCAACTGGAGGGCTGTTGAGATTAACCTATCTTTTCACCATGTTTAATTGGCAGTTTAAATTTATTTTTTTTTCCAAGTCTGGTTTCAATTTCCTTGCGAGATTCCAGCAGAACTCCAAGCAGAACACTAGAAAATTCTGATCCACCCCAATGAAGGTGCAAAGGAGTTTTATCAAATGTGTTAAAATCAGAGATTCAGTCTGAATGACTAGCAGAGATTCCAAGAAAATTAAGAACAAGTCTGCACTGAAGCCACATCAGGTCTGCAAGCCTCCTGTTTCAGAACAGGGTCAGGATATATGGATGAGTCTGAGCTATGGAAGCTCACCAGGAAAGGCAACGTGAAGGTCCTAACAAGGTCTTGTTGATGGGTTCAAGAGAAAACACAGCTCCATGCAGGCTGCTTTATCTTGCCCTGTGGGGGATTTTACAGTCTGTACTTGAGCTTCTTGCTGCTGGAGTAGCCAGCAAGGGTTTACAAGCCAGCTAGCTTGCGTGCTTTGGCTGCAAGGTAGTCATGCCATCAGCTCCTGTTTCTATAAACACTTGCTAGGTGTTCAAACATCTGTAGTTGCCTGATCAAAGTCTGAGGTGTTCAACTTTTCCACTTTCCTTCAGCTCTGTATCCCAGGTCTGCATGGTGACATACAGAGAGAAACTGCAGGATGATGGGAAAACATTGCAGTCTGAATGCTGATGTCCACTTCTACAGTGTTTATTTTTTCAGCTTGTGAAGAGACAGGTCTGATCTCTTCAGCCAGAGTGGTTACCTGAAGGGAAGCTGCTCAAATAGCAGCTTCTTACAGAACAGTTCTCTAACTTTTAAGTGGGAGAAGTAACACATGGTAGAAATTTAGAGTAAAACTTCAATTTCTTCTGCTTCAGTCTTCATCTATCATCAAATCAAGGTATTAATTCAAGGAATATTTGGTGTTATATCTGCTTTATGAGGTCAGAGGGTATACTTAGACTACAGGGCAGAATGACCACAGTCATGCTCTCTTGCTTGAAGACTTGCAAGAGCATGGCATGACTCTCCTCCAGCATGTGTGCCTTGCTGTCCTGCCCAGAGAAATCAAGACATAAGAAGAGGAGATCTCTAATGACAACACTGAACTGAAAAAGTAGATTGAGGAGCTGGAAGCATTCTCACATCTCAGCCAAAGACACAACAGCTCTGAACTCTTGGTTGTCTATAAACCTGAAAAATGGATCTAGGACTTAAAATGGATTGAGCTGAATTTTGCATTTTGGTGTAACAGAGTGAGAAGAGTGAGAAATTTGTCAGTGGATAAAGGTGTATTGTTAAGTCATCACATTTTGAAACTCTTGAGCCTTTCCGAGAGACAAAGAATTATTCTGCTAAATCCTCTGAGCCCTATTAACTTGAGCAAGGATAAAGACTTGAAGAGTCCTTTTGGGGCAAAACAGATTATAGAATGGAACAGAAAAATCCTGAAGCAAAAAACCCTAGAAACCGTTAGAGGGAAAAGGCTTAGAGTAAGATTCATTCCTTTTTGTTTCATAAATTTATAAAAGTCTCCAGGAAACTGAAAAAGTTGAGCTACTGTTTATATCCTGCATCCAAAGCAGAGCAGGATATTCAGGTGGTTTATTTTTATTTATTATTAGTGTATGTGTGAATGTTGACTTTTAGGAATGATCTTATTATAAAAAAGAGGAGGAAAGGATGAGCAAGATATAATGCTTTCTGGACCTCTGCCCATTCAACAAATCCCATTCTTCTCCAGGCTTTCTCAGCAGAACATCTTTGTTTCCTACAGAACAGTGTACTCAACGATGAGTTGCATTCATTTATTTTCTGAAGTAGGACTTGATTGCCCTCTGTTTGGAATAGATTTCTGTCTTATTATACTCATGCACGTTCAGTCCTAATCTAATAATCTGATCTGGATTACTAAGAGCTAACAGAGCTGATATCTCTCATGGATGAGTTTATCTCTGTGTAGGTGATGATTTCCAAAGGGAATAAGCAAGATTCCAGAGTATGTACGTGAATCATAAATTAAGATTAGCACCTTTTAGTCATGAGGAGGTAAAGTGATAACTGAGGGGCTCAAAACTGCTGTGATTTAAAGGCCATTTTAATTGATAGGGATTTGCAAGGTTCATGACCATTGTGCAAGTTAACAGAGGTGAACTAAGAGGACAGACTACTTCTTTAATTTGTTTTTGCAAGAGAGGAGGTGTCATCTTAAATGAATTCAGTTCAAATTCCATCTGGTATGGTTGCATTCTGCCTGCCTGAATTCTCTCTGGAGTTTAACTGTAATATTATTATTATTTTTTTTAATTCTTACATAATTTTTACATCAAATCATTGAAATTCTGACCTGAGTCATTGCAGGTGTTCTTACAACATATTCTAGCCTTGATAAAACTAATTTTCATGATAAAATTGGTTATGAATTATTCAGAAGAACATGCATTAAGTCCAAAATCATAACTCTTGATGGTAACAATAGGAATTTTGTAGATTAAAATGTTGACCTTCTGTTTTGGAGATGGGTTTCATTTTGTGTCTGTAAGACAGAAGGTCTCCTATGACCAAATATAGGAGTTCTACATGGATTTAGGAAAGTTTTGTTTGAGATATTAGACCTTGATCTAACATTTGAGTCTTACTTTAGTAAGTTTGCTGAGTTACTGAAGAAAGACCAGCTTTAAGTGCTGCAACAGCAAACATTTGAGTAATAAATATAGACTAGTTAATAGGAATATTCCTATTGGGAGTTTAAGTTCCAGTAAGTACATATCTGAGTCAATGATAAGAAAGGAGAAAGAATGATCAGTTATTGTGGCCACTCTCTATGTGATATGGTGTGCCTGCTGCTTGCCTTGAATGGAGACAAGACTTTATTTGCCTTAAATATAAGTTTGTACTTCTAATGGAGGAAATGACTTATGGCCAGAACAAACAGGTGACTGTGCTTCCAAGCACCAAAGTGACTGAGGATTTCTCGGATCCATGGATGTCATCCATACAAAAATAGATCCTGTGGAAGTGAAGGAAGAATGAAATGAAGGGGAAAAATTAATCAGGAGGGGGAAAAAGGAAATGTGATTACTAAAAATGTATCAGTTTCAGAAAGAGAAAAGTCTAAAGACTGCTGAAAATGTCAAATTGCCCCAGGGTTTAGAAGAGAGGATGAGCATTCTGCAGGCTGCAGAAAGTAAGCACACAAAATATATGCAAGGGACAAGGTGAAAGACAACAAAAACAATGGAAATTGCACTTCACCGAACATGATTACAGGGATTTGGGAAGGCAACAGAGGGAAACACCTATCTGCCCTGATAATTTTCTCAAAAATCCTTTTTGTCCCTTCAGGAGGAAAGACAGAAGAAACCACTGTGGGTGAATGCTGCTTGACAGACTTGTTACCTGCTTTCATTGTGCTTTATAGCAGATTTTGTGCCAGTTTTCCTAGTTACATTTGCAAGTATATTCTGATATGAGAAATAAAGCAAACACACTTGCTTATGACAGAAGTAGCTCTGCAGTGTTTAACGTCCTGCTTTGCAGCTGCTGCTGAGTTTTTTGGGCTGGAAGTTAGCTTAAAGAAGACGGAAGTTTTATATCAGCCTGCACCTCAGGAAGTTTATCATCATCCTCATATCATCGTTGGCGATTCAGAGCTTAAATCAGTCCAGCAGTTTAATTACCTAGGTAATTAAACTAGGTAGCCTCCTCTCCTTGGATGGTAAGATTGATGGAGAGATAGACAATAGGCTAGCAAAGGCATATAGTGCTTTTGGAAACCTCTATAAAAGAGTTTGGTGAAATAAACACTTGAAGAAAAGTACAAAGATCAGTGTTTATAGAGCCACTGTGCTGTCTACTCTTTTATATGGTTCCGAATCATGGGTCATCTATCGCCACCACCTGCGACTCTTAGAACGCTTCCATCAACACTGTCTCCATACAATCCTAAACATCCAATGGTCAGATTATGTGACTAATACATCTGTTCTACAACAAGCAGCAATTTCAAGTATTGAGGCCATGCTGCTGAGAATGCAGCTGTGCTGGGCAGGTCATGTCTCCAGGATGAAGAACTACTGCCTTCCTAAAATTATGCTTTATGGTGAACTTGCCACTGGCAGTCGCAAGAGAGGAGCCCTGAAGAGGAGATACAAGGACTCCCAGAATCAACAGCTCAGCCTTGGCCATATTGATCACCTTAACTGGTTTACTCTGGCCTCCAATCGGGAGCTCTGGAGACACACTATTTTTAATGCAGCTGATGTTTTTGAGAAAGCATGCAGGATCACTCTTGAGGAGAAAAGACAGCATAGAAAGAATCGTGTCTTGCAGAATATACCTCCTAAGGAGTCCTTCTGCTGTGCCTTTTGCAACCGCTCTTGTCTATCTCTTATTGGCCTTTTCAGCCATCAGTGCGCTTGTAAAAAGTGTGGATAGAGCCCTCCCTGGATCTTTGTTCGCGAAGCCTAGCCATGACTTGCTTATGAGGATGAATTACTGTAACAAATAAACATTTCAGTGTGGGAAAGTTTTGGCGGTAGGGCAGCTTCTTGTCTTTTGTAGTAAGTAGGGAACTTCTTTGCTCTTGGAAGAACTCAGAGAATTCTATCCCTCCTACTTTTTGTCTCTCATGATCATGAACAGCAGGGACATAGGGCTTGGGCGAACATTCACAATCTCTCTGAATTTTAAAAAGCTGAATCATGGCTGCACCTCTTGCAAAAAAAAAAAAAAAGAGGAAATAATTATAAATTTCCAAAACCAAGATCTCTTTTCTTCAGAAGTTATGAATAAAAATGTTTAAATTCACAAGATAAAGAGTTACTATTCCCATGGGTTTACAGCACCAGAATCTGGGATTTTGCTGGAGACCCTAATGATTACATTTTAGGTCAATACCTCATTTGGCCTAAATGAAAAGTAAAGGCTTTTCTTTTCTTACTGTTATTTATGGAGATACTCAACTGAAACTTTGGTCTAGGTGGATTTAAGTCCTTTTCATTTTCATTCAAATAATGCAATTTCTTTATAAAACAGAGAAAATCCTGTGTCTGAATGATTTAATATAGATTGTTAATAAGCAGGGTTTTAGTACTAGATCATCCCTGAAATGTTCAGAGTATTATTCTTAACACAGGAAGACAGAGTGCCTGCTTTGGAAAGTTTAATACCTTTTAGCAAGTGTGTTACTGTGGTTTAAATTCTATCTGGGACTGGAAGAATCCCTGTTCAAACCCTGCATTTACAACCTTCCTATTAAACTTATGCCTCAGAGTTTCTTCTTAAAAATAAAAATAATTGCCTGTTTTACACGAGTTGAGCAGATGCATATTTATGAAGTATGCCGGTGGTACAGGAGCCCTAAAGACCAATTTGTGGAGGTTTTGTGGGAGCAGTAGTGGAACTGTCTAGCAAGGATGGTGTGTGATACCTGCAGGAAAGTGATGGCCTGGTGGCTCATGGGCAGCCTGGTGCATGTCCTAGTTTGAGTCAAAACAAACTCATTCCATGCCATGTATGTCATATTCAGTCCTTGAAACTTTGACATCAAGATTTGGGCATAGGGTCTTTTACCTAAGGCCTAAGACCCAAGCTAAACAGATGCATAGTTAAGCTATTTAGCACCTAATTAACAGCCAGTACAAATAAGGAGAGGTTTGCATCTCTGCCCTTTCTGATGGTTGAACACTTGAGCTTTGTGAGGATCAGAAACCAGCTCTGTTCCTGCAGGACTCTATCTGTTCTACCATCTCAATTCAAGAGTTCCTGAATTCCAGGATCCAGGCCCTGAGTTTGAGTCCCATCTACTGGTGAGTCCTCCTGCTACAGCATCAGTAGTGAGGTAGTTGCCATCAAGGGGGGTTTGTTTATGGTATTGGTTTTGTGTATATGTATATTTATACTTCATTTTCTTGTTGTTATTTTCATTGAAGTAGTTTAAGTTTCGTTTCCAGTCCACAAACGTCTCTCGATCTCTCTCTCTCTCTCCCCTCCCTCTCCCTCTGTTAATTTCCCATTTTCCTCCTTGGAGTGGGGGGAAAAGGTGATAATAGAGAATATCTGTCACTGGATTAGTGATTGTCTCAGCCCTAGCCCTTGACAGTGCATTGGTGGAGGAAGGAGTTTGGCTGGCAGGGGCTGCTGGACTAGACATTATTTGGCTGCCCTTGGGTGTAGCAGCAGAGTGAACCTTCTCGTAGGCCAGCCAGCAGTGGAGTAATAGGTCCCTTGGAGAATTCTTGTCAACTCCTGTCTGTAATCCATTACCTTTTCCTTTTTTTTCTCACCTTTGGCGTTCTGGTCCCTTCTCATTGGCATGTTGGGGTTCTCACGTTATGAAAATTTTAGTGCTTTCAGGAAGCAGAGTATAAGCTGGAGTTAGAAAGGCACAATTTTACTGTGCCTTGCATAGTTTTTCACCAAGTTATTGTAATTGTTATCAACCAACCTGCAGTTATCTGATTGATACAAATTCTGTGTGCAGTCTGTCGCATTCAGAAAGAACATGATCTTTGCAAGCTGGGCCTTTGAATCTATATCTTGATGAGAAGACCTCAAATCTTTAATCATCTTGCTGATGTTTAAGTAGGCTACTGCTAATGAGGGATGAAAAAACTGTGGACTATGTGCTCCACAGAAAAAGAGGAGTCAGCGGCTGTAGAGCCTCCAAGGTGGAGGGCAGTGTACTGCATAGACAGATAGTCAACACAAGGATAATTAAAGAGTTAAGTAACTGAAAAATAAGTTCCAAATGCTCCTCCTTCATTTTACAGTAGCCTTATAGAGGACCTCAACTGAACTTCAGGCTGTTCAGTTAGGTTAGTGATTGGCTTTATTAATAAATTAGACATGGATTCATTATTTACCTCTTCTTGCTTGTAATCTCTTTTTTTCAAAACAAGAATCTCCCAAACCAGAGTGAGAGTTTGGTCTTTAAAATATGCTCCTTTTCCTATCTCTAATGCCCTTGAATTTTTCAAGATAATTTTCACTCTTGCAGTTCACCTGACTCAGCCTGTCTTTGCCTTTTTATATCTTTGTCTGTGCTATTATCACAATTCATTTTCTGTTCTTTCATTCTTTCTTTTTTTCCACCCTTAAGCTTCTGACATCTTTTCCCCAATTCCATCCTTAACTCTTTATCATAAGACCAGAAGGCAGGATCCTTAGTCAGCTGTGATGCTCTAGGCTTGCACTGTGTCTTGCCCTGGGCTATGGGGACAGAGGTGTCTGTAGTTCAGAGGATCCTCCATTCCACACCACACACACCCTGGGATGAGTTAATATTTAAGAAACTGCATCTCAGAGCTCATAGCAAATAGGATTGTTTTCATTAGCCCAGGAAGATCTCAGCAGTGAGATTTTATATCTGCTGCTGTGATGACTGGAAGGGAGATGTACTGATTCACTGCAGCAGCAGATATGGACTACCACGGTCTGAGTTCAGTTGGGCTGTTACCTTCCCAGGCACCTAACAATGCCAGTGTTTTATAACATAGAGAATACTAGCAAAGAAAATTAAAATAAAATAACACCACCACACTGAAAATTAAGTGTATAAAAGCTAACATAGAGAACACTAGCAAAGAATATTAAAATAAAATAACACCACCACACTGAAAATTAAGTGTATAAAAGCCAGTATAAGAAAAAAAATGAACAGCAGAATGAAAGTGCTGCAAAAAGATTGCCAATGATATACCAGTGAAAAGAGAGACTGGGTCAAAAAATGAGCATCTGTACCCCAAACTGTAACTGTAAAAGCATTTTTGATCCCTAACATTAGTTACAGCAAATTGCTGCATTCCTGTAGCACATATAAGAGACAAAAAGTATTTCTGTTCAGTTTTGGAATGGGTAGAAATATAAACTGGGAAGCTAGAGCTGTTTTACTTTCTTTAGAGACTGAACTGAGTGCATTTTTCTGTCAGGCACTGTCCAGGTCTGTCTAAATGGAGGAGGTGAAGAAAACATCTTTTCATTTATGTGCAATGTTCTTAGCTGAATTCCTTGGATTTTCTTTTCCCTGTGGAACTCTAATCTTTCTTCTTCTGCTACTGCTATTTGCAAATTGTTTCTTCATGAAGAAAATGTGATGGAGCAGCTGGTTAGAGTGTCTGTGTAGATTAACTAGCTGCAGGTAGGATTCTGGATTGTACTGACTGCATCTCACCTTTTTTGCCCTTTTTTCATTTCAATGACATTCTCCTGGAGATGGAACAGTTGCAAACATTTTGTGAATACTGAAATTCTCAGTAATTAGAAGCCCAAGGAAGAAAACATCACTTTTGAACTGGTTTTTATGGATGTGTCAGTATGGGTGCTGGCAAGGGAAGCAAGAGGCATCATCTGCACCTGTGTATTTTGGTGTGCTGGCTGATCCCAGTGGAGAAGCTGGAGGAGGTAGCACAGACCATGAGTCTTCTGCCCCTGGAGTTGCCATTTACTTGGAGTACTATTGTGGTCAAAACAGTACAAAGAGTTGTCTGTCAAAATCAAGATTCATGTATGGTTTTGAATTTTCTCAAGTAAAGGAACTTATGCCCCAAATATCTGGGATGAGTCTGAAAGTGTCACCTTTGAACAAATGCTTTGAGGACACAGGCTGTTGTAGGTATGTTAGCTGACAATATGTGTTGTGTTGTCTTTTACAATGATGATAGTTGAAAATGTCACTGCCACTACATAGTGCACTTTATGCTGTTTCTTTAATGCCCTTAAGCATCCTGTCCTGCTAAACAAAACTGCAAATTACTGGACCTGGGTAATCTTCCCTCAGCAGTTTGATATTTGTGTTTTTAATTGTCAAACCAATTACCAAGGCTTTCTGCTAGAGATGCTAATATTGTTTTGTGCTTAGCCAGAGGGAAAAAAAAATACTAAACATTCTTAGAAACTATTGTATACTTTAATCATAACAGAATTAATACTGTTGTTCATTTCTGGAAGTCTCATCTCATGCAGGGAATTCAAATTGGTGGTGGAATATTGTGAAGGAGCTTGTAAAAGCTTTGATAAATGTAACAGCCTGTGTTGAAAATCATTCCTGAGTTTCTAATAAACAGGGTCAGCGTAGGTTTACATGGTGTCAATGTGTTCTCTTTTGTGCTGGGCTATGAAGTCTTTTAGCACACTTTCCCACCTGCTTAAACTCTGATTCTCAAGGCCATGAGCTGTTTTATGCAGTTGCTATAAATGGGAGCATTTATACTGATTGCAAAAAAGTGCCTCTGCTCACAAATCTAACCTCTCCAAATGACTGGAAGGACAGAGGCATGGAAAGGCAGGAGCTTGGGGAATGTTAGCTGATTCTTCAAATCAGAGCTCTGTGGTGGGGTTTGTCTGGGAAATTTTACTGTATGGTCTTGTATCTGAAGAAGAAAGCTGCATTCTTCTTGCATTAATGTGCTATTTTTCTTTTGAAGCCTACAGAAACATTTTCTTTATCAATTAGGGTTTTCTGTTGGTATCTACATAGGGAAACTAGTGGCCTGGACTTCCTTTGAATAAACTTCTAGTGGGAATTAATTACCTCATTTTAATCATATGTATTCTGACCAGAGAATAACAAATTATGATCACAGTGAGAAGCAGCATTATAATGGAGCTTAGCCATGATTTGGACATGGGTTTTTCAGGGGTGAGCCACAATATTTTCTGGTACAGACACATGCACTGAGATGGTACTTACACTGTTCATTTTTGAATTCTAAGTAGTGTGACTTGCTCATAAAAAAATCCTTTTTAATGATTATTACTTGCATATTTGTGACCTCGTCTAGGTGATCCTACTCTGGCAGGGGGGTTGGACTAGATGATCTTTCTAGGTCCCTTCCAACCCCTAACATTGATTCTGTGATTCTGTCTGTACCTTGGTTTTCCTGAGAAAGGGAGGGATGACTGCAATAGGTTGTTTTTATTTGACGGTTTTTCTTCTTTACAACAGACAAATGTAGTTTGTAATTTTTCCTGGCTTTAACATCTTTGCTGCAAAAGCTTGATTTTTCTCAAGCCACAGCTCTAATAATTACAATTAGATGAATATTTTCATCCCTCATTTGTCTTGGTTCTTTTTTTTTTAAAATAATTTTAGTATTTTTCTTTTAATTGGAAAAATCCAAAGACAGGATTCTGTGTCTGTTTTATTGGGATCAGTTTCATATTAACTCACCACACGGGAGAGAGAGAAGATCAGGTAATTGGTAGAAAGGTTCTGGGATGAAGCATGGATAAATTGTGGCCATGCTGGCATGAAGGCCCATGCAAGTAAAACTAAATGTCAGAACAGAAGAAAATGTAACACTAAGTGATCTTGAACACTGAGAGGATAGAGTTTTACCCACCTTTGCAGTATTAAAGGTAGGATGTCACGCTTTTTTCTGCTCTTGTGGTGAAATGTAATTAGAGGATGATAAAAAGTAGGCAGAGAATGTATGATTGAACATTATTTTTAGTCTCATAGGAGTGTGGATGTTTAAGAACAGCTTGCAAACTGATTAGTTTAAAATCCCTTAGTGTGAGTAGTTTCTGTATGAAAAAAAGAAACCTGCCAGGTGGAAAAGATATTGCTGGAGAAATCCACCAGGAATGGAGTGCTGCTGCTTCTTCATGGGAATGCTTTTAAGGTTAGACCCATTTTGAATACTGTCCTGCAAAAGTATTTTGAAGTGTTGGAAACTGTGTAACAGAACTTTTCCTGTATTTTATTTGAAACTTTTAATAAGTTGTTTTAATAGCATGGCCTACTAAGTGTATCTGCTGCAGTTCAGTCCATACACTGACTGAGCTGAGCAACTAACTTCAGCCTGGCTATGGCAAGAGATTGCTTCCTTCCCCCAGCATTCCAGCTGAACTGTATTCCTGGAAAGACAATAGTCCAGATCCATCAGTGATGGAAAACTGGGGACAACCCTGTGCCCATACCTGACTGCAAGAAATGTCACTGTGGCTGTTTCTGTGCTCACCACTTTCTCTTCTGCTGTGTAGGAGATCCTGATTTGCAGGCAGTAATGGGGTGGATGATAGTGTTTCTCTGCCTTCAACCCCACAGATATGTTTTAACTTCTTCTTATTTTCAAAACCTTAAGAAAACACTTAACTAGAATCTTTTTTCATTATTTCAGACATGAAATGATTTGTTCAGCTGGGGTAACTAAAACTGGTGCTCTGGAATCTAAAAATCTTTTTTTTTTCTTCTTGCCTCTTTTTTGATTTCCTTTTTTTTTTTTTTTAAAGACTTTCTTCCTTTTCTGTTCTCTTTGAATCCAAATGACATTTTTTTTCCAACTACGATTTTGTTTCTGGTTGTGGAACATATGTCAGGTCATCCTACTCCATCAGAGAGCAACTAATTTAACTATAGATTACTAGTGAAAGCTTTATTCCCTAGCATCTTTCCTATGGAGACAATTACCTGAGTGAAAGTTATTTTAAGTGATGAACTCTGTCTTCATGCTTACTTCTGTAGATGCTCTAGACCTTATGTATCACCTTTTAAGAACAGGTCTAGTAAAACTGCAAACCTTTCAGACACTCAAATATTTCTTCAAATTATCTTCTGTATTCCTCTATATGAGCCATCTCCCTCAAGATTCTTTACCCTTCCCACATCACAGCACCTTTAGTAAACTATATCCCTCTTGATGTTCACTGGCCAGTGGCAATATCTGCCCTCTGGTTCTTGCTCTTCAGTTTTCACTTCAATAGATCAAGAGGGCATGGCAAGAAGTCCTTGCTCCTCTCTTCAAAGCTCTTTTACACATAGCAGAAATAGTTTAAAGCCTGTCCACTACTTTCTATCATTTATGAAAAATCATGTCAAGTTGTCAGGAAGTGTGAATGTACAGCAGTACCTGTAAGTTCTAGTGAGAATTAAGATGCCATTGTGTGAGGTGTGTTGCTGTTGTGCCGCATATAACCTCTCCCTCTAGAAACTCCTACACTTTAGGTTTTTGGTGTGTCTGCTACTCATCTTATTCCAAATGGTGATCTTTATGACTTTTCTCCATTTTCTTTGCTATCAGGTGTTATGAACTTGAAATTTATTCAACTAGTTGCATAACTGTAGCAAAAAGGGATCTTACTTTTAATTCCATTTTCCTTGTTCCTCAGCTGGAGCAAAACCAACTCATGTTACTGTGGGCCCTCAGCTTTATGTATATCAAAGGAGGCAGTTTAAATCTCATTACATATATTATTTCCTTACCCAATGCTAAAATGCCAAAAAGAACTAAGCAAAAATATATGATTTTTGAAACACTGTATGTCTTGAAATGTTGTACAGGAGTCAGGATAGATACCTGACAAGCAGCTGTCATCATATACTGTAAAGGTTGAAGAAGGTCATGCCTTAATATACTTACTGAAAGTATGAAATTGTCTGTAATTTAGGAATAGCCACTCAAAATTACAGCAGAACTGCATCTTTTTTACTGCATAGAGAGGCTGGGGCTTACAGCAGAAAGCCACTGACCTCACCATGGCAGAGCTGGGCTTGGTGTAATCCAGGTTCCAGCCTAAACCCCAGTGGATGGAATTGCAAATCAGACCAGGGACATGCTCAGCATGTGTTAATTAGAGAAAAAACAGTTTATTGATGTGATGAACTTTGTCTTGCCTGGGTTACCTGCCTCTGGATAATCCTTTTTGCTGAATAATCATCTCTAGGGCAATTTAGCCACAAGCCTGTTCCCATTGCTCACTGAGGATCTTGTTGCACAGAGAGGGAAAGGATAGTTCATGTTTCATGTCTTCCAGCTGTGCCAAAGACAAGGTACAAATATGGAGCATCCTTGTCCAAGAGATGCAGAAATATAGTAAGAACAAAGAAAAACTACATTTCTACCTCTCTGCCAGTCAATGTGAATTATGTAAGATGTTGTTGATATCAAACCATAACTGTATTTACAAGTTTCACCCATAGGCATAAATAGCTGAAAAACTAGCTTTTCTCCCACATAATGTACTTCCAATTATACTTTTGACAAAATACTTAGAGACAATAATTCATATATAACATCCTGCAGTAATTGTCTATCAGATACATCTTACTGATTAGGAATTCAGAAGGCATTAAAAATCATTAGAAAAATAGCTGGGCGAATGTAAGTGATCTTTTATTTGCCATGAGGTGTCTTCTTGAATTTGCAGATGTAGTCACTTTGACAACACTTCCTCTTCTTAGAGTTTTATACCCTACAAACATCTGAGCAACTGAGTTTTAATGTTATGAACAACCACAGAAAATGAGCCTGAGTGTTTAAATAAGGCTGGATACAGTTTAGATGAGATGACAGCTTGCATGAGCACAGGTTTTACAAATTCCATTGCCAGTATTCCACCACAGACATGAAAATGAGCAAGATATGGATCTTGTCACATACACTGCAGCTTGTGCTTAAAAAGCAAATTAGGACTGAGGAATAAATTCAGACTTGCGGCTATTGGACCTCATTCAAGATCTGAGCTTTGCAGGACATCTTCGAGTACATGCAACTAATCCTTGCAGCACATCTCAAATACTCCTGATTCCCTGCACAAATGTTGTAGTGTATCACAGCAGGTTTTGGGGATGCTGCTTCTTTCAATGGAAGGCTTTGGTTAATAGGTGAGAAGCTCACAAAACTTTTGTCACAGCATGATGAAGCCTTGCAGTGACTTCTGTTTTAGTGCTTGGCAACCAAACTTTTGTCACTACTCACAAATATCTGAATGGCTCTAGGTCTAGTTTGACTTATTTTTGCTGATGAGCCTCACTGTCCTTGTTTCAGCTGGGATAGAGTCAATTTTCTTCCTAGTAGCTGGTACAGGGCTGTGTTCTGGATTTAGGATGAGAGTAATGTTGATAATACACTGACATTTTAGTTGTTGCTAAGCAGTGTTTATTACACTAAATCAAGGACTTTTCAGTTTCTCATACTGCCCTGCCAGTGAGGAGGCTGGGGGTGGGGGGGCACAAGAATCTGGGAGGGGACACAGCCAGGACAGCTGACCTAAACTGTCCAAAGGAATACTCCATACCATAGGATGTCATGCTCAGTATATAAACTAGGGGGAAAGCTGCCCAGGGGCTGCTGCTCAGGAACTTACTGGGCATTGGTCAGGTAGTGGTGAGCAATTGTTTTTCTCATGTCTCATTTCTCTCTCTTTTTGTTATTTCCCTTCTTATTACAATTGTTTACATTATTAGAATAATATTTTAATTATTAAATTATTCTTATGTCAACCCACAAGTTTTCTCACTTTTACCCTTCCAGTTATCTCCCCATCCCACTGAGGAGCATCCCTCCTGAGCAAATAGCTGTGTGGGGCTTAATTGCTAGCTGGGCTTAAACCATGACACTCAATTCTCCAGTTATACTTTGGATTAATTTGCCACCTGTCTTTGTGGTCTACACTGCTGTTTGTTTGTTGAAGGCAATTTTCAGAATAAACAAGTAGTTTCCAGTCCCAATTTTATCGTAATGATATCTTGAGTTCAGGAGATAATTATCACACTGCTTGCCATGTGTGAAAATACCATGAATTCCAATACATTTATCTCATAGTCTCCCTGTCTGGAGTTCAAATACATTAAATTCCCCTATTTGAGCCAAATAGAAAATGGGCAGGCCAGGGAGAGTGCATTTTAACACGAGGAAAAAACCCAACAACCTAAAATTCTACTCAGACAGGTGTTGCAGTAAAAATACAGCTCTGTTCACTTCTCCAAAATATGAGTCACTAGAACCTGTGTTCTTGCTCTGTAACTTCACAAATCTCCTTTCTGCATCATCAGTGCTCCCAGGTATATGTCCTTCCCTCTTTCCAATTAAGAGCTTAACCCTCTACATTGGCAGAGTATGAGATTCCTAAAGAAGGGAATCCTGTCCCACAAAGGTTTTATTAATATATAGTTGTGGTAACATATCTTTGAGCAAACAGCATGTGTTGCATCATCTTCTATGTTGCAGAATATTGAGAGGTAAAAAAAAGGATAATGCCACTAGGAAATAGGTCTTTATCTGGAGAGAAAAAAGGCATTTTGCTTGCAAGGTAATATTAGAAAGCAACATGCCTGCAACTGTCAACACACTTGTTAGCATTCAAAGGCACTGTGGTAATAAAAATGGAATTTGAAGAAGGACTTTTAAAGGAAAATTGAAATTGTTTGGAAAGAAACCGTGACTGCAACTAGATTATTCCCTAGAAAGAACACTACTGTAAAGTTAGAGCAATAAAACTTTGATATAAAAATAGACAAAAATTAATATGAGACTTCTTAAAGTGATTTGGCTGAAACAAAATAATTAGTGGAAGAAAAGATACAAGATATGACCCAGTGTCAGCAAGGAGATGTAAATTCTTCCCTAACAGAGTGCAGTATTTTGCTCCTGATCTGGTCTACTCTGCCCAGATGAATGAGTGACTGTCCTGGTGAATTGTTCTTAATTAACAAGAAAGGATCTTCTGCTGGACATAACTGCTCTTGAGTCCAGTAGGTTTTGACCTTCTCTGCAGGACCATAGAAATTTGATCTTAGGTTAAATATGGTTTGAATTTATCACATTGGATGGATATCCTATAAGTGGATTTAATGGGTCAATGCACACTGAACCTGAGTACAGGTCACTGAGATCTCATGCTGGTTTTTAAGCCAGGGCATGATATACATTTCATGGGCTATGATACCACTTTTTATCACATGCTCTACAGCTCTTGTCTAAAGGGCCAACAACCTGAAGAGAGCATGTGATGAACTGCTGGTGAAGGACAGCTAGAGGAAGGACTGAAATTCACTTTCCCTGCCCTATAACTCAGACAGGTGGCATCATACAGGGTCCATCTAATTGCCTGATAGTAATGATCCCTTCTTCTGCAGAGGGTGTGCAATCTGTATTTACAGTGTTCCTACAGCTCTGCTAAAGACATGCCTGTGCCTGATGCTCTTGTGTCTCTGTAGCATTCAAACTGCAAGGTCTGTTTCCACAGGACTTAATCAGACCAAACCAGTAAAGAACCTCAAATGGCAGCAGCAACAAAACTCTAGGGGTGGGAGAAGATGTCTGAAGGTTACAATAACAATGTGGCAAGTTATTCAGGATGATTTGGCAGGGATAGCTCATTGTGTTATATGCACCACAGCCAATAAGTCATATGAACATAACCAATTACACCCTAAGTAATTCCAGGCCTGACAAAGGACAGTGGTTGTACATTCAGTTTAAGGTTTCTAATGAGCTTTTTGTGCATCAGTATTCTTGGAAAACACCCAAACCAGTCTTGTCAAAGTGAAAATGGTATTTTATCTTTGAAATTAGGGTTAGAGAATTTCACTGCCCTGAATATTCAGCACTTTTCACATCCCACTTCTACTCATTGATCATGCATGTAAAACATTAGTGGCATCCTGGGTACTGAATTAAATTCAGTCTTTGCCATTTGCAATTCTCCTCACTTTGGAGGTCACTGAATGTGGCAAGAATGCCTTTTAGTTTTAAAAGCCATGTAAACACCTCCCTAGCCTGCTGCTACCTATCAGTCCAGGGAACAGTGTTGTATGTCTGTCCCCAGTCAGGGATGGTCTGGTGACCAGACAAGTGACAGACACTCTCTATTAACTCTTCTCCCTTTCCAAAGGGAAGGAAAAGGGAATAGGGGAGAGACAGACTTATGGATTTGAAAAGAAAACTAAAACTACTTTAATGAAAGCATTGACAATAAAATGAAATATATGCTAATATGTAGAAGCCAAATATTGAACTCAGCTCCTTGATAGCAATTGCATCACTGTCACCATTGATGCTGTGGCAGAAGTTTCGGAGTGGACTCAGCAGCAGACAGGAACTGGATTCAGGAACACACTGGATTAGGATCAAAGGCAGAATAGACAGAGTCCTTCTCAGAGGCTGGCTATTGAAAAAAAGTTGGCACTCATGATCCCTCAGCTTTATACTGAATATGATGTATGTGGAATGGAATCCTTTTTGGTCAGTTTAGGGTCACCTGAACTGCAGGTGAGAGTTTTTATTTAGCTCTCCCCACAATGTGGTACACAAGATTTGGCAGTGACCTTGATCTGCATACCAATCCTTGGTACTAACTCTGAACATCAACCATTATCACTATACAAGCAGACACTGTCTGTGAAAACATGCTCTTAACTTCAGAAAGTGCCCTTATTTAGGAGAAGCTAAACTGAAAAGTCAAATCACTGAACAGAATTTGTTCTATTCTAACTCAAACCAGGACAGTCTGCTAGGAATGAAGTCCAATCCACAGCAAGTTAGTTGGCTTTGAAAAAAAAACCCTCTGTGAAACCTTTCAACCTGATGTGCTAATTTGATTAGCAGAATAAAACTGTGATACGAACTATCCACACAGCTGCCACACCAACTGAGGGAAAAGGAATAGCAGGGCTTTCAGTGTCCTGGCTCCTTGCTTTCCTAACTGTCTTGCTTCCAGGTTTACCTCAACAGTGTTATTCTTCCTTTTCAGCCCCAGTTCTTCTTGTGTTGGTTGTGGTGAGGTTAACCAGCACAAAAAGTGTTTTGTGGAGTTGACAATCTTGTAGACTTGAAACATTGTACTAAACTGAATTACAATTGTTGTAATTAATGTGTAGTAATGTATATATACATCTGAATTGTTGGGTGGCATATAGCACTGCAAGATATTAAAATACTTGCTTAAAAGCAAAGAAATTGAAATCTGCGAGGTTAAATATAGGCACATATATCCTTTCCTGTGTATACTTTGCCTAAAGATATGTCCTTCCTTGTTAATTTTGGTTATTTCTTTTCATCTTTATGGAAGAAAGTGACAAAGACAACCAAACCCTCACAATGTTTCTTAGAGATTCAGTAAATGTAATAAATTGCCCATGCTTTCATGTTTGTATGAAACTGTGCTTCCTCTGAACTCAATCTATTTTGGTGCCAACCAAAAAAAAAAATACTCTTTTCTGAGGAAAACTTCTTTTTGAAACAGGAAAGGATGTCTTAAAATTAACTAGAGATGTTCCTGGGAAAAAAATGTAGGCCTTGCATTCAGAAAGTTATCTTGACAACTCACCTCTTAAGTACTGGAGTTTCAAATTGTGTCAGTATTTGCCCTGTTCAAAACAGAGTAAAGCATAGTTAGAGGTAAAAAGTCTGTAAAGTAGAAGTTCATAGACATATGGTAATAGAAGAAGCACTTGGACAATGCTCTTAGTCACATGGTGTGACTTGGGGTTGTCCTGTGCGTAAACAGGAGTTGGACTTGATGATCCTTTTGCATCCCTTCCAACTTGGAATATTCTGTGAAATGTGCATGGAATTTACAGCACATGATAATATATGCATAAAGTGATGTGTGTTAGAGGATTTTAGCTTCCTCAGAATAGTTGATAATATCTTTATTTGATTACCATTATGTGTTACAGAAATACTGTGTTTCCTTTGTAGACAAAATATAAACTCAAACTCCTTGTTGCTTGAACCCCAAACCCCATGGCAGGTTAAAGACACACTTGATTTTAATCATGGTTAAATCTTACTGTGGTCAAAGAGGGATTCTCAAGTGCTTAAAACTAAGCAAGAGTTAAGTGCTTTGCTGGAGTGAGTCAGAATGAACAGCACTTTGCTGGAGCCTTATGGATTCATGGTGGGATTAGTAGGGTGATTACAAGTAGATTTTTGTGTTTAAGTGTTTATTAAACTAGAATCCAGGGAAAATGTTGCAGAAGCTCTCCAAAAAGAGCTTTGGGTATTCTTCTCTAAAGATTACTATTTTTTCTTATTTTAGTTGTTTAAATCCCCTAACAATTATGCATTCTTTCCATGTGCATTCTTATGTGTTGCTCTTTGCACTCTGTGTGTGTTTATTGTTGCTTTTCTCCCTTTATGCATACTAGAAAGTTAAATAGTAAAACAGGATAAACAAGCAGATATTATGTGATAATTGAACTCTTAATGTCAGTGTTATGATGCAAGTAATGCAACTCAAGGTCTCTTATCCTTCAGTAGCTAGACAGTAATTGCCTGATGATAATCATGATAACTACACTCCCTGGAGTTACTGTGCTGCTGTCGAGAAATATCTTCTGGATCTCTTACATGAGCATGATGAAACTCCCCATATTCAATTATTCTAGTGCAAGTTGAATGATTATGATGTATGTTCCCTGACATGGTGATTTACACAAATAGAACTTTTATTCTGCAAGGAGAGACAATATTTGAAGGTAGAAATAATGAAATCCAATGTGGAAACTTCACTCATTGCTGAATGCAGGATAAGCATTTAATTACCTGTCTATTGCCTCCATTACCTCCCTCAACACAAGGGGATGTAACGATAACTGATTGTTTTAAGAGGCTACTTCTGAAAAATGTGGTTGCAAGGAGTAATCAGTTCAGGTCTGGCATGAAGGATGAATGGAGATTATGGAGATTACATCCCGTTAATTGTTTTGGCAAGTTTGTTATTCTTGTCTGAATGCTGGTGCCTTGTTCCCCAGCACAGCTATGGCCAGTCTGCAGCTCACTCACACAGCCCTAGGTGGGTTTTGTTTGTTCATGATGGTTTTGCTATCACTTAAACCAGAGACAGCTATTGGTGGGTTTGGAATATTAGTTTACTGTGAAAAATCACCTTTTCACAATGGATAACACAGTGGATTATGGATAATAAGATTTGGTTTGTTATGCAAATTTTCAGAAACATTTAAGTTTTGGAAATGGGCACAAATATGCCAAGGTATATTTTATTGCTTCTTTGGGAGGTGAGGAGTGTTGAAATAGGGATTGTGGAAGGTCTCGGTAATGTTGTCTTTTGCAGGAGCTTGAGACTGTTCTGTGGCTCTAACACTGCTATTGCTATAATATATGGGGTGAATATATTTGACAGTAAGGGTGACAGAACACTGGAACAGGCTGCCCAGGAGGATTGTGGAGTCTTCTTCTCTGCAGACATTCAAGAGCTGCCTGGACACATTCCTGTGTAACCTCATCTAGGTGATCCTGCTCTGGCAGGGGCATTGGACTAATGATCCTTCTAGGTCCCTTTCAACCCCTTCTATGATTCTATGAATATATGGCATTACTGCAATATATGGGGTGAACTTTGGGGATGATGTGCTGGATGCAGTGATGGCAACGGCAGAATACTTGCTGACTTCTTGGGGGGTAGGATTTTGCTTGTCCTCCTTTGATAATACCACAAAACCTTGCTGGGCAGAAGTGGACTGTTTCTTCAGCAACTTCCAGTAATAGATGCTTAGTAAAAGAAATAGGAGGATCATGAGGTAAACCTACTCTTGGTATATTCATTCATCCCAGGCAAGAAGCAGTTTAGGGCCCTACTGAGGACTGGTTACATTTGCACCATGTCTGGCAGCTCTGATTAATCTTCCTAATACCTTGCAAAATCAGTTCTTCTGGTTTCCACAAAATTATTTGGCAGTGAGCTCCGTGATTAAAATGCATTAGGTAAAATGTCCCATATGCATCACTGTACAGTCTGTAGGTCGTCTTTGTTCTAAAGAAATTCTTATTCACCTATAATCAAATTTCTTAAGTGTATAAGACTGTCCCACAACCTCTTCTCTCCTAGTAGCTATTCTCCCTGCCTCTGATCTTCTTCATACTTCTAGGGTGCTTTTCCAAGGTGCAGCTTAGATAAATATTTGTTTTCCAAAATGCTGATCTTTGAAAAGGGTATGAATGACTTAGGTTGTGTGCCTCAAAATACATTGTTTTCCCTTGCTTTTAAAACTTGTTTCCTGACTAGGTTTTTGAGTCCCTCCTAGTCCTTGTATTTTGAAAAGTAATATGTAATTATTCTTCTTTGTGCTGTTCATATTTTTATAGATGCAATCTTTCCCAGTCTGATGAGACTTTGTCCCTTCTCATATGGGAGCTCCTCCAAACCCCTGCTCAGTTCAGCCATGTGTCAAATAGGGGTAATACGTAATTTGCCTTACAGGTTGTTAAGAAACTAAGTGATTTGGTACTTTAAAAGCTCATTAAAATCCTTGAATGAAGTTATTTTCTATTTATTAGCTGTTTTCTTCCTCTCTTAGATTAATGCAGAAACACAAACCAGTTGTTTGCTAAGGATGTCAGAATTGCCTGATAGGAATTTTTGGTAGGGTCTGAGTCTTATTTTCATCTGATCCACCTCATCAAACACTTCACAATAACCTGGGTAACAATATTACTAAGCCATTTAATTTCATTAGATAATCCATTACTCAAGAATGCACAAGTCCAGCAGAACCAGGGGAGTTTTTTACCAACTGGCAGCAGCTTTCTCCAGGTCTTGGAGCATGCACGAAGTGTTGTGAACCACGATTGCCTCTGGGGTTACCAACTGATGGTGTGAGCTTCTGAGCCATTACACAAGGTGAACTCAAGTCATCCTGCCCTTACAATGATGATATACTGGTGCATTGGGAAAAGTTTCACTGATTTCAGTGGAATTTCTCCAAGTTGTATCTGTTATTTTTTTTCTTGTGCTTTTCTTAAGGTCAAAGTAATCAGAAGTTCAAAGTTATGTTGTGCTTGTGTGTAGCACAAGATAAATGTTTACATTCTACAGCATATAAAAACAATAGCTATAAAAAAACATGTATTTCAATGATTGCAAGAGGTATTGAGCTCTTTGGGAAGCCTTCATCTCCTCTGAAGATTATGATGATTCCAAAGGACAACTGGTCATTTGTGAACCTCCTCTGAAGGGTTCACTTCTTTTGAAGTTTAAGGTAGCCTCAAAGATTTGAGCTCACATCTTTCTTATTGCAAGTGAATTTTTAAGGCACAGAAATGATGTCCTACAGCTGGATCTGAAAAACAACTCCTGCAAGTCACCCTTGTTTTCTCCCTTCTGTTTCTTTTAGAAAGCCATTCATATAGAACTATGCAAATGATTTTCAATAGACCTCAGGCTAATGCCACTGTTTTAAACGTGGAACAAGACCGTGAAAGACGTGAGCACGCTGTTTAATTTATTTGCAACAGAAGATCAGTGTTTCTCACATTTGCTTCTCCTTTGTTTTTTTGAAACATTCAATCCATGAGAGAGCAGCAGACCTAGAATTCTGCTCAAGGATCCATGTACCCCTCCTGCGTGGGGAGCACTGGGAGGATGAGGAACAAAGTAATAATATTTTTCTACCGTAACCACCTCCATTTCCTTCTTCCAATGCTTTGTTTCCTGCACTAATATTCTAGTTCTCTCAACATAATGAATGAGCTTAGGGACTTGAAGGAGTTTCAGTACCATTTGTTTTTTATCCTAAAGGAAAATACAAACCCCTCTGTCAGATAGGACTCTGCATAAAAATAAGTACTTTCTGTAATACAGAAGTTGAAGGTGACCTATGTAACAATGGAGACAAACTTTTTTAAGCTGAAAATATTCCTCCCCAGGTTTTATTTGTTCTAGCTAACATTTCCTCTCATGACTTGGGTACTGCATAGTACTTAAAGCATACAGCATTTAAAAGGTAAGAGGTAATTGAGCATCATCATCATTTTACCTCATCTAAGATAAAAATTGATTTCCTCATTTGACTTTTAAAATTTGAGAATGAAAGCAAGTATTTTTCCAAACCACAAACTGTTAAAATGTTTGGTTAGGTCAAAAAAAGATGATTATGTTTCCATCTTATTAGAGAAATACACAGTAAAGGAACTATTATAGAAATAATTTAAAATGAGAACAGAATAAAGAGATTTTATTTCAAAAGTAAGAAGCTTGTCTGTTTCTTGTAAATTTTTTCTTCTATTTCTTAATTCCATGTTAGCTATCAGCACTTTTTTTTCCCTTTAAAATTCTGGTGTGAATTTCTTTGCTTAGCTGTATCTCTGTATGAGAGAACATTTATTTTAATATTACTCTGTGCTATTGATCAGTATTTGTACTATTTACCACACAGCTGTATAACAGCCTGTCTGTTCCAATACCTAATGAAAATATTTCTTCCTTCTTTCTATACGTTGTTCCTCTGCATCTCCAGTTTATTGAGAGAAACTGTCACTTTATTTCTTCAGTAATAAAAGTCAGTGCCCACAATTGAAAATCTGTGGGGAGTCAATAGCAGTTGGGGCTCAGAGAAATGACAGAAACGCTCTGAGTGAAGATGAGAAAGGATGATATTAATCTCCTTCCTCCTCTAAGATGTCACAGTTGGACTAGTGTCTACCTGGTTCCCTGAACTGGAATTTTCCCTCAATTTCCATAAAGGCAGGACTGAGGGCCATAGACACAGAAAGCTTTTAACTAACTAATTAATATTCACAAAAGTGAGCCAGGAATTGGAAAGATGAACTAATGAGAAATGATTAACTGTTAAATATGCATGGCATGGCTTAACAACTATTAAAGCAAAGGACACAGTAGTTGCCTGCAAATACAGAATGTAAATAGAAGGGGCAGAGGAATTAGTGAGGTTGGTTCTGGAACTGATGAAATAATATGCAGTAAAGTTGTTGTCTTTTTGGTTATTAAACTTTCCCTAAGCTCTAATGCAATGGGTGATACTGGTAAGAAAAATGAGAAAGAAATTTCAGGATAATAGGATAAAATTGAAAAAAAAAAAAAAAAGTCCTGGCTCTGGCCAAAATGTCAGATTTTAATGACACTTTCTGCATCCAAAATCATTAAAAAGTGTGAGAAGAGAGAGCTAGGCAGTTACAGGGCTGTCAGCCTCATGCCAGTACCTGAGGAAATCATGGAGCAAATCTACATGGATGTGAAGCTGTGTTCAGACACACAAAGGAAAAGGAAGTCATGGTAGCAGTGAACAGTGGTTTGCAAACGGCAAGTTGTGACTGTAAGCCCTATGGGAGGACACTTTCTGTGAGCTGGGGAACAACCACCAGTGCTGTTCTACTCAATGTTAGCATAGCCATCAACGCAACCCCCACCAAATCCCAGTAGCCAAACTGAGCCAGAAGGGGCTAGGTGGGTGGCTTAGGAGGAGGATGGACCTCAGAAGGATCTTAACAGAAAGGCTGGCCATTGGGAACTTCAGAGAGCCCAGTAAAAGCTAATCTGAAGTCCAGCACCTGAGACTGAGTGACCCTGTGCCACAGCTGAGGTTGAGGATTCATTCCTGGAATAGATGCTGAGAGGTGCACAACATGTTGACGTTAGCCAACAGCATAGCTTTACAGCAGTGCAAGCTAACTGCAGGCGGGGCTGTGTTAGCAGGACTGCAGCCATTGGGAGAAGGGATGAGGTTATCCCCTCCTGGGGATGGCACTGGGGAGGCTGCATCTACAATACTATGATTAGTTTCATGAGATGTACACAAAAGGAGAGTTTTGTGTCAAGGGCTGCTAAGATGGACAAGAGCACCTCCAGCCTGTATTTTTTCTGTGATTTTCTGCAGTGGCACGAGTATTTGCTATCAGCTGGGCCTCTGCAGGAGGGTGTCCACAGAGGCAGGGTGAGCTGATAATTAATTAATCCTATATAAGGAGGACTCCTGAGTGGAGTTAAGTAGCAGTACATATTGTTGAAGATTGCACATATTGCAGTCGAACTCCAGTGTAGCCAAACAGAAGTTTTGGGGACTCCATAGAAAGCTTGCAACTACCAGGATGCCCCTATGAGGAACCCAGAGCTCTAGCTGGGCATGGAAGACCTGTATGATCTCATCCCATCCCACTTTGTGATCAGAAGCCATTTATGAGAGGTTTTGTCTTGGTAATTGTCTTTTATACTGTTTAAACCAGATTTAAAATGCAAGTCTGTTGCAGGAGTTTTTTGATATTTATTGTTCTAATTTAGTTGACAAATTGATACTACTATAAAGCTAATGTTCTGTTAAATCTAGGTTGCTTGAAACAATACTTTACAGGTGCAACACTAGAATAATTGAAGTGTGCATGCCTATTATGCTGTTTAAAGTGATTCACCTGCCTTTGCATGCATTCAGTTAAGATTTACTTCTAATATCCAGTGTCATACAACAGAACATTTCAGAACAATCTGCATATTTAAAATGCTGTAATTCTGTTTGGCAAGTCAACTAAACCAAGTACAGGCTAACAGAATGGCAGTGTGTGAGCTTTCAAAGCCTCCTGTCTGTAAAACACAGTTCTGGAGCCCAGCTTGTTGGTAGGGTGGTGAGGTAATAGCCAAGCTGTAGCCTGGAGATACTGGCAAGGTTCAGAGGTGTAAGGTGAACCCTGAAGTTTCATTCATTAGAAAACACACTTACTTAAATGTATATTTAAAATCCTGATTTAGATTTGCTGACTTAATAGATTTCTGTCATCTCTAGAATATATTTCAATATAGAACTGTATGCTCCAAGTATACCTGCGAAGATGTGAAAGCAGTACAGGGTGAAAAACAAAAGATTTAAGTCTAGCTATAAATTGAATATTGATGATTTATGTTGGCAGTGGTGATTTCTGTGCTTAGAAGATCAAGAGTTTTTCTAGATCTGTGTCTTACTGTAACAATATTGGGTCAGAAAGCATTGACCTCACCAAGGATAAAAAACCCTTTTTACCTTTCTTACAAGAAATAGTATTATTGCAGACTTGAAGTATGGAAAAAACCCATTATTGCCTCCAAGGTGGTATGCCATCTTAATAAGACTTATCTTCAAGACAAGAAAAAATGTACTTTTCAAATCCCACATGCATTATAAACCACCACTTACAAAACCTTTGTTCTAAAGTGCTGGCAATTTTACCTGGGGCAAACATTTTACTGCACTTAAAAGGTCTCCACAGGATACTAGTAAATCTAAGGTGGACTGTAATGATCTATCGATACAATGAAATTTAAAGTTTCTGTTTTTCCAAGTTTTTATTGTTTCTATTCTTTTTTAAAAATGTGACTTCCATCCTGCTAACAAAATCTTAGTTTATACTTAGAATCTAAGGTTGGAAAAGACCTCCCAGATACCCAGCTGTTACCCTAACATTGCCAAATCACTGCTAAACCTTGCCCCTGAACACCACATCTACTTATTTTTTGAACACCTCCAGGGATGGTGACTCCATCACTTCCCTGGGCAGCCTGGGCCAATGCTTAACAACTCTTTCAGTAAAGAAATTTTTCCGAATATCCAATCTAAACCTCCCTTGATACAAATGGTAGACATTTCCTCTCATTCTGTGGCTTTTTACCTGGGAGAATAGACCAACCTCTTCAGAAATTATAGAAGATATAGTAAGTTTTAACCAAGTTTCACAAACTCACATGTTCTGCTTCAACTATTTGCTGACAATTTTACATGTTAATTTATTCTTTTCTGCCATAAATGCATCTGTCACTGAAGGAGATATTCCCAGATGCAGCAGGAAAGCATGCAGAAGTATTTTCAAAGTGCCAAAACTCAACAAAAGCACAAACTCTTTGCCTACATAGAATAATCTGGCAGAATGACTAACATCTATCGTTTCTCTCGGTGTGGTCCCAATCACCTATGTCCTGAAGGGCAAAAGGATCTCAAGATCAGCACTTTCCTTTCATCCCAGACAGTCCCAAGTACTAATTACAACAAATAAGAAGAAACTACCTGCTCACATCAACATGACTGCAAGACCTACAGCCTTCAGAAGTGTTATTTCTTATCTTATAACCTCTGGCTAGAAAAGCAGTTGAATTTTTAACTTCCTACTAATACTTGCATCTCACAACAGCTTTCAGAAACAAACTTCCTTCACCCAACTGCAGGCAGCTGACTGATGCTGCAGTTTACTTTATTCCACATTTTCACCTTTCCTTTTGAGCACTTTTGGAGGAGGAGGAGAAAATATATTTTAAGCGAGATATGGCTACTGAAAGGAATAAATTCATGGGTTGTTTTTTTCAAGAAATATCATTAGAAAAAACCAGCACTGTTTAAAGCAAATAGGCATTTGAAGTAAACTAACAACATAACCAGCAATCTCTCTGGGTCACGAGCCAGAAAAGGCCATCTGGCATTCCCAGTGATAGCATGAACAAGTGCTGCCACCTTTTATTGCATATTGATAAGGTCTGGTAACTGCTGGATTACTCCACCTGAATGCAAAATTCAGGCCACAGTGGGTAATGCTGTATTACAAGTGATAGTAAATGCAACACAAGAATAACATTATCAGGCACATGGCCTTTCTAGTTAGAAGGGATCTGCTTTTTTCCAAAGACCTGGGAACTGATAATTCTGCAATCAAAGTGTTTATTTGAGCTAAACCACAAAAATTAAGGGACTGCTTACACAAAAATAGATTCATTTCCTGAGGTGTACAACTGGCTGCCAGGCCTGGCCCACAGACTAGAGCTAGACAACAGTGTAGGAACAGTGGCTCATCATGAGCATCTCCAGAGGGTTAATGCAAGGTGAAATCCTACATCAAAGCAGGTGTGAGATAGCAGGCTGAGCAGGAGTGTGTTTGCATTGAAATCCTAATAAATGCAGCCCAGGAGGAGTTTGCCAGCTCTACCTTACACCTCCAGCAAGCTGGATTTTAACCAGCACAAAGCTTGGGTGAGAGGATTTTCTGTGAGCATGTGGACAGTAGGACATAATGCCTGGAAAATGAGGTTTATGATTGGGTTCTTTAACTCAGTTTACAAATTCGTGTCAGGATGATGTTGATTTTGCCTTTACTAAAATTTTGCATGTCATTGGCAGATGCTAAACCTTCTTCTAGTGAAGACAAGGCCTAGCTTCTGACTTACAATCCCACAATTAGCATTGTGCTGGTCACTCTTAAAAACATTAGAAATAGCAATATAATTTTGTTAGAATTGAGAGCTTTTGGTATAGTAACTGGGAGAGATAAGCTTAATAAAAAGAAGACAAACTTGGTGCCAGAAAGGTTTCCTTTTCTTCCTTACCTTCTTTTCCTGGCATGTATTTGAATGCCTCTCAGCCTTTTATACCTAGGAGCAGAGGTTATAATAATGGCTTTAAATATGTAATATTGTGCAATAAAACCCCTGCCATTAATGCAAGGTTAAGTATCTGATTTTTAAACCTGTGAAGGTCAAGAAAGTAAGGAGATAAAATTACCAATGCAATTTAGCTTGGAAGTTTAATGTATTAAACAGAGTTTACAGCTGCATGCTGTTGTGAAGGAACATCTGTCCCAGTAGTATGAAAAACATGTTTATAATGACTTAACTGGTTCTGTGACTGATGGTAAGCAGAGAAATCAATACCTAGCTGAGGTTGGACCATGCCATGTGGAGTTCGCAGTTCCTTGGGGCCAGGCAATCATCAGTCCTGTTCCCTTGCCATTTTTCCTTCTCAGGAGCATGAATTTATAAGACTCCACTGCAAAATGGACAATATGGCTAGCTCCATATCTAGAGGATAGTGGCTACATTAGCTGGACAGAGGAGGAAAAGGCCTCTTCAATCAATCAGTTTTTAGCTTCAGGCTTTAGGCTACTAATGTCTGATGGGATTTCTTGTACCATCCTGGGCAAAAGGCTGAAATAGGAACTGGAGAATGCTTGCACAATACAGACCTGGTGTTTTGAAAGATGAAAGCTTGTTTTAGTGCTTTTACAAGTGGGAAGAAAATGGTCTTCTTTTTACTTTCATCTCTGTTTCTATGCACCTTTATGAAGTCCAGTTAAATTCCTCAGTCTCAGAACCCCCTTGACAATTTAGCCATATTGAATTTATTGGTTTTTCAAATTGATTGTGGCAAGTGGCATGATTCCTGCCTGATATTTCATTCTTAGGTGATGTATTTTGTCCACCATTGGCTGTGAAATATTCTGTTGTAATTCCATGCAAAAGAAGTTTTACAAGAAGTTTTATAGTTACTTTGCTTGCAGCAAGTCCTGTTGCAGCAGTATTTAAAACCAGAACTAGGTGAAAGTCTCTCAAAGGATTAAATGCAATGAGTTTAGTTTGCTTTTAATTAAGCTTTCTTCTTCCTCCCTTGAAGCTTAGTCTCCTAAGAGGCTTGGCACATGCTGTGGAAACATTCACCAAAATTCACATCAGCTCACTGAAAACTGCAGCAAGGCCCAAATCTCAGCCAGTCTTACAGGATCTCATGGCTCATCTACGATGGGTGCCTGTTGTTTGAAATGAGTCAATATTCAGCATGAATTTAGTCTCAGTCAGACCTGAATTTTAGTTCTATTGAGCTAATATCCCTAAAAAAAAAAAAAAAGAAACATGGGCAGTGATGTGTTAATATGATGTCTATCAACTGGATGTGAGCTTTTGAGGAAGCTCACTCAAGGACTCAGCTTATTGAAGGAGGGAAGCTGCAATTATACAGAAATAATTTTGTGTCTCGGGTGATCTTTGCAAATGCTTCTTTATTTTGTTTTCCCCTTCTTTCCTCCCCATCCTGACATCAGCAAAACCAACTTCTTTCCCTTTCCCCAGCTCTGGTTTTCTATGTCCACCTTCTTCATCTTTATCACTGCAAATGATGGGGAGATGGGTTGAAGCAATAAGGAAAGACCTCTTCTTTGGTTGGTTCTTCTTGCCAGAGCTTTTGTTTGCTACTTACCTCATGGCAGCTTACATATTAGTAAACAATAATTTGGACAGTCTGAAAAAATTTATTCCAGGCTACAGATGTTAGTTGTTTTCTTGGAAGTGTATAAAAAATAGCAGGGAAGAGAACTGGTGCCAAACTGGATTATCATGTGCCAAGAATGAATTTTTACTCATAGCAAGACTCAAATCCAGATCAAAATCAAGAGTCTGCTCCATATGTGGTCAGAGGGGCTCACAGGTGTTTGGGAGGCATGATGTATCCCTGAGAAATTCCAACAGTGCAGTGGTGAGGAATGTGTAAGGAAGGAGAGAAATACAAGGAGGCAGAGGTGTTCATAACTGGCCTGGCTCACTGCCAGTCCTTCTGTGTGGGTGATGCTTCTGGAGGTACTGTTGCAGTAGGTAATGCCTAGAGGTCTGCTGGACCATAGGGGATTTTTTTTTCTCTGTTAATCCTTTTCCTGCATTTATTCTTTTAAAGGAAAGGTTTTGGAAACACTGAAAGGTCTTTATACATCTTAATAATGGAGCTTATTGAAGTATAGAAAACTTCAATGCCTTTGCCAAAGGTCTATGTTAAATTTGTGCCAGATTTAAAATTAAAATTGATGTTTTCTCTCTCCTAGTTCTAAAGTCACTCTCACTCTGACACAGTCCTAACATAGTTTTTCTGAGTCAGCCCTCAGGAAACATGGGAGACTGACAGGATCTTCCAAGATGGAATGGGTTGTTAACTCATTCCTAAAATGTGTTCTACCCCCTCCTATGGTAAGTGAGACCTAGCTATGTATGTTGGAAATTGGAAGAAATTAGAATGGGTGTTAAGCTTAAAATAAAACAAGATAAACAACCTGGCAGGAGAACAACATACATGTCAATAGGCTGACCACTTTCTGTACCATGGGGCAAGCAAGATGCTGCCAGAAGATTTCTATGGCATGAAGATCCCTTCATAGAAGGTTAAGTATAAGAATGCATCCCACTTAAGAGAGGATTTCCCAAGAGGTAGCTTACTTCAGCACAGCCCTAAGCCTGAGCTCTCTATAATAAATAAATATGCAGCTACATGGACTGTTACTCAGCCTGTTGCATAAGAAGGTTGAAATGATGTTATTGGTAAAGTTAGTAGAGGGAGTAAGAAGGAAATTAATAATATAACTGGAAAGATTTGATAGCTTACAGAAAATCCATTTATAACCTTAAGGGGCTTGTTCATAATTGTTCCTGCTTTCCCCAGAACAGTTGGAGAATGTGTCATAACCTACATTTTTTGAAAGGGCAGCAGCTATAGTGTATTTTCACAGTCTGTTTATCTTTTAAAAAGCCTTAGGTATCATAATAAACTAAAACAATATTAGTAAAGTTCAGTTACATTCGCTTGTTTATTTTTCTGAGGTCAGAAAATTCATATTAATATCAGAGAGGCAGGGATACATCTTATAGCTGTGCTGTGCATTAATGAAGAAACTAGCAGACTGCATAATGTTTTTAATACATTTTTTGCTAAATTGTTTGTCATAAGCATCTTACCTGTGTTTAATGTGTGCCTGTTCTCTAGGTTGAACACCTAGTTTCAGAACTGAGTGGTGTGTATTTAAGTCCTATATGGTAATGGACAAAGGGTTTCAAAAAGGGAGGAATTGAACGTTATGCATTTTATTGGAGCTTTGTGAAATTGCAGTCTTGAATTTGCTACAAGCCAGTGGAGCTAAACCAATGTCCACAAAGAAGGGATATTTTAGAGAAGTAAACCTGTAGCTTTTTTTTCCCTCCTTCCTCTTGCTGTCTTAGATGTTAAAACTATAATACTTTGTGCTAACAATGTGCTTTAGACTATGGACTTTGCAATATTTCAGATTATTACTACATTACTCGATTGTATTTTAGCATTGATGCTAGATGCCAACTTCCAGGTGAAGAAGTTCTGAACGAGCAGTGAATTTTACACCTCAGTGGTATCTTCTTTTACTGTTAATATGTTGTACTAGACATAAAATCACACTAAGTTAAAATCAACTCAAGGTTTATTGATAAGTCTTTCCTTCAGGTCAGGTAGAAAGTAAGTGTAATAATCACTTCAATAAGTTAAAAGATATATTATCTCATTATCTTTATAAATGCCACCCAAAGTCAAATTAAAAATGGCACAACTGTCTTTCATTCATTTGAAACAAAAGAAAATTATGAGAAAAAATAAACATTAATAATTTGTGGTAGACAACCACCTAAAATATCAGCTATTTAGACCACTCTCCTCAACATTAACTTCTTACTTTTAATCTTGAAAGCAGTGTTTTCTAACAGATCAACTTTGCATTTATTAATGATAAAAATTGTAGAGTGGATTGTACAACCTAGATTAAATGATTTAGAAATAAGAGGATGTATTTTGATGTAAATATAATCAGTAAATTGAACAATTATTCATTATTGCGACATGCATGTCATAAAAGACGAATACTGAATGTTATTCTACCATGTTAATAGTGACAATAGTATTTACCTTCAATTTAATCTTTTAAATTAATAAGGATGTCCAACTACTAGAAAATAATCAGGTTTTAAGTAGCATGGCTCTAGAAATTAAATTCAATAAATTTTCTGTCTGTCTATGTGTAACTATTTTCTTTCACATAATATAGATGAGGTTCAGTTAATAAAAATGATGTACTAATCTGGTAAAATGGCCACCTCTCTTTTAGAACTTTTCTTGCTTGTAATATTGAATTTTTTTAAGTCGAAGGAAAAACTTCTCTCAAGTATCCCAGCTAATTGGAAATCTGTACTTGTGATATAATGTGAAAGAAAGTAGTCAAGACAGTGGAAGGTCTCTAAGGGATGTTAAAAGATAACAAGCCCTGCTCGTGTGGAGCTGACAGCTGCACTTAAAATTCAGCAGATTAACAGATAATACTTTATTACTCTCTTCTGATTATCATAACTCTACATTTTATTTATAAATTTTTAAGTGAAGCCTGCAAGCACTGAAATCTGTAATGTTCCTCACCTCTTCCTTATTTACTTTATCTACATCTCACTCTCAGTTCCTAGCATCTCCAGCAGAGGTAATTTCCACAATCTTTTCTCATCTTGCAGGCAGAGTTAGTACCTTTTTTTTTTTTTTTAGCTATCAGAATGTAAGTCTAAGTGAAGAAGGGTAAATGTGCTCTGTGCTCAGAGGTAAGGAACACCAGATTTGTGTCAGACTGTGTGCAATCTGACTCTGGTCACTTCCCATGTCCACACAGCACCAAGCTGAAGCAAGGATCCTATGGCAAAGAGTGTTCTTGTAATTAAAACCCACACCATTCCATTAAGGTTTAAAGGATAGGTATCAGTCTGGCATTGTGTGACACTGACAGCCTGACGTAGAAACTTTTGAAAGATATATAGCCTGTTTTTTGGAGAAAAACAAACTGTAAACATCATCTCAGTAGATGCTGCCACAGACTATTGCACTTGCAGTCCTCATTCTGCTGTTGCTGTTGCAGGAGTGGCATCTTGTAGCCTCATGATGTCAGCCATGTGCCACCTGCAAAGCTCTTCCTTGGCATCCAGAGTGGCTTTGTGGAAACAGCTTTTGCCAGTCTGGGCAAGCCTAGGACAAAATAACTCTTGTCAGGTTATTCATTCTATGGAGGAGGGTCTGAGAGGTGCTCCTGCATGATGCTACGGGCCATCATCCCACATCCCAACCCTTGGTGGGCACAGTTTGCGCTTCCAGCTCCTACAACTGTGAGTCTAGCATTTTGGAGACAAACCTAAAGCCATTTATGCTCCCACAAGCCCTGATCCCAGCTCCACTGCCTGCTCCTCCTAAGCACATCAGACATTTCTGAGTAGACCTCCTGTAGAGTTGCCTTAGCACAAACCAGAGTTTCCATGGAAAATAATGTCCTCCAGCCAAATGAAGTTGTGCTGCAATGACTTAATGAACCTGTGTTAGTGAATGCTCCCTGCTTGTGTCTCTTGTCTGGGTGCACCTTCTGCTATACAAAACCACAACAAAATGGGCTGCTTTGCTCCAAATAAGGGTTGATAGTTTAAAAAATATCAATGTGGGCAGGGCAGCAAAAAATTCCCAGAGCAGCTCATCAACAGCTGGGTTTTGTGTGAATGTTTCTGTCCACGGCACTTGCTACCCATGAAAATGAAACTACTCAGTCTCTTCATAAATATCCAAAGAGCTATAATGTCATCAGTCTTCCTAAAAATAAAATATTAAACACTGTAAATGGTATTTGACCTCAATTATGGTGTCTGGAGGATTAAAAATGCCTGTGCTGTGTGTCTGTGGCTTGAGCCTGTGTCTGGGGAGGCCTGGGAGGAGGGCAGCCCCCATGAGCTCTGCCTTCCTCCAGCACCTGCTACCAGCATTGAGAGCACAGCACTTCTCTCTGTTTTCCATTGTGCTCTAGAAACTGTGTTGGAAATAGAGAAAATGTGCTGCTGTGACATCTCCAGACATTATCAACTGTATGGTAGCAAACTGCATCCCAGCAGCTTTGCTTACAGGTTTTCAGAGATAATGTTTTTACAAGACTATTTTTAAAATCTATACTTGCAGTTCCCTTCTAAGCACTAATAACTTATGTTTCAAAACAAAGATGAATTTGCTATGGAGAGGTGCCCTATTTTTCATTAACAGCCAATAAATAACATTTTATGTTGCTGAATGAGTGAAGCTGAAACAGTGCCTTAAGTTATTTGAGAACATAGGATTATTATGGGCTAATGTATCTGTTCTCATTTCTGTCAGAAGATCCATCATACTTCCATTTTGAAATCAGAGATAAGGAGCAAAGAATATTATCTGGCTCCAGGGTTTTGATTTGCAACTTGAAGAAAGGAAGGGAAGAAGAAGGAGCAGGTGAACAACAGAGGATTTTGTCTGCATGGATATAGCTTGGTTACTAACAAGAAAATGAATAATAACCAACACAAAGTTACTAAGATGTGGTGGGTTGACCTGGGCCGAGCACCAGGTACCCACCAAGGTTCTCTATCACGTTCTCGCCCCACACCTCCCACAGCACAACAAGAGGGATAGAACGGATGGAAACAGCCCATGGGTTTTAGTAAAGGCAGTTTAATAAGCAAAACAAAGAAAAGCAAGGCCACGCGCGTGAAGCAAAGCAAAGCAAAATTGAGCTTTAGTCTCTACTTCCCATAACAGGCCATGTCTGGCCCTTTCCTGGGAATCAGGGCTCCGGAACGCGTAGTGATTGCTTGGGGGGCAGACATCTTCTTCCCGCCCCTTTCCTTTCCCCCCCTGCCCTTTATCCCTGAACTGATGTCATATGGTATGGAATAGCTCTTTGGTCAGTTTGGGTCAGCTGTCTTGATTATGTCCCCTCCCAGGATCTTGTCCACCCCATCCCCTCAGTGCTATGCCAGCCTTGTGGCAGTCACAACATCACATGTTATCTTCAATCTGAGGCACAGCGTTTCTGAAAACTGTATGGGAACATTAACTCCATCTCAGCCAAACCCAATACATAAGAGTAAGTCATACCAAACCAATCCTCTTCTGTGGAAAGCAGCACGTATCTTAACTTCGTTGCCTTTTGCAACTGCATCAGAACTTGTACCATAAGTAAGCTGAGAACACCTGGTCAGGTGCATTGGCTGTGGGGAGAGGAGAGAGTAAATCTGAGGAGTTTCTGATGGTTCACATTTTGCTAGTGAGGCTCCATTGGCGCTGGTCTGTGTTTGGTGCCAGCCTGTCTTTGCTAGTGCCTGGGATGGCAGAACAGAGATCCCGCCTATGAGATGTGGAGGAAATACCCAGCTGCTGGGGGCTGCAAGGAAACTGGAAAGTAAGGTTAGGATTCCAAAGGGGTTTAATAAACTGGAGCAGTTGTCTGAAAATAGGATGCTGTTCCACCATGGCAAGGACATCACGGCAGGAATAGTTAGCGGCCTGAGTATGAGATGGGTAGATGGCTATTTTGTAGGGAGCACATACAGGGTTATAGTGGATCACAGACAAAATATGAGTCAATAGTGGCCTGCAACAGAGAAGTCAAAAAGCATTCAGGGATATATAAAGCAAAGTGTTGCATTCTTACTAATGTTGCCTGGCACCAAAAGGCCTCAGCTTTTTCCCTGCGCTCAAACAGGGCAACTGGACCACAGGAAAGGTATTGAGCATTACAGAAATGCAGAGGAGAGCAGTGAGAATGATCAGCAATGTGAAAACAATAGGGAGGAGTAAGGAGTGGGAGAAACAGAGTCTAAAGAAGAGAAGACGTGGTAGATCTTAAAATGACCAAGAAAGACTGACGCAAGCTGAAGGACTTACCTGCTATAATGCCTCACTTGATTCTGAAGGGTTGGTAAGCTCCAGTTGTAACTGTTAATCCCTTGTTCAGCTCAAAACCAGACTTTTATCTATTCTCTGATGATACACACAGTATATAAAAGGGAGGAGATAGGAATCAAAATAAAAATAACAAAAAGAGGAGATAAGTCATTTTACCCATATTCTATTTGAGGCTTTACATTTTGGAAGTCCATACTGGCTAGAAAATCTATTTTCTTTCATTTTGAGGATGGATTGTATTTTTTTTATTGTTTTTTTTTTCTTTTGTATATTTTTGTATATTCCAAGTTTTGGTGCTCTGAGCTGGCATACTTTCTTCACTAGAAGTTGCTTACATGATTAGAAAGATGTAACTATTCTCATTGTCTTGGTGGTAATTTTGTAAGATAATGATAAAACATACAGTAATATTAAACTCACTTTTGGAAAAGCTGAAGGCCAAACTTGATCTGATTGTGTCTCTGAGTCATACATTATTTTACCTATAAACTACTAATTAAAAAAGTAAGTGCATTGTGCCCAATAAATGTCCAGTTGGATTTGTGTTCTCAAGTAGTTTCTTCTTTCAAAGAGAAGTAAAAAATCATTTTAAAATGTTTAATGGAAGTGTATTATTTAAATAATGCTTTAGCTTTTGTCTTAGCTCTTAATTTTGTTAATGTAATCAAAGTAATCTCTGCTTAGTTTATGTGGCATATTCAATAATAACACTATGCTTTTCCATCAAAATACACTGAGTGCTGGCTTCAATGCCTACTAGACTTCTTTTGAATTTGCAAATAATTTCAGGTATTTTGTTTATTATTCTAGACTGATAAATCCACAAACTAGAACTTAGTTAAAAGCTCTTCTTTTCTCCAAACTTCAATCCTGTGGCTTTATAAAAAAAAATATAACCTTTTAAAATCAAAGAAATTCTCTCTTTTGTAAGGGCTCATTTGCTTGTTAGTTCACTTTAAGGTCTTGAGTTGGAATACTGAGTAATTCCTGTTAGTTGCATGCTTGTTGTCTAGGGAGCCCAAGGAGGAAATGCAGATGATTTTTGGGTAGGCCAACAGATGTACACTCAAAGTCTGCTTGATGTGATTCACCTTGGCTAAAAGATATATGGGCAAGAGCATCTGTAACTGAAACTCCAGCATAGATAGGGTGGTGTTGACAAGCAGGTGGAGAGGCTATAGGGAGCTACAGGAAAGAGAAGAGTTGGAAATACTTTTGGCCTGACTTCAGCAGGGCAGGCAAAGTGTAAGATCCTCCATACAGCTGTGGAGTCAGAGGGGATTCTGCTTTCCTTCAGGCATCTTCCTTTGAATATCTAAGGGCTTTGAGACTGTTTGAGAAAGCTTGAGCTCAAAATTAGCCAGAAAACTTTCTGAACTCCTGCTTAATTTGTTTTACTGTTTTAAGAATTTTTTTTCTCCACATTTCTGTTAGTAATTCTGTACAAACTTCACTCAGATAAGAGCTACTTCAGCAGCATACTATGAATCTCTGAGCTCACCTAACTTGCATAAAATTGAGTGTATTGCAGGTGCCCTCTCTTAACTAGGAAAATTTAAAGCTACTGACTACAAATCCAAGCATGAAATGATCCAAAGTGGAACTCTGCATCTCATATGGCCTTTTCTCCTTCATCTAAATTTAGCCCTCTAGTATACAGATGCATCTTGCTGTGCCCTTGCACCCAAGGACAGGACTTTGCCTTCAGCATCTAGGCAAAACACTCTCCAGTGCTTCTAGGCAGTAACAGATTGCAGTACTGTAGTTGTCAGTGCAGTATTCAAATTGCAGATGAAGATTTCTTTTCATGAACAGAAAAATACCAGACAAACATCAGAAGCAGTTTGTAGAGCCAGGCTGCTGGCATGAAACTTTTTAAGCATAGGGAGAATTTCTCATATGTCCATGGAATATGTATAGGTTCTCAAATTGCTCATTGACTGGCATGAATGGACAAGTACATTTAGGTTCATAGCTAAGGTATTTAAATGAGTTGCAAATAGCTTGAAATTTGCTTTCTAAAGTTTTTTCAGTTGAACTGTGGGCTAAATTGTGGCAGCATGGCCTTGGAAATACCTGCCTTGATCTTGCTTTGTCTGAGTTTTAGCTTGCTCTTGTGGTGCCTTGTGTCCTTAAACCAGTCATGCAGTCTTTGAAGGAGTTAAGACTTTTAAGTAGTGTTCAGTATTACTTATTTGATGTTATCAACTCTTATTTTTAATGTAACAAGATCAAACTGAAGTCAATGGCTTTGGAAAGTAAAGATGGTGTTTATTGTGAGAGTGTTAGTCTGGGATTTCAGAGATTTGTTATAAGCTTTTGGCCCTAACATTGTGCTGCAATAGACTTGGTCTGGCTTGGTAGAACCAGCTGCTAGCAAAACCACAGACTCCAGAAAGCTGTGTGAGCACAGCTCACTGGAAATTGCTTCTCTTACTCCTGCCACTCAGGCCATGGAGGCCTCCTCATCTGCCTCCTCTCTGGTCACTGTAAGGATCTCACTTGGCTCACTGCCACTGGCAGCCACATCTTGTCAGACCTGTGGAAAGTCCCTTTGCCTTGTTGCATCTGATTTCTTCATTTCATAAGTGTGTTTCTTTTGTCCATTTCTTGTATATAGGTTGTAAGAACCTGTGTGTTCATCTAATACACTCAGACTTTGAAAACCTGAGTTCAAGTCCCTATTCAAATCCCATCACTTTCTGTTGTGATGACTGGCCTGTCACAGCTCAGTAGAAAATCCATATTCCTTATTCCAGTACCTTCTGCTTTGTGAATAGTTTCAGAAAGGTTTGAGTTGGAAGATCAATTTAACATCCCCTCACGGCCCTTTCCCATATTAGTTTATTTCTGCACTGTAACCTTGGTTTATACAAGTGCAGTTATCTTCTGCCTAACCAGTAACATTTCCAAAAGTAAAGCCATGAACAGTAGATTCAGGTGCTTCCTGCAAAATCATGTTTGCAGCATTTACAGATCAATGATATCAAGTTAACTCATTGGGTCTGAGTCTGATTCTCTCAAACATTTAAAAACACAACAGGTACCATGGTTCTAAGCATTTCCAATAACAGATTCCCTATGTTTAATATCAGCATATATGCAGACCCTTTGTGATCAATGTTTTAGCCTTTTAAAGAGTTTAGAATCATACAAAACCAGGTTGGAAGGGCCCTAAAGGATTATCTGGTCCAATCTTTCTTGGCAAAAGCACAGTGTAGACAAGGCTGCCTGACACCCTGTCCAGCTGAATCTTAAAAGTGTCCAGTGCTGGGGACTCCACCACTTCTCTGGGGAGTTAATTCCAATAGCTGATGATTCTCATAGTGAAAAAATCTTCCTCTTGTGTCTAATTGGGATCTCCTCAGGAGTAACTTGTACTCATCACCCCTCACGTTTTCTATATGAGTCCTTGTAAAAAGGTAGTCTCCATCTCTTTGTAGCCATCCTTTGAATACTCTTCACATGTAAACATTTTCTTGTTTAGACTGTAATCCATTTTATAGGTGTATCATAATTTCCTATTTTATGTAAACATTCTTTATCTTTCTTTTTCAATACAGGCAGTCTCTAGAGTAGTAGTTGCTCATTTAGATCCTATCCACCCCACTCCCACAGCTCCTTTCTACTGCTGCCACAACCTTGCTCAGGTTCTTTTCTCTTTGTTTTGTTTTTCTTTTTTCTTTTCAGACCTTATGACTCAAAAACACACTCTCAGCTTTTGCTACCTTGAGGGAGCCTGGCTTTCTTTTGTTTATTTTGGATCCTTTCTTCTCCTATTCTGTTGGGGTTTTTTTGTCGCTTTTTTTTTTAAGGAAAGAGAAATCAATATTCTGGGCTTACTTTGTAATATCTATATATATCTCCTTATGTCAGTATTAATCTCTGTGTTTTTGCCTTTGACATTGTTTTATTTTCCAGCAGCCTTCACCTTGCATAATTTCAAGAAGCAATGGTTTTCCATCTTGACCTTTCCTAGCTTTGGTCGTTTAAACAATTCTTTTTAGCTCACTGCTTATATCTTGACTTGTATCTTTATTCTCAAGCAGAAGTTGCAAAAATAGTTCATGTTATGTATGAACAAGAGAATAAAGCCAGATTTGAATTTCATTGTGTGTGTGAATACTGTTTTGGTCATTTTTACCTCCTGCAGAAAATCTCTGCCACTTGCCTTTGTGAACCTCCAGTCTTCTTCAGTAATTTGGTCCTGTAAACTGATGGCAGGTCGTGGCTGTTGAGAGGAAAATGATTGCTTGGTTTAGAAGGGCATAAGATTTAAAAGTGTTTTAATAGCAGGAAAAAGATTTTGAAATGGTCTCTGTATTAAAGGGCAAATGAACATACTGGATTGATAGTGGCTTGTGGTATTAAACAGACAGGCTGATTCAATTTGTGCCCGTTGGAATTACCTCAGACCTAGTTCAAATGTGGAATAAACAGACTTGATGATCACAAAGACTTGGACCTTCTTTCCCTGAGACATTCACGCTAGTCAACTCTTTGTTGACTGGCAGGAGCTTGGCACCGTAGTGAAGGCATGCAGCTTTTGAACAGGGTAATCCAGGTTTGCTACACTGGTATGACAAATCTGTCTCATACCTGACACAGGCTCTGACAGCACTAACAATCTGATAAATAAGTCGTGGGTAATGCATGCCAAAAAATGCTTTGGGGAAAAAAAGGCAGGCAAGAAGGAGGAATTTAAGAGCTGACCAGGACTATGTTTCTTTCTTCTCTTAGCTCTAAGGCAAAGTGATTAAAAGTGTCTGTATTCTCTCAGTAAACTTAACAAAGTTATTCCCTTCTCCCTGTTACAGTACATATACTAGCAAGTTACATGTCTAAATCAAAACCATTTCTAAACAGGAGGAGGGGAAAAAAAGATCTTAACCAGGTGTCAAAGAAATCAGCTGGGAAATTGGCTGATCCCTTCAGGAAAACTACTATGGCAGAAGAGTAAAATTTTGAGAGTAGAGTTAGTATAGTACAACAATTCTTAACAAAATTATGATCATTAGGATACAAGTTCTTTCTGAATCAGACTGAGAATTTGCCTAGTTAGGGTTTTTTTTTGGAAGCACTCTCCACTTTTTGATCAGTTTTAACAGAAAAGCTTCTCCAAACCAGGTTATCTGCAGAGTTTGGGGAGGTGTTATCTCTCAGATAAGAAGGTGATACAGAACTGGCTCTGGCACAGAAAAGAGAGAGAAAGACATCATTCTTTGAACTCTGGAGAGTTCAACTAACACATAATTTCAAACTGAGTTCCTGTGACTCAGAGGCAGAAGAAAAGGCATGTCTGGACGATTTGTGTCTCAGTTTAGGTGCACAGAGGCGGAACACATCCCCTTGGATAAGGGAGGCAGGCACTGTGAGAAGGCAAGTGTGGGCTGTGCTGTAGGATCCAGATCTCACCTCTGCAGGAGCTGCTCCTGCACAGCTACTTAGCAGCCTCTGTTCACAGTGTGAGGCTTGGAGCTAGTGTAAATAAACCATACAGTGCATCCATGTGTTCTTCTTCCTAGGGGAAACTGACTGTTGTCAAGTGTCCCAAATCTCAGCTGATAAAAACAGGAAGCAATATAGAAGATAGAGTTATGTCTGTCTGCATTCTGTAAGGCAGAGACCTTCTTCCTTTCCAAACCTGCCTTGCTGTTGCCTGGGGATTGATCCAGAACTTCTGTTCTAAAGCACAGTGAAAACTTGTTCTAAATAATAAATGTTAGTTTTGGATGTGGCAGCTCCTACCCAGATCTCATGAGCATGAAATAGTTTACTGAAGAATGTTAATTTTAGAGGTAGATATTGTGGTGGATATGATATATATTCTGGTATGTTCTGCTTCTTCTCCAACTGATCCCAAAGTTAAAAAATTAATTGAGCATAAAGATTTAGTATTAGGCCCACAGAACATGTCATGTTCTACAGATTTGGCAGTTAAATAACTTAAAGTGGGAATAATTTTATACATAATTCTATGAGTGTTTATATATATGGAGTATTGCAAACTCTTTTACATTTGGGACATGATATAAAAGTTGGCAAACCCTCTCAAAGTGTCATCACAGAATGGTTAAGGTTGCAAGGGAACATCAGAGGTCATCTAGTTCAACCTCCCTGCTCTAGCAGGGTCACCCTAGAGCACATTACTCAGGATTATGTCCAGATGGTTTTTCAATATGTCCAGGGAAGGAGACTTCACAAACTCTCTGGGCAGTTTGTTCCAGTGCTTAGTCACCCTCACAGTAAAGAAGCTCTTCCTTGTGTTTAAATGAAACTTTCTGTGTTCCAGTTTGTGCCCATTGCCTTGTATCCTATTGCTTGGCACCACTGAGAAGAGACTGGCTCTATCCTCTTGACATCCTCCCTTCACATACCCATATACATTGATAAGGTCCCCTCTCAGCCTCCTCTTCTCCAGGCTGAACAAGCCCAGCTCTTCAGCCTTTCCTCATAAGGGAGATGCTCCAACCCCTGATCATCTTTGTAGCTTTCCACTGGACTGGCTTCAGGAGCTCCACATCTTTCTTGTACTGAGGAGCCCAGAACTGAATACCTGCTGGCAAGGCTCTTCCAATGCAGCCCAGGATACCATTGGTCGTTTTGACCACAAAAGCACATTGCTGCCTCATGGACAGCTTGTTGTCCACCAGGATCTCTAGGTCCTTCTCTGCAGGACCACATTCCAATAGGTCAGCCTCCAGCTTGTACTGGTGTGTGAAATTATTCCTACCCAGATGCAGGACCCTGCACTTGTCTTTGTTGAATTTCAGATAGTTCCTCTGTTCCCATCTCTCAAGCCTATGGAGATCCTTCTGGATGGCTTGCTGAGCACTCTGGGCTATCAGCCACTCCTCCCAGTTTTGTATTAGCTTAAATTGAGCCCTCAAATGTACTCAGTTCAATCCATCATCTGCTGTTATTTCAGTGACCTGTATGGAACAAGGTTTTCTGACAGGAAAGCTGAGTATTAAATTTGCCTAGAGAGCAGATCATGTTTCTCTAACGTAGGGGTGGTCTCCCTATGACAAAATTAGTGACTTCTGATGTTAATTATGGTACACCAAGGAATGACACCTGCAGGACCCCAAGAGAGGTACATTCCTGGAGTGAAACTCTGCTTAATCTAAAAGGAGGTAAGGGGTATCTACCTACCTAATGCACAAGAAGTAAATGCACTTCATTCAACTTACATTACACTTTATAACATGAGAGAAAAAGCCTTTTTAAATGAAAAGAAAATCGTATTTTCCCTTTTGGAGTACCAAATAGTATGGCTATTTTCCCATTAAAAACATTTTTTTGTTTAATAGCAATTTCTAGGAGATTTTAAGCTAATGCACTATGGAGATACACCTATACGTGCATACATATATATGTTCCTTGAAGCATGGCTATTAAGCAAGTTTTCTTCACCAAGAGGATTATCAGACAGTGAAACAGGCTGCCCAGGGAAATGGTAGAATCACAATCCCTGGAAGTGTTCAAAAAATATGTAGATATGATGCTTGGGGATATGATTTATTGGTGGGCATGGTAGTGTTGGGTGGATGGTTGGACTCAATGATCTCAGAGGTCTTTTCTAACCATAATGATTCTATGATTCTATATAACGTGCCTCACCTTTTTGGCAAAGGTTAATAATGGTAGAGAGTAGGCAGAAAAATTAACTCCTTCCTACTTATTCTCCTGCTTTCTAGGTAGAAAAAGTGTTAGTGTAATCTTTTTTCTTGAAAACAACCCTATGAAAATTCAAAAAGCATAGAACCAGGGACTTATTAAGCATCCACATGAATGAATAATTTAAGCCATGGATGAATTAACTCTGCCAATGACTGTGCTCTTAAAAAAAGTTTACATTAAATAAAAAAACCCAAACACTTTCCCTTCTGCCTAACAGTTCTGTTTTCTGTTCCTATCACAAGAGATCATGATTTATTGTACCCTATTTGTTGAGGGGTTTAATGGGATTTTGAAATAATTCTTCAGCAAACAAAGAACATTGGCTGTTAAAATGACAGTTAGAAGTTAAAACTTAGTAACTTTTAACTTCAAGTAACTATACTGAGCCAGTACATTTTTTCTATGGAGTGCAATTAGTAAGACTGACTCCTACCTTAAGCTCCTTGCAGTCTTTTTGGGCAAATAAGTAGAATAAGTGGCTTATAAGGCAAGATTCAGAAAGATTTTGTATTTGCAAGAAAAAAAAACCAACTGGATAATTTTCAAAAAGGTCTAAAGCAGCTATGAAATTCTAGAGAATAATTATTCTTTTACTTAATTCTGTATCTTGTTTAAAACAGAAGCTGTACATAAAGTCATCATCATATCTAGTGACTGTACAGCAAAGAATATTGAACAATCAAGAAAAGAAAAATCAGTGAAGTGCTGAAATGTCTGGTAGAAAAGGAACAATGTCAAATTCATCCTCAAGAAAAAAAATGTACTGGCATAAAACTACAGTAGCTGTAGGTTACCTCTAGTTTCATATCAGATGCTGGAACCTAAGCATTGTTCTTTATCAACAATTGTTTCTGTTTTATAGCTACACATGAACTATCCTCAATGATGCAGAATAACTTTCTAATTGTCTATAAATAGATGGGGATGTATATTGTGCCAAAAAGTCACTTCTAGAAATACAGTAAGAAACTGCAAGGTGGTGAAAGCGGTTGAGGTTTTCAAATCCAATCTTGGCAAGGGGATTTGTTCATTAGCACTAACTCTTGTAGCCATTATGGAGGCAAGGTAATAGAAATCTTTTTTATTGATTGGGGCTGTACTTCAAGAAAGGCATAATTGCCACCCTAAATTTAATCTTGTAGATACTCATCTGGTGCCAATGTTCTGGTTTAGTATTAATGTCTTCCTGGAACTGTTAAAGTGAATGCTAAAACCTTAACTTCATTTTAACATTGCTAACTGTGATCTAGATCACTATGTAGGGGGAAAACAGCAAGTATTTCTGACATCTGGTCCTTCAACTACGTGTTTAGTAGGAAATTTGCAAGGAGTGGCACATATAATTTGCTTTTTCAATCTTTTGAATTTGGGATACTATTTGCATTGGAGCAATTCCTAACAAAAAATGAGACAGAACTTCAAAAATAAAGAATAGAGTCATTTATTGGAAAACGGATTGGATACATTTGAAAGTATTTTGCTATACTAGTTAGATATGGAGGGAAATTGCTACTGTTAGGAGCTGGGTGAAAGAGAGGAGGAATGTTTCTGTGAGTTATAGCACTGACAGTTTTCCCAAGCTTTTTAAACACTTACTTTGCAACATTCAAAGGTCTCACAGTCAGTGTTTCTTATTGTTATAAATTGAAACTAAGGGTCAGATCAAACCTTACGTTTAGTTACACTTGAAGCCTTGAAGGTTCTATCAAAAAATTCTTCGTTATATAATTGCTGCCCTAAGTTACCCACTGGAAGAGTGAGAGAATGTCAGAACTTCTGCATTCCTTCATCAAGGCACTGAGATTTGGGTCGATAGCCTCTCTGAATCTTGCAGTGGGACAAACAAAAGGAGAGCACGAATGCCCAGAGCATGGTTTGGGATTTACCTTACTGAACCTGAGAATTGTCCAAGGTGACAGTTTAAAACTCTTTTTTTCCATGTGAACGTATAATTGGTGTCCTTATGCCTTTCTTCACTCTCCTTCCTCCTCCCCCAGATTTCCTGCCACTGCTCCATCCCCTCCCAAGTCAGCTTTGCTGCCTGTGATAATACATGTGGCTTGTCTTCATGCAATTGGTAGGTGAGCCAATGGCAGATTTCCATAAACCTCAATTTTCAGATTAAGATGCAAATTTCTGAGAGCACCTAGATTTTCCAGCATTTCCCTAAACCCCTATTGTATAATTAGAAAGCTAGTTTGCTGAAGTGTTTCCAGGGATTAAGGCTACATGGGGCCTTGTGTGTCCTTAGCATGCCAGCCATTAAATTACATTGAAGCCATTACAGAGGGCAAAGCAGAACTCAGGTAGAGAGGCAACTAAAAGCCACGATTTTATTAGGTGGTGCATTAATATCTTCACAAATAAATACTGCCACATTAGCAGCTTAGAAAACCAAAGCATTTGGCTTTAGCAGTTCCTCAGTAGAAATGCACTACAGGCTGGAGCTAGTGTTAGTTAAATGTTATTTACTTGGTGGTCACTGAAATTTCTTAGTAGAATCAGGATCTTATTTATTCACTTTTGTCTAGACTGTGGGTAAACACACCTGTATGAAAAAAATGGGAAGAAATGAGGAAATTTATCTGTGCCTTCAGAGTTTAATGAAAGCAGAATAACAGGGCACTAAAAGCTTTTATAAAATGATCTGTACTATTTTAAAATCTTGCTGTTGTCAGAAGCAGTCCTTGTGATGGTGCCACTAGAGCGATGGATCATGAATTTGAGCCTTGCCATAGACAGGTTTGAAAATAAATGTAGGTTTATTGACATATGAGGGATTTGCGTTTTTTTTTAGTCTTCTGTGTGATTATATGAGGGTAGAAGGGAAAGAACTAGCAATTTCTTCATGCTATATCTTCCAAAATGAAAAACGTGCTCAATGCTAGGTTATCAATACCCAAATGATTGTCTTTGTTGTTCTGCTGTTATCTTCATCCTATTGGGAGCTGAAAAAAAGAAATGAGGATTCAGCTGCTTGAGGGACTAGAGAAACAGCCTCATGCATGTAGTGTCATCTAAGAAGCATTATGTATAAGTGTTCAAATGATTTATTGTAGTTACTGTATTTTCTTTGGAAATTTTATGTAATTATGGCAAAATCACAATCCACATATTTTTTTCCCCCACAATTTTGACTTAGGTAACCAAAGTTTTTATTAACCAGGGAATGAAAAACATGTTACTGAATGCGATTAAGTAGTGAAATGATGAATGGAACTGTTTCCAAAGCATGCACCTCGAGTGATATCATCTAGCTAAGGCTGATTTCTGCTCCATCGCTTCAACAGGAAAAGAGCTATATTGCTGAAATGATTCGGCTTAGGCTCTATTATTTGCGGTGGTGCTTGACAGTTATGGAGTTGGAATTCAATTTCTTTCATCTAAAGCAGGTATGCCTTAAAAAAAAAAAAAAAATCACTCTGCCACTTCTGTATAAGGCATGGAGATTGTTGGCTTCTTGCCTGAAAGCATTTCCGTGCACTTATCCCATTTTCATATAGCAGAAAGTTGTCCATGAACATCATCTTGGTTTAAATACATGAGTGAATTTTCTTTATCCCCAAACAAGATAATAGCTGATATCAAAAGCTTTATTTTATGCTAGCACATAGATTTAAGAACCCGTTTTGAAGGGCAGTTTTATAGAAATCTGTATTACAAAGCACATAAAGATGTTGATATTACTTTATTATTCAGGACAAGAAGAAAAGTGTTGCTTTATCTTGATGTATCTGTATTTGATATGACAGGTTAACCTTGACATTAACGTCATGTATCCAAATGTTATTTCCCTGTTTGACGCTAAAATACCTTAGTCTCTGCTAGTGATGTATCCAGCTAGTAGTTGTTTATTTGTGAGTAGTATGTCACATGTATTTTATATGAAAAGGGAACATACTTATAGAAGTGTCTGCTTGGATTTAGGCAGCTTTAGTTAGAGTAAGGATTTAAGTTCATATGGAAAAAATGTGTGTAATATCTAGAAGAGTGATACGTATTTATTGAGGTCAAATAAAATGTATGTGCATGTCTGTGTTATATTACATATTTCCATATATCTATATACACATTTATATTAAAATGTGTATCTGGATTTTCGAAATGTATATCTTTATGTGTCTAAATATATATATATAATCATAGAATCATGGAATTGCTTAGGTTGGAAAAGGCTTTGAATATCATCAAGTCCAACCATTAATCCAGCACTACCAAGTCACCACTAAATCATATTCTTCAGCACCACATCTCCACATCTTTTTAATCCCTCCAGGGGTGGTGACTCCACCACTTCCCTGGGCAGCCTGTTCCAATGCTTAAGCACTCTTTCAGTAAATAATTTTTTTCCTAGTATCCAATCTAAACCTCTCTGGGTGCAATATGAGGCTATTTCCTCTCGTTCTATTGCTAGTCACCTGGGAGAAGAGACCAAACCCCACCTTGCTACAACCTCCTTTCAGGGAGTTGTAGAGAGAGAGAAGGTATCTCCTGAGCCTCCTTTTCTCCAGACTAAACAACCCCAGTTCCCTCAGCCTCTCCTTACAGAACTTGTTCTCTAGATTCTTCACCAGCTTCATTGTTCTTCTTTGGATGTGGATACATGTAAAATAGGATATATTATGACACTTAAAATGCTGCAAAGGTCCTGTCCTGCTTTCTTTTGATAGAAACTTGTGAAGAAAGTTGGAGCATATATTTAGTACCAAATAGGGCAGAAACTTCTAAGTATTCATGTTACACAGAGGTGCCTGCAATCACCCCAAGACTCCATTCTGAAGGCATCTGTCAACTGAAGTCAAAACATACCAGGGAAGGCTTTCAGTAGACTGGTTTCTCCTGTGTTTGTGAAATTAATAAGAGCTAAAGAAAATCATTGCAATTTCCAAATCACTAATACTCTCCTGTCCCATTTAAGCTTAAAGAGAAGATATAGGATGCATCTTTATTGCAGGGAAACAGCAGAAGTCCAAAACGAACATTTTTATACATTTTCATTCTTCATAACCTTCTATGTGTTTAAAAGGGTGTTCAGATATCCCTACTGTTCACTACCATAGGTCTTTAACTCTTGTAAGGACCAGTGGCAGGCCTGGATGGAGCACACACGGTGACCTCCAGGTTAGCAGGGACCCTAGCTAGTGAGTTCACCTGGTAGGGCACACCTCCGGGTGGATTTGTCTTGAGCACACCTGGAAGCTCAAGCTCTCGGTTGCTTCCAGGTCAAGACAAACTGCACTGTATCAGGATGCCTCTGCATACAGAAGCAAGTACATATGTTGAAGGTATTTAGTGATATGAGGAAGTCACAGTCATTTTTCTTGCTTAAATAGCATTAAGTACTCTTCCGTCCCTTTGTGATAAGGAATCAGATACTTTGACATACTTATGTAGCTCGATATTGCTTGTATTTCACTTCCCCCTTTTTTATCTCATATCACTTCCACTTATTTGTCAAATAATTTAAGAATAGGCATGCCATTTTCTCCTAAATCTCCACAGATGACTAGCTTGTGTATTCACAGAAGCTGAACACAGCCTGTATAACTTCAGCACAATGATTTGTGGTTTAATGCCTCTGAATGTGTAAACAAAGTGGCAGTGAAGTTAAGGTCACTGACTGCAGCAATAGGTTGCCTAATATGAGAAACTGTTTATTAAAGGCATCTTGAATGTTTAGGCTTTACCTATATCAATAGTATGTTTGATTGTTGGAAGGAAGGTAGTCATTGGGTTCATTTGTAGGGAATGAATGGCCTGTTGCTGTTTGATATACTTGTAAGTCCTGGTGTTAAAAATATCTGCTCTAAAGTTTGCCTTTTCTTAATTATTATCTTCTGTATCAGGCTACACTTCTCAGTACCTTTAGGCCTGAGAATAAATATATAACAGACAGGCAAGTTGAGCACATTGCTATTTAAACTGCTATTGGGAAAATACACCATCATGATAGCTTGTACTGTGATGTTATGTACTATTTATATCTAACTAGATAACATTGTTTAGCTTAAATTAATTATGTTGGCTTAATTAATGCTATTACTTTAATCCATTTAGAAAGAGAGAAAAAAAGGAAAGTGTAATGGTATCAGATAGGATAAGAGATACAACATGAGTTTCAACTTTCTGAAAAACTCCCAGCTGTACAAATGATGCAGTGATTGTTTTGGGACTCCTGCCAGGGTTTTTAACTATGGTTCCACTGGAAAAGAGGTCTGTTTAGTCTGTTTTGTTTGGGTCACCCCTTCCAGCCCTGAACAAATATGCTCTAATGGCTGTTTTGAATGTAAAAGTCAGCAGGAGCATTTGTCTTCATGTCTGCCCCAAAACAAGCTAAATTCACTGGATCTCTCAGAGAGTCAATACAAATTAAAAAGGGTTTCTAGGAGAGTGATTGCTATTCTAGCAAGTTCATTAGCCTTCTGAGGAATGTTGTTGGCAGGCTTTGTTTAGCAGAAGTCCAAACCAAAGTAAACAAAAAAAATGTCAGAAAATGAATTGCAAATCGCTTGGCAATATAAATGTGAGAACTAGCAAGTAGATGATGAATAATTGGGGAAAATGTATATTGTTCCTCTAGGAATCCTGACTGCACGAAGGGGAGCTATACCAAAGATTACAGCAGGGAAAGGAGGATAACTTCATTAAGCAAATATGGGCCATCCAGCTTTTCTGGCAAAACCAGACTCCAGATATTATTTAGTTGGGGATGGAAAAAAAGGAGCTCTACAGTGAGGCTTTTCCCCCCCCACCTCCCTATATCTATCTTCATAGTGTTCTCAGTCTATACTAAAAAAATCCATGCTACTAAAAATGAATTTTTCACTCTGATTTTGTGAGATCAAGTTGAAGACCATAAATTAAATTTAAAGGAGGAAATCAGTCTCCTAAACTGGGTAAGTGACATAGGAGAGGGAGGTTAGCTGCAGGTGGCATCACCTAGAGCATCCCTTGTCCGCTGCTGCTTAGGGAAAGCAGAGGTTGCTCCACTCCAATTTAATCCAGGTTTTTTGACAAATTTTACATGCCACTGCTACAGTATTGTTGCCATTATTTGAAGATTCCTAACAGAAACAGAGCAAAGTGTGAGTTTTAACTCCCACAACAAAACATAGTGGTAAATCTAACAGAAAGGAGAGAGGATTGCAGATGACACAGGCAAGGCTAAGGTGCTTGTTGCCTTTTCTTCAGTCTTCATGGGAAGATCTCCAGTGACAATAGGTTTAACATGATCAGAATTTCAGAATTAACAAGAGAACAGGAATTCAAGGGAAAGTAGGGAAGGAACTGAGCATTTAAGTTTTAAGGCCTGTGTACAAGATTAAATGAGTTGGCAATAAACTGGGATTTGAATTTATGCTATGCTATCTACTGTGCATTAACTCCCCATATGGAAAGTCTTACTATATAAGAGAGTCTTTGCATGAAGCAGCTTTTCTAGGTCAACAGGGTCTCCTAGACTTTACTCCAGCATATTTAAAGATGAGGTTTCTAATCCAAGAGTGATTTGCTGTGAGAACTCCCAAAGGATATAAATAATCCTAATAAACATAATACATGTCTTTAAATAAGAAAAAAAAGTAATAGGAAAAGCAAGGGAATGACAGGCAAAGATTCAGATTAAGTTGGAACCTGGGAAGACACTATTACAAATTACCAAACAATCAATTTATAAGCCCCTCAAGCTTAATAAAGGAAGCAGCCTCTCTATCCACCAGAAGCAGATACGATTTTCACTTTAGGGAGACCTCTGATATGATTCAGACAGTCATGCCAGTAAGTGTGATTCAGATGGAACCAGTAAGGAGCAAAGCCTGTGTGAGAAATTATGATCAAGGGATTATTTTATCAATAGGCTGTAGGCCCTAATTTTTCTACTATTTGCTGTTTTCATTAATGTCTTAGATAATGAGATGTCACGTTCTTGAACAATGTCACACTTAGAGGCAGTGCAAGCAGGCTTAGAATTGAAAATCTTTCTGATAAATGAGTGAAACAGCTTGAAATCCATAAGACGAAATTAAATAAAGACAATAAAGATGTTGCTTACAAAGGAAAAGTCAACTGCACAAATGCCAAATGGGAAATAAATGTATGAGGTATCAGCACTGTGGAAAACATTGAGCAGGTTGCAGTGCTGTCACGGAAGAATGTACATCTCTTGCTGTGAATGTATTAATCAGAAACTGGGGAGCCACACAGGGAGGTAGTTGCTGGGCTCTAACCTGCACTGGAGCTCAGCAACAGCATGTCAGGAAAGATATGGGGAAACTGGAGAGAGCTTAGTTAGACAAGAGCAGCAGAGAACAAGGTTTGAAACTTGATTGGTTTAGCTTAGGAAAATGGGAGAAATCAGGCAGCAGAGACCCTAATTGTTTTCAAACATATAAATATTGTTACTGAAAGGACTGTGATAACTTTTCTCTGTGCTTAACAAGGTTACCCCAAGAAGTATCAGTTTTGCTTGCAACAGATTGGGTTTATGTTCCATGTTTGGAAAAACAAAACTGTGCTCTAATAATGTAGTTGCACTTGCTTAGATAAATTATGAGATTCCTACAACTAACAGGTTTGGAGAAAAAGTTGATTAAAGCTGTTCATGCTGTTCACTTATACCTAATCCAATCTTGGGAGGCCTAATATCCCAACTTTTACTTTTCTAAGTAAATATGGGTATGAATTCCTATGTTTACACTTTAGTATCATCCATGCTGGTGAATGATCTTTGTCTTTTATTACCTCGCATAATTTTGATTTTCGGAGGGGTAGCTCATTTGCTTTCATCTAATATAAGCCATGTAATTTAAACTAGACACCATTAAATCCATTTTTATTACTGACTTTGATTCTAGCTTTCAGAAAGGCTGAAGGAAACCTGTTAATTCTCTTTTATTCAGAACATTTCCTTCTTCACATCAAAGCAATGCACATTTGTGTCACTGCAGCCGATCAGTATTTCTGCAGAACAAGCCATGAAACTGAAGAGTGCTTCAAACAGTCTTAAAATCTGTGAGATGAATCACTGCTAGAGAGACCCAAGTGTTTACATGTATCATTGATGGCTTGGCATTTTGGACATACATAATATGCAAAGTCTTTTTCTACTTTCTTTTTCTTTCAGAAGTGATTTACTATGTAATAGTTTATTCATGTGAAAAAGGAAGTCTGAGTTTTTTTCTGATTTAATACTTTCTGTTAAGTGCAACGAAGTTCTGCTTCATTTGTGAAATGACAAAGCTCATACTTCACACTTTCACAACACGAGTAATGCTCTAAAGCAGTGCTGATCATCTTGGTCTGCTGTAGCAAAAAGGGCAACTCTCAGCCTATCAAGAGAAAGTCTCCTGGATATAAACACCTGCAGAAAATAACTCCAGTTTATCTTAGCATATTCCTGCTTCCATTTGGATATCTCCTGTTAATTATTGGAGAAAATGTGCACCATGTTTTCCTAGGCTACAGCCAACCTATTTAATAGATTTTTTTATATATAGAAAACTACAACACTTACTCATCTTCTCTACATCAGCTGCATTTCAGTATTGATGTAGGAGCTGTAATTTAGTGTGAGAATGTAGTTGTTAAGAAAATCCATACAAAATTTTAATTCTGATATTAAAATCTAATTATCATTAACAGAATGAAGTGACTATTTGAATAGATTTTCAGGCTTTCTCTTAATGCATTATGTAATTGCAATGAAAATATGTTGATTTTTGCCCCTAGCCTTTCAAGAAGAGAAAAACGACAGGACAACCTGCCTTTTGGAAAGCTGGGGGTTGGGCCAGTCAGGACATCTGAGTGGAATAGTGTTTGAGTTATGGGAAATGACAATGGCTTAAAAATGTGGGCATTAAGAATGGCAAATATGTAAAATGTTTTGGGTATTTGTGACTCTGGAAGGGAGAAAACACTCTGGGAAACATGGAGTGCAGGATATGAAATAAAGCAGTGCTCAGAATAGAGGGAGAATGTGGACCCAAGGACATGCACAAATGTGATGGCCAGGGCAAGCCCAGCTGTACTATAAGTTTGCAAACCATTCTGGTAGTGGGACATGGCTTATTGGGTTGTTGGGGGTTTTTTTGGGGGTGTGTGTGGGGGTAAGGATAGTATTTACCCAACTCAATGCTTCCCAAATTCATGCAAAACCAGTTTGCATGAGCTAGACTTCAGTTTGCTTTGGTCAATGCCAATAAGAAACAAGTCATTGTTTCTTCAGAAGGCAATGGGAACAGCTATTACAGCAAGAAGATACACAGCAGGAAAGATGCCACTGATTTTGGCTGCCATTCACCTTGAAGGGCACAGAAGAGTTAGTCCCATCAGCTCTGTTTGATCACAGGCAGGAACACATTTAGTAGTGGAGCAGCAAGTGTTGACAGGTGCCAGGGAAGTTCATATTGGAAAAGAGCTTCTAATTAAGTTACCTGGAGGAGAGAAGTGGATTCCTCTCTGACCAGGAGAATGGTTTTGGTGTTTTGCTACTTTTGGATAGGTCTATAGTGATGTTTAATGTATAGTTTGAGGTCAAGCTCCATAAGAGAAAGCAAGCTGTTTGTGGACATCAGGAACTGGGATGGAGAAGGAAGGAACAAGAGTAATTTCTGCTCACAGACCTCCTGGGTGTAAAGTTTGTGATTCCATGGTGTGAACAAGAAGCCAAGCTAGGAAGGTTGAGGGGAGGGTGGGTGGGTGGTGAAAAGGAAGCAGAGGGATGTCTGCTGGGGAGGAGCAGATTGACCTCGCAATTCAGAAAAGCTTCCAGGCTTGGGCTGGACTGCAACTAGCTGTGTTTCTCCAGGGATGATTAGTGGGTTTGGACAGCAGCACTGCATTAAGGATGACCCTAGCTACCAGAATAGACACAGCTTTTGTGGGTTTTATATTCGAAAATTAAACTGTTCCTGAAGGGAAATTTTTTTTTAGAACTTGGATAGAGGGTTATTTTGGCAGCTTAGCAGTCATTAAACTTCCTTTAAACTGTTTTGTAACCTTATTTACATCTTTCATAAGGTTAACAAGACTTCAATCCATTTTCCTGTAGACTATTTCAGCTCCATTTGGTTATTTTTGTTCTTACCACAAGAACTGGTGGGTTTGGACCTTACCTTCTTTTCACATGCTGAGCCAGTATAGCCACTTCTGCAAGCACAGGTATTTGGTCTTATGCATCTGCTTCCAAACATACATTTTGGCTCACAAAGTGCTGCAAATGAAAGATAAATTTGTTTAGAAATACACATATTCTAAGTCTCTTAATTAGAAAAGGAATATTTAGATGCTTTTGAAAGTGTTACAACAAAATGTATTATGATTCTATAGTTTCATATGATGGAGGAAATGACAATAAATAAAATTGAAGTGTTAAAGAGGGTTCACTACAGGCTTTTTCATCCTTATGTATCTGTTAATGTGTTTTTCTTTTCCCCTCAGTCATGGGGAAAGAGAAGACTGTGCTGATGTAATCACCTCTATGCAGTCAGAAATGGATCAGTACAAAGCCTAATTTTGAAAGCCAGGATACATCCTGGGCATTGATGGTTGGCTCAGATATGTGCCAAAATTGATTTTCTTTTGTTCCAATTGAAATAAAATAATAGCTGTTAAAAGATCCCTTCTTGACTTGAGATGAAAAGATATGTTAAGTATGTACTTCCAAAGGTGATGCTACCACACTAAATAAAAGGGAGAATTTGGTGAACTGCACACTTTCCACCTCTGGAAACCAGGGCATGTAATTTCATGGTCCCTCAGAATCAGTAATAAGCTACTTATTCCACGTAAAAAGGGATCAGAAAAACCTTTGTATCTTATCTAGAGTATCAGTGTACTTATAGAGGCCCATACATTTGAAGATATTCTGTTAAGAAAAGAATTAGTGTTCTTTTTTTTAAGACAGAAAAAAATACAATCAATTGAGTGAGTCAAATTTCAGCCAGTTTTTCATCCTCATTAGCAGTTTATATTGTTAGGACATTGTTTTGGCATAGAGGAAAGAGAGCAGCCAATTTATAGGGCACCAATTCAAGAACACACATGTCATAGTATTTTAATTAGATCTCCTGAGTTAAACCTTCTATAAATATTGACTGAATATTGTATCCTAGTTACAGGCAGTCAAACTAAATGCCTCCACAACAGTTCAGATACGCATCAGCAAGTGGCTTCTTTTGTTTTCTTGTGTTGCAGAGGCATTTAGGAGAGTGCAAACCATGCACCATTAAGACAGATCTGACAAAAAAGTAGAAACATGTCTATGATCCAAAACCATCTCCTTCATCATGGAGCAAAGCATTCCATCACAGAATCAGGGACTGGTGGGGGTTGGAAGGGACCTCTGGGGATTGTCTAGTCTAACTTCCTGCTAAAGCAGAGTGACCTAACACATGTTGCACAGGAATGCATCCAGACAGGTTTGGAATTTCTCCAGGAGACTCCACAATCTCACAGGAAAGAAATTTTTCCTTATGTTTAGATGGAACTTCCTGTGTTCCTGTTTGCATCCATTGCCTCTTGTCCTATCACAGAGCACCAATGAAAAGAGAGTCTCCATCCTCTTGACAGCTACCTTTTAGATATTGATAAGCCTTGAGAAGATCCCCTCTGTCTGCTCTTCTCCAGGCTAAACAACCCCAGGGCTCTCAGCCTTTCCTTGTCCCAGAGATGCTCTAGTCTTCTTAGCATCTTGGTAGCCTCTGCTGGACTCTCTCCAGCAGTTCCTTGTCTCTCTTGAACTGGAGAGTCCAGAGCTGGACCCAATACTCCAGATGTGGCCTCCCTAGGGCGGAGTAGAGGGGGAGGAGAACCTCCCTCTACCTGCTTGTCACAGCCTTCTTGATATCATTCAGGATATCATTGGCCTTCTTGGCTACAAGAGCATGTTGCTGGCTGATGGTTAACTTCTTGGCTCCCAGGACTCCCAGGCCTTTCTCTGTGGAACTATTTTCCAGCATGTCAGCTCCTAACCTGTACTGGTCCATGGGGTTATTCCTCCCCAGCTCTAGGACTATACCCTTGCCTTTGTTGAACTTCATGAGGTTCCTCCCTGCCTGACTCTCAGCCTGTCCAGGTCTCACTGAATGACAGAACAGCCTGAGAGTGTGTTAGCCACTCCTCCCAGTTTAATGTTTAATGTATGTTGGGAGGGCTCTTTCACAGAGGTGCTGAAGAAATAAATTCTAGAATTAAAGCTTGCTAGGCTTAGGTTCTGTTGTTGACACATAAATCAGCTCATGCAAATCCTTTGTGTGACAATCTGAAGTCAGGACAAGCCAGTGAAATTTCATTAGAAAACTTGTAGTGAGATCCTGAACCACCCAACTGTGATTCTCAGAGTTAGACTAATTGCTGTAGTGACCTTGGAAGGCCAGCAACCAGCTGTTTAACAACAACTGGAATTTGTATTGAGTTTGTTCTATCAGGTTGTCCTGGCAACTAGCACTCAGTGAGGAGATTGGGATTTGGCCAGAATAGGGAATAGCAAAATTTGAGGATACATACTTGTCATGGTTTGAGTGAAATAATGAGACTTGTGGATTGGAAAAGGCAGAATATCTTTAACTACTTTAATGAAAAGTGGTAACAGGAACAAAATGTATACCAATATAGATAAAGAGCCAGCACCAAGATCCAAACCTCCTACTCTCCCTTCTGGTCACTATGTTACCACAGTCAAACTTGGGGTGGGGGGGAAGCTGGATCCTGGAAGTTGGACTCAGAAGTGAGGAAGCAGCAAAGCTAGGCCCAAAGCAGGATTGCAAGGGAAGCGAAGAAGAGAGCCCAGAGGGAACTGCCCCCTAAATTTATACTGAGCATGACGTGTATGAAATGGAATACTCAGTTGGTCAGTTTGGGGTCACCTGTCTTGCTTGTTCCTTCCCTGTAGGTGCAGGCTCTCACCCTGCACCCCCTCCCCAGCTTCTCCCTGGAATCACAGAATGCTTACATTCCAATCCTTAGCTATAATCCAAACATTTTAGGCTTAAGTTATCAGAAGCTGGTAATGTTTTGAAAACATACTGACGGCTTTCAGAGAAACAGAGTCACTTTTAAAGGAACCTTGGTTAGAAGCAATACCACCTTAGCAGAATCAATTCTGCTCCAGCCCGAACCAGGACAATACTGAAGTTCAAACCTGGCAGCTATGGGGCAGAGGAGCGAAGACACAGACTTATTGTGTCTCTATATGTCTTAAAAAGGAGAAGCTGTAAACAGTCTGGCAAACTGCTACTCTTTAGGAGTGCAGTCAGGTAATGAGAGGGCATATTGTGTCAAAACAGCTGACCTGTACCATGTCCAGAACAAGAACATGCAGAGACCTGGGCGTGCTGGTGACCTTCAGGTGCTCCTTTGTAAAAAGCCAGCTGTGTCTGATGCTTATATGCTGTAGGACTCCAGTGACCTGCAGCTAGTGACTTACCTTCCTAGTATATGAGCTAGTGGACATATTTCTGCTATTTTGAAAAGGTAAAAGTGCAAGGTAAGAAAAGCCAAAAGAAGCTAATTTGTTTTTTTTTTTAGTTATCTGCTGCAAAATACTCTTTAAGATCCAGATGCAAACTTCTGAATTTCTTCTTCTGAGAGGGGGAGGGTCCAAGTTTGAATCCTGGGTGTGAATGAGAAAGAGGAGGAATGAAACCATGCTCAAGCTAGAAAAGTGCTGTCCTAGTTTGAGTCAAAACAAGGTATTCCATGTCATATATGTCATATTCAGTCCCTGAAACTTCCCAATCAAGTTTGGGCCTTCGGGTCTCTTCTACCAAGCCTAAGACCCAAGCAAGGCAAGTGCACGACTTAGCTATTTAGCCCCTAATTAACAGCAAATATATAAAAGGAGAGGTTTGGGCCTCCACCCTCCCTGAAGGTTGAGCATCTGAGCTATCTGGGGTGGTGGACTGGTAACTCTTCTGGTGAGGATCAGAAGCCTAGCTCTGCTGCTACAGGACTGTGTTCTGCCTTTGATCTCAGTCCAAGCATTCCTGAATCTAGTTCCAGGATCCAACCCCTAAGTCTGGTTCCCATCTGCTGCTGAGTCCTTCTGCTACAGCATCAGTGGTGACAGTGAGGTAGTTGCCATCACAGGGGTGTTTGGGTGTGGTATTGGTTTCGTGTGTGTGTGTGTGTATATATATTTCATTTTATTGCGATTATTTTCATTAAAGTAGTTGAAGTTTCCTTTTCAGTCCACAAGTCTCTGTCTCTCTCTGTTAACTTTCCCTTTTCCTTCCTGGAGTGGGGGGAAAAAGGGAAAGCAGAGAATATCTGTCACTTGATTAGTGGTTGGCCCAGCCCTAACCCTTGACAAGTGTGCTCATCGTCTGCTACTTCAGCTCCTCCATGAACTTTTAAAGAACTCAGAACTGGAAAATTCTTAGAGTTTCACTCACTGGAACAAAAGCTTCTTCAAACAGGGAAGGCATTGTCTGCAGAAGGAGCTCCTTGAACCCACACCAGTTTTGTTCCACTACATAGCAGGCTAGGAGAGAGCTGTGTTTGATATTACTATTAATCGTTTGATATGAACTTGGCTTGGGGAAAAATGGAAGTCAAATCTCCTTTCAGCTTGTGAGTGGATAAAATAAGAACAGATAAGGCAATCAGAGGAGGACTCTTCTGGAGGCTTCTGCAGCTGAGGCTGTACTGGTATGCATGGGCAGAAGAACAGATATTAGATAAGGTACCAGGATTGTTTCTGTCTGTGATTTCTTTGATTCTTAATCGATGCAAACAAACAAAAAAAGGAAAAGCTTTCCTCCTGTTTTATCCTTCACTACCTGTCTGTCTCTCCCTTTCCACCTACTGCTTCCTGCTGTAGTGCTCAGAAAAAACAACAGCTCAGTTAGAAGGAAAGTTAAGAACATTTTGGAAGAAAAGTAGACTTGAAATCATAGAGGATAATGACATAGCTGAAGTTCAAATGAATATTTCATAAATGTATTTATAAGGTATGCTAAGTCACTAAACACTAAAAATGACATAGGCTAGGTATGCATTATCCTGTACAGATTCAGCAAAGAAAGTCATTTAATAAGCTAAGCTTATGTTAAAATTGTAATCAATAAATGTCCATTACAGGAAGAGATTTATCCCTGGCTGCTAAAAGAACAGAGCTAAAATTTGCATGCAAAATACATTCTTTTTTAAGATTATTTTTCTTTCTTTTATTTTTTTTTAAGACTTGAAAGGGTTACATGGGAAAGACTGTGTGAGATGTTGTTCAAGGCAGGGAGAGAGAATGAGGAGGAATGTTGAGGAAATTATAAGGCTATAAACTTGACACTTATAACATGCAAATAAAGAGAAGATATTCTGAAGGGCAATGAGGAGCCAGTATGGGTTCAATAATATTAGAACAGAAGATAGCAGCATGAATTTTAATGATTAAGATCCTTCACAACTATAACCTTCTTATACTTTATAATTAATTATTAGAATTATACCTTGATCCTGCATTCAGAGCCTTAAACAACAGACCTATATCTCTGTCCAGAAGCCCTCTGACTTTGTGTTTTGGCTATATCTGTCAGGGTAATCAAATTGCACTGTCAGGTCTTCACTGCTTGGTTCTAATATTTCTTTTCTAGCTCAAGAAAAGGAGAGATGTGAGTTAACACTTCAGGAGGCAGGGGGAAGCCACAAGCATGGAGCACTAGACTGGGTATCTAATATGGAATGGGTAGGAAATCAGTAAGGAAAATGTGGTGATCCTGAGCTACTGTTTATGTATTTTCAGAGAGGGAATTTTTGGAGTACTTGTGCTGCTACTCTTGTGCTAGCTAAAGCTAGACTCAGCCATAAAATATGTTCTACTGGAGGGAGCCTAACTGATGAAGCTGTTTGTTTCTATAGCTGAGACATGTTGAAAATTTCAAATGACATTTTTTTAACCTGTCCTTCCAAAAGGTAATTTCCCTACATTTGCAGTACAATCTGAAATCTGACCATTATTCCTTAAACTATGACCATCAAAGTCATAGGTATTTATCAAGGATAATGGGTGTGTTCCACTGTGCAACTTATTTATTGGGACAAATGACCTATTTTATTGATTCTCTCTCAGAAGCTATTCTATTCAGTTACAGATGAGTGGGGAACAAAACTATTCTCCTGACTGACCTCTTTATATACAGTCTGATAAAAGAGGAATATTGTGTTTTATCCATTACCAATGTCCCCTAAAAGTCTCTACTTTTAGTCTTGCAAAGTTCTACTGCGTAGTGGTAGCCAGAGACTGGTCTTGCTTTCTGAAGCATTTTCAAAATACTTTAGAGACAAAATTATTCTAACTTAGTGCCAATCTTCATTGCACCAGAAAATCTGCTCTAGTTCCTGTCAACACTGCTGTCTGCTGAAAAGCTGAAGCATTTTGGACTATCACTTGTGACAGAAATCTATGTCCTTCTTTCCTGCTGAAAGTTGGCAGGTAAATCTGAGATATCAGTATTAGCATTTGTAAGTATTTAAATTAATTATTTGCCACCTTAAGGTAGAGAATGTTATGTCTTGCTTTTTCTGGTTTTATAGAAGAACGAGAACGGAAGATTTTCTTGTGGCAGCTGTATCTGCTGCTGCCTCCAAACAGCTTCCTGACCTGTCTATGTAAGGTTAGGCTTTTGTGAGTAAGAAACTGCCCTGATGAAGGTGATCTGTGACTGCTTACTAAAGATAAATCAAAGCAGATATCCAAGATGAATTGTCAGTATTTTGCCATTGTGGGTTTTTTTTTTGTTGGCTTAATGGACTACTCTGGCTAGGTCTCACTATAAAGAACTGAAGCAATATTTTTCCTTCTAAGAAATGTCCAGAAAATAGTTGAAGTCTCTGTAGATCCTTTGGTTTGGTCACCCTACTGGTTGTGTATTAGGAAGTTAATGAGGAATAAAATTGGGGTTTAGCATGTAGATGAAACCTGTAGCACCATGTCTGCTATTTCAATAAAAGCAGCTGCATCAATTCACAGGATGAAAAGAATGAATCTGGGGTTATCTAACCTCCTACTCTTGAAAAAGGATAGTGGAGAAGGTGCAGTGATTCCTGGGAAAAGTTATTATCTGGATTACTTGCAAAGTGAGACGGAATGTTTACATTATGAAATGGCAAAAAATAAATTAATAATATGGAAAATATAACAATTAATAGATCAAATTAAGAGAGAATAGAAAATAGTCACATGCATTAAAATAAATCACACATTTTATACAATATGCAATAAAATTAATATAGAATAAGAAATAATAAGCGAATATCTTGAATAATATGTTGCTACCACTTCCTTATCTTATAATGTGAATGTTTTGCTCTGTTGTTGAGTTTAGCAGCCAAAATCTGTAGTTAAAGTGATGTAAATCAAGGCCATATTCAGCCTTGATATTGGTGCTGTAGCAAAGCACAGAATTTGGGCATACACACTCAAGCAGGAAAGGGGGATATTGAGCACAAGGACACCTTGCGGACTTAAATTTGACAAAGCAGTTTTACACAGGGAGTGGTATGATGAGCCAAACACCTTCTTGCCTGGAGTGCACTGATTCTGGCAGAAGGCAGGGATCTGGCCCACTGTGGGTGTGCTTTTGGGAGGTGGGAAGCAGGCCAGAGTAATAAGAGAGCAACAAAAAGATGTAAGCAGAGGGTAGTTCCAGTCCTCTTTGCTGCTGCTAACAGGCTGCCCGTGAGTGACAGAGTTAAGGGGAACTGGAGCACTTTTCTGAGCAAGAAAGGCACTCAGAAGGCTTTTTATGTTTAGGCAGAATAATACTTTTTTTTTTCATCGAGTTCTGGATTTGGGTCAACAGACTCCCTTTAAAACACAAAACCAGACCTGCTTTCAGAGCTTACACTTCTATGCAAAACTTTATACCTAACATCTGTGAGGATGAAGAGTTTTTCCCCTGGTTCCTCCCTGCCTCACTCTGAATGCCCTGGAGCAATATTATAAGACCTCACCATCTGCTCTCTGGCTAGAGTCTTTTCTCTTTCTATTTAAAAAACCCCAGATATTAAACCACTTGGTGATTGTTTGAGTTTGCTGTGGGATCTAGGACTTTCAGCCAGCTCCTTTTGGACTAAAGGTGATTTAAAAGGTTAGGAGCAAAGTTTCAAAGGAGCTGGTTAAGTAGATATACAGAATGTTGCATAGGCTTGTGTGCCTCATAGAGCAACAGAAATTGTTAATGATAGTAAGATTCACTTGCCTTTCACAGGAGCAGCCATGATTTGTTTATTTATTTACTAAACTGAACCAAGAATATGTCATCATCTAATAAATAACTTTAAACATTACTGTGTTTGAACTAGGAGACAGCTGGCACAAAGAAACAATTACACAGCCATTGGGATTTAACTGACAAAAGATTTCCATAAGTAATTATGCTTTGTGAGTGTGAGGGGAAAGAAAGATTGCCCTTTAAAGGGGATAATGCCTTGGTATTTTCCTCACACTCTTTTACTGTAAAGCTAGTAACATACACAAACTAAAGTGACCCAGTATGGAGCAGGCAATAACAGATCCCTTCCTATTCCAGGTCCTCCAGTCCCTCCACCCGTAAATAATTCCAGATAGCTTGGTGGTCAGCCTGAATGTGTAGTATTTACAGGATCGAGCTCTTACATCATTATAATGTAAACACCCATCTTTCTGTGCTTGGTTCTAGCTGGGTACACAGAAGAGGAAGAAAAGGAGGTTCAGGGGAGACTGCATCTCTCTCTATAGCTACCTGAATGGACGTTGTAGCAAGGTGGAGGTCAGTCTCTTCTGCCAGGTTACTAGTGACAGGGCAAGAGGAAATGGCCTCAAGTTACACCAGGGGAAGCTTACATTGGTTATTAGGAAATATTTCTTCACAGAAAGAGTTGTTAGGCATTGGCACAGGCTGCCCAGGGAAGTGGTGGAGTCACTGTCCCTGGAGGTGTTCAAAAAACTTATAGGTGTGTTACTTAGGGACATGGTTTAGTGACATGGTGGTGATAGGTTGATGGGCTCAATGATATTAGAGGTCTTTTCCAACCTTAATGATTCTATGATTTCCTTATGTCCCTGGCCCCTCTTTTTTTGCCTTGTATTCCAAATAACTTAAAGACTGCAAATTTTTGTCTGACCGACCAAATTCAGCACCCACAGAGAAAAAACATGAGTCAGGTCTTTCTCATGCTGGTGTTGAGTCCAGAAATGTCTTTAAAAGTAATAGCTTTACTGGCAGCATAAGACAGTTCTACAACAATGAGGCAGAATTTAGGTGCTAGTTGTGTTATGGGTGACTTTTGCATGTGATAGAACCATAGGATCATGGAATCATTAGGGTTTGAAAAGACCTGTAAGATCAAGTCCAAACATCGGCCTATCACCACCATGCCACTAAACCATGTCACTAAGTACCGCATCCACATGCTGGGTTTTTTTAACACCTCCAGGGACAGTGACTCCATCAGTTAGGTTGGAAAATAACTTTAAGATCATCAAGTCCAACCATAAAGCTAACACAACATACACGTAGGAGAAAATTTAACATCTGAAGATCTCTGGTGGCAAGTGTGTGGCCACAAAAGTGTAGTAGTTGAAGCTGCACTTACGTGTCTGGCAGAGTGCTCCTCCCCATCCTCCAGGGCAATCGCAGATATTTGGACCTATACATTCTCCACCATTCAGGCATTTTTGCAGGCAAACAGCTAACATTGACATGAAACAAGTGAGAAGATGTACACAATATATCTGGGTGATCAAGATCTCTCTGAAAGGTGACCTGTTAGCTTTTATTCCATATTCATCTGATAACCAGTCTTCAAGATTCTTTGATATTTTTCTTAAGCAATTTACCTTTGATGACTGTCTACTGAGAGCTTTGCTATTTCTAATACTCAGCTTACCATTAGCTAAGAATACTCATCTATAATATATGCATATTTTGGATTCCATGTTCTAAATAAATAGATTCTAATAGTAAAGTTTGATATATTGATTGCATATATTATTTCTTCAGAGATCCTGACAGAGTGATTGCATGCTTTGGTGTGTATGTGTAATAGACACGGGCTTCCTTCTGAATTTCTGAGTAAGTTATTAATATTATAATTTCAAAGCACTGGTTGTGAAATCGTATTTACTACCAGGAACCAAAGGGTAAAACCCCAGTATTTTAATCTGGTTTACATACAATCTGTCATCTTGATTATAAATTTATTCACTTTATCTGTCAGCATCATGATAATGAAGAGCCACGTGAGGAAAAATATTCCTTGGAAATATTTGAGGGTGAGAGGTTGTTTTTTTAATTACATTTTTATGTAACTATAGTCAGATCTGGTAGAGTTACAGAGTGAGAACACATCATTCTCCAGATTATGCACCAAAATGTATCCAATGACCTTGAGAGTGGATAAGTTTGTCAGGCTTTATAGCAGGCTTTAAATAGTTCTCTATTTTGAAATACATGGCATTTCTCTGTAAAATGCAACAAAATATGGGAAGCTGTTAAAACATAAAATCAATGCTTCCAGTTTAATACTATAAAAATGATTTTCTATAACAAGATGTAGAACAGACAGCTGCATGAAGCAGAACCTAGCTTCCCCATACACAGCTGCTTTTTCTTTTGCAAGCATCAAATGTTTATAGCACTTTGTATTACCTGTACTTAAAACAGTTTCCCTGCAAACTGCTGAAACAGCAAAACAGATTCTGTTCACTATATTGTGTTTTAATATTAAAAGAAGATTACAATTGATGTTGACTGGCTTAAGTAGTAATATTCTGTTTACTGGGCAGTAGAGACACTTACGTTTATTGCAGTGCTTTCCCCTCCACCCAGCAGGGCAGTCGCAGACATTTGCGTGCACACATTTCCCTCCATTCATGCACCTGGGATTGCAGACACCTGCAGGTACATATCAAAAGAAGGACATGGTAGGTAGGAAATGAGGGACTGAAGACTTGCTTTGTTTCAGAAGGTTCAGTTGCTTGTAATTAAAAAACAGAAAAGTAATTTGGATTGGAGAATGTGCAACACAGAGATTTGATAGCTCCCATAAATCCTTCTGGAAACTGCTGTGCCTTGTGTGGAAGCTCTTTTGGGTAAGTTCCAGTAAGAGCTGCCTCACCAGAAAAACAAGAGAGGCATTAATTACAATGATTCTCAGAAAAGCAAGCAAGCAAGTTTCTGTGGAGAGATGGAATACTTGTTAGATCTTTTACTTCCTCATTTGAAAACATGTTCTTCGATGTTCATTTGGATAGGAACATTTATAGAGGAGAGATTGGTTTCACACAAGTTTGGGAATATTTTTGCATTCAACCAAGCATGAAGACTGAGTAGATCTATTTCTCCATCTCCTTTTTGCACCATTATTTGTGAAAGTACTGACCTTGGAAATTTATTCTTTCGTACAAACAAGATGTGAAAGCTAAGTTGTTCTTTCAACCACAGAAAACCAGAGGATTTTTTTTTTGTTAGATTTCATTAGAAATCTAATTGTTAAGTTTTGCCTCTCAGATTAAGCCTGTATTTATCAACATTTTTGCCTTACAGGATCCAACCATAAAATCTTGCTGTTCTGGGAAGTTAAACATCTGCAGTCCCAGCTCACTTTGGTATAGGTATATGCCACAAGCAGATACCCAAATTCTCATCTCATCTTGCCTGTAAGTGTAGGAAGGACCCACCAGAGGCACTGTGGTTTAGGAATCAGGCAGTGGTTTTATGATGAGAGTGGAAATGATTTGCTTTTTCCACGGAAGAAGGCATCTGATAATGGTGTGGAAGACACCAAAGCTGTGTTACGTAGTAAATGGTAGGACAGCAGCATGAGTGTCAAGTTAGGAAGCATCTGACAGTGAAGGTTTGAGAACACGCTTGTTGAATAGCTCCTGCTTTTTTTAAAGCTTTATAGGCACAATGGGATTTCCCAGTGACTCATTAATGACAGTGGTAATCAGTGTCAGTCCTCCCTGCATGCAGAGCCTGGTGGCTGCCAACACCCAGCTCTTCCTCAGCAGGGAGCAGGCTCCTTGTTTCTGCAGGCACTGAGGGAGCTGACAGCTAAAATGTACCATTACGGTGCCTTTATTAGCCTTAAGGTTGTGATGTCTTTTGGCACATCAGCAGTAGGAACGGAACTTGAATGTTAATGCTGTAGCAGTTCTGATTTTGAGGTCAACACTATGTATAGAGCTCTGAAACTATCACAGCTCCACCTCAGACCTTTACTGCAGAAACTGGAATCCTGCAAAGAGCCTCAAAATGGGAAAGATTACTAAAAAATAGCATCTAAAAATATATAGCAACAGTTATTTGATGGGAGAATAACCTCTTGTTCCTCTCTTAGGCATGATCAGGCATTTTTAGATGGGTAGATTTAGATTCTCTCATTATCCTCTGATGCACTGAGATATTGCCTTTGTGGCTTTTTTGTGTCCTGGTCTGTTCCTTCAGTGCAGATACTGCTGCACCAGCAGCTTTAATGCTACACTGCTGCTCCTGGTTGGCTGCTATATTTGCATTTTGCTCTGTGCCAAGCCTCCTGGATCCCTCAGCATAGTGACCTGCCCCTCAGGTGGGTCAGACTTAGCCATGTGCTTATAAGGGCTGCTTGGATCCAAGCCCTTAAACTGTTGTCCTCTTTTTCCTTCTCTCTCTGCCTCTCCTAATCCATTCTGTAACCTTGGCCTATGCTTACTAAGGCTAACAAGGGTCCACAGTTCTTGCTGAACTATCAAAAAGTGCTGCAACCACTAGTTAAAACCTAGTTGAGTTCAAAGTGTTGTGGCAACCATGACTCTGAAATAATTTAATCTTTTATTTTCCCTCTTTCTCTCCCTTTTGATCTCACATCTCCAATAATGGACTTCTGAACTACAATCTTTTGTTGTAATGTATTTGACTTCCTGTTTCAATTATAAAACAGCTCAGATATTCAGAAAACAAGATCCAAACCATAGCATTTGGTTCTAGACTTCAAATGTCCTTATGCTCTGTGATATTTGTGGATGATAGCATCCCCACTGCTAACCTGCTGTCCCTAAATCAGTTCAAAATCTAGAGACTTGATTTTGAGGCCAAATGAAACTTGGACAATATCTTCTTGAAGAAAAGTAACTAAGAGCACACTAGCATTTGTTGAAATGGGTGATTCTTATTTTCTTTTTTCTCTCTTACATTTTCTATGTATTTTTAACCCTATAAATTACATTTTAGGATGTTCCTGAGTGGTTTGTACTGATAGCAGATTTTTTTCAGTTGTAGAACAGCAGACTGTTCCTTCAATTACAGGGAGTGAAGCTAGTGTGCTTTTTCATTAACTTTTAGTTTCTAGGTTGTGTATAACTGAACTTCTTCCAGCTCAATTTGCATTGTAATTCAGCAAAACTTTAAGCAACAGGTGAGGTCCAATCTTAGTCTGAGTAAAACACAGCAGTACAAACTTGGGATCCATTTCTGTCTTTGTTTGTCTGCATTACAAATGAACAAGTAACTTCGTGTTGTTTCTTGCTTACGGCATCTCTCACTTCAGTGCTAAATCCAAAGGAGGTCAATTCAAAGGGAACCAAGGGAAGTTCCAAACCTGTTCTGAGCTGGAGGAGCACTTCTGACTGCCTGCTCTTCAAGGCAGGTACTTTCTCGCAAGAAAACTCACAACCACCTCTAAGTAAATGTAGTGTTATCTCTCCCCTTTCCCTGTCTGACATCTCCACCTTGTTCTCCCTGTCTTTAACTTTCTTAAATACAATTCCATTTCAATACCCATCAGGCTGACTTCAACATTTGTTGATGATAACTAGTTTGGATCCTTTCTACTCCCACTCCTTGGCCTCTGTGGAGAAGCTCCAATTTCAAAATAGCAAACAAAAATGTTACAGCCTCTCATAGGAAAACTAAATAAATTATCAGACACTAGGAGAGCAAATTGTAATCCTCCCAGGCACTGGCATGACTTTGAAAAGACTCACGTTTCTTTTTTCCCCCTCCCCTTAAAGACCTTGCATCTTCACCCAAAGACAACACTGGTTTGAGAGGTTTTCCACCTGCCTTGGGGCCAAGCCATAATGACAGGGAAATATTCATGTCTTCCCTTTGTTGCAGTTTGGGTATATCACTAGGGGTAGGGAGAGTCCTGTGCCATCAAGGCATCCTGGGTGCAAGCTTGCTGGCAGTCAGTAAGTATCACTGAAGTCCTAATCCACTTCCCATTGCTGTCACCATCAGCATTTCCATGCTCTTCAGTAAGATGAGGAGCACAAAATTTCCTGTGCACTAAAGTCGACTCAATTCTGTAACAGGTCAAGATTCTATAAGGCCACCATTTAAAACTAGAAAGGACATCCATGATCTTATGTTTTCTAAAACTGCTAAGTTAGATAAGGTAAACCTTTGCTGAATGTGATAATGCAGGTTGAAGAAAAGGGATGATTACATGCTGTGTTTCAGATGAGCAGTGATTCTGATCAGGTAACAAGCAGCTGCAGGTTTTAAGATAAAACATAAGTGTTGCACAGAACATCATACAAAACATTTGCAATTCCTCTGGGCACTCAAAAGCATTCACAAGTTGCTAAGTCTCCTGTTTTGTGCAGCAGCTATTTCTCTTTGATGACTTTAATGCATTTTGACCTTACAATCACTTAAAATTTCCTGTGACCCTTTTCATAGCTTATCCCTTCTAGGCTGACTTAACCCAGTGAAGTGTTTCTTGCAACCTTTTTTTCAACCTTGCTGGAGCTCCGTAGTTCAACTGTTCAGCCCTGACATCTTTAACACAGTCAGGTTTCCCCCTTTGTAAGTCAAAGGGAAGAATTTGTATGCAAAATAAATATTTCCATAAATTAATAAATTTAAAACAAAACCCCTCAACCAACTATCACTTTAAATGTTGTGTGCAAAGACAAGTAGAACCTCCTGATCTAAGTAGCATCAGCAATGGACACCTACAATTTCAATGTCTTCCTTTGCCTGCTCTTCTTGTCATTGATTTACAGTAACAGATCCCTTAAAACACTATAGCTGTGCAAAGCCAAAAGGGTCTGGGGAGGCAAAAGGTAAGCACAGGGAGTGCTTTGCTGGACTGCACATACTAGAAGCAACTGAGAGTAATTTCTTATTTTAACAAACCACCACAATATTAGCCAGCAATAGTTGATGAGTTTACTGATTAAAAGAAGCCAGACATTTCCTTCAAACTCTCACTGCTCCTGTGGATTAGCAGGCAAAAAGTTTGCCAGTTGAACCTAAGCCACCTTTTGTTGCAAGTACCCCATTACACCTTTTTTTTTTTTTTTTACTAGTAGTAGATAAAAAGTAGTGAAAAGCTTGTATTTTGTTTAAATGGGACAGTCTTCATCACTATCCTCATAAAGTCAAAACAGAGGGAATGTTTGATTCCTGAAAACTAAGTGGGAATGGATCCTCTGTGCTGTTTCAGGCATATGCCTTGCTGCAGCTGAACATCCATGTCCTTTCCTGACAATGAGACTGCACAGACTTTTTCTGAATCAAAAATTGCCTGTCATCATGTATCCTGAGCCATGCTGCTGCTGAGGAGACAGCACGTCTTGCTGCAGTGCTGATTAGAAGATGTAGTTTTTCAAGACTTCTTTTTTTTGATTTTTTTTTTTTTTTTAAGAAGCTGAGAAAATTGACCTGCTTCTAGATGCATTCTGCTGTTGGATGGAAGGGAGAAAATAGCCTCAAGCAGTAACATCTGTGTGGGCCAGCTAAGGTAATGCATCAGGCTACAGCTTTACTGACAAAGAACTCAGAAATGTGGCCAAAAAAGCCCCTGCTGGTAGATATATACTTCAACCTATCCTTTAAGTCATCATCCCTGTGCTGTCATTTGTATGTGATTCACAGGCACTGCTTTTATTTCTGGCTGGTGTTGGTTTTAGACTGACTTCTCTGTGGATCTAGTTCATAATTCAACTTGCTCTGTGTAACAGTATCATAGAATCATTATGGTTGGAAAAGACCTCTGAGATCATAGAGTCCAACCATACACCCAATATTACCATGCCACCACTAAATCATGTCCCCAAGCACCACATCTACATGTTTTCTATCAGTCTTTTGAAGAGCAGGAAGCTTGATCAGCCACAGTTTTGGCTTTTGCATGTGTACATGCTGCTTAATGTTCATTTTCTTCTTTCTGCTTGGTGGGTATCTTGATTTGGTGTGGCATTCTCAGAAAAAAAGCTGTAGTTGGGGAAATAAAACACAGTAAGGACACAGAACATGGGATAGATTTAAAAATAATACCAACTGGTCTTGTCAGGAAAACACAGATGACAGAACTCAAGCTGAGAACAAAAATGAACCCAATAAATGTGAAAGCAATGGGGTTTGTGTTAAAACTGGTACTTCTAGTCCTTTTCCAATGTTTACAGGTAATATAGATCACTTACTGATAAACCACAAAATAAAAAAAAGGGGGGGGGGAGAAGCTTTATGCCAGGAATGGCACAATCATGAGTCTGCAGCCTTAAAAGGTAGGGATGTTGCTGGTATTTTTAATAGGACTAGGACTGGAAGGTCAGGTCAGCAGTTTCAGGAAATAGCATGGTTCAATTGATCGACTGGAAAGAAGGTTCCCCATCTCTCTGGATGCATTATGCATCCTAGTAGCACTGCTTGAATGAAACATTAGCCTAACTGCAGTGAGGAAACAATTGCTTGGATGCTTCTAGGCTCCAAATAAAGATCTGATTTTGCTGAATGATCTTTAATCCTTTAATAAAATGAATCACTAAATGGATGTGTTGTGGCCAGAAAAGGTATTTCTAACAAAGGGCACCACTGTTTGGGTTCTACTGCCCTGACACTAGCAGAAGCTAGTCAAGGTAGAAAAAAATGTCATTCTCCCCTTTAGAGGGTATAACTGATGCTCAACAGATCATTAGTGAGATGGATGTACCAATATATCTGCTGCTGTGAAGGTCCCAAATGCACACAGCTCTGAAAAACATGTTATGGATTCAGGACACAGGCAATTTCTAGTCCCCTTTTTCTCTACTTCCAAGGGCAGTAAGGAACTGATTTTACCTGTGCTGAGTTTTAAGCATGTATGTTGTTCCAGAGTTTGATTTCCTGTGAAATTCCTCATCTATGTTCATATGGATTTGTAAATAAAGAAATAACTTCAAGCTCTATCAGAATAACCTCAGATGTGCCATCCATTGAATGCTAGTAATTATTGCCACTAATCAAATTCTAAAAAGAAGGAATACTTGTCATGTAAGAAAATTGTTTGCGTTTTTGTGTTCTTCTGAAATTTGGTTCCTTATCCATATGAAGTTACCAATAACTTTGAGGCTTACTTATCCCTATTCCTTGCTTCATGTATCTCTGAGAGAGATGCAGAGCACTTCTCCAATAAATTACCTTTCTGAATAGTAAAAATAATCTGGTAGAAACCTCTGAGGGATGCAATGCTGGAGAACAAATTACTACAAGACACAGAGGGAGCTGTAAATGTAATTGTGATGGGTGTGGTGACAGTTTGCATTTATAATATATTCACTGTACCACATGGCTCTAGCAATATGAATTAGTTTGCATGATCTAGCACACATTTCAGAAGAAAAAATGGTCTGAAAAATTGTAGACCATATAGGTAGCAGTGCAATGACAGTGCTTTGCTTTATTTTGCCTAGTCTTCATTCTGATGTGTACTCTGATATACCTGTGGGGCCTTTTAGTGATACTAAAGCAAGAAATCTAATTTCAGTATTAGTTCAGGAAAAATGGAAAAACAAAATAATTAATGCTGAACAGCAAAACTACTGAGATGCTAGGCTAAACTCTGAGTGTTGGTGTGTAATGTACTACATTCCTGTTTGCTGTCATGTCACTCTCACCAGATGACAACATTTTCTGTCAGTTAAAGAGGATCCTGATCTCTCTATCTGTACCTCTAAGAGATTCCCTGGTAGAATGTGGTAGGCAAGAATCCTAAACCTCAGGAATCTGTGGAAACCAATGAGGCATTGTCACTCCAATACAGACAGAGGACTCTGCACTCTCTTTGGACTGAAATGTTTCTCCTTTTGGGCCTCCTGATCTTCATTTTGCCTATTGTGTCTTGTCAGGTGAAATTTTCTAGAGATACAGTGGTGTGATGTTTGGATGGCTGCAAAATATTTCAGCATCAAAAAAACACTGTAAACAAAATAAGCAAGTGCAGATGCACATTTATATATTTGGGGAATATTCTGCTAGGAACTGTCAGACTGTGAGACCATTAGCAAAACTTTTTCTCATTTACTTTTTAGTTTTAGTCTGATTGCAACACTAATAATTTGAAAGACACTATAGCTATACTTCATTCTCATCATTGCAACTCTTAGTATATAATTAATGTGGGGAATTGTAAAGTATACTCTCAGCACAGCTTATATTCCCATCTTGTTAGAGTCTTGGGTTTGGCAGCATTTTCTCTTCATTGAAGAAGGCTCTGTGTTTTATTAGGTCACTGAACCATTGCAGCATGTGTATAAATTGTTCTGTTGAGCTGCTTTCTTGTCATGCCTGAATAAGAAGTGAAAGAGGATTCTCACATACATTGTTTTCCTCTGCTGATTGTTTTTGCAGCTTCTGTGCTTGCAGTATGACCTGTCACTTAAGCACATTTTCATTGCAGTGAGTGGGCTAAGCCATTGCCTGTGCTTTAAGACAAGAAGAAATGGCTTCAATTTGCAGCAAGGGAGGTTCAAATTAGATATTAGGAAGAATTTCTTCACTGAGAGGGTTATTGGGCGTTGGAACAGGCTGTCCAGGGAAGTGGTGGAATCACCATCCCTGGAAGAGTTCAAAAATTGTGTAGCTACAATGCTTCGGGATGTGGTTTCATGGTGGGCACGGTAGTGTTAGGTTAATGGTTGGACTCCAACCATAATGATTCTATGATGAAATTTGGTTTATTTTCATCTTTCACAAAAAAAAAAAGAGAGTGTGGGGGGGAGAGATCCAGGCAGAGTGAAAAGAACCACAGGAGTATGGGAGACACAGCCTCAAGCCCAGAACAACACCAGTCACAATCCGCTGTGGTCTGGCCAATGTCCCAGGTGAAGAGTGAGAACCTCAGGAGGGAGCCCCCTCAGGGGGTTCAGAGAAGGACTGCTGTCTGCATTGGCATTGCACTAATCTAGTAGGTATCCTGTTATTATCTGTCTTAGAAAGTAAGCTAAGGCTTTCTTGAGAATCAGTGCTGGAGAGGATTGTTTTCCCAGTGTCTTTTTGTGGATAAACAGACAGTGTCAATCTCCAGATCAGTTTGGCCTCTGGGCTTTTCAAGTGGTAGATCCATGCCCCTTTTCTAAGAGACATTTAAAATAAATGTTAATTAAAATTACACCCTCGAAAATAGTGTTTCTTAAATCAATTAATAGAAAAAAGTCCTTATCCTCACACAGAAGCCCCCTGCAAAGAGAAATGCAGTAATTTAAGAATCCTTGCTGTTTTAATTTAAGTATGTTTTATGTACAGCAATATCTTTAGTGCCTTTAAGAAACAAGAAAAAAACTGGCTCAAAAGTCTGGTTTTTACCCTAGTAAAATTCATGCTGTTGTCTGTGAATGTTTTGCTTATGGAATGAATAAAAATTTAATAAGTCTTTTGGGCTTATTTAGGATATATATTCAGTTCTTACCAAGATACATTCTTGTTCTTTTCCTGCAAAATAAATTAAGAGACAACTGCTTGTGTTCAAAGTCCCCTATTAAAATAAATTCACCAGCTACATATATATGTACAAAATGTAGCCTTTAAGAAAAGCTAGCTAATGGTATTATCACAATCCTTGCTAAGAGTGAGCAGAGAAGAGACCATAAACCAGGTTGTACTTTGAGTCACTGTCTCCTATTTAGCCCTCTCCCTTTCTCCAGGAAGTCAGAGCTCTCCCCATTCCCCCAGGCAAGATGCATGGATCATCTTATGTTCAGCTGAACAGAAAAGACACTAGTAATCATAATTTTTTGTTTTTGTTTTTCCTTCATCTTCTGTTGTATTTCCTACCCAAGGAAGTAAAATTATATCTAATACAAACTTATTCTGTTACATGGGCTGGAAAATCAAGTAAGAGCTGAGAACAGTGTTTCTTTTTCTGTGTCTCCAGACTGTGCATCAATAAGCCAACTGGCCAATCTTTCTACTTCTGTTACAAAACTAATGCTTTTAACAGTAAGTTACAAGTCTGTCTGGTATGAGCAGCAGTCTACTGATTTCCAAACACCCACTATCTGAGAATGTTTGCCATCCAGAAATCTTGGACAAATAGTTGTTGCTGTTGAGCACATCCTTCTTGGGGAGGCCTTATTGCAGCCTTTCAGTACTTCAAGAGGCTTGTAAGAAAGATGGAGATAAACTATTTAGTAAAGCCTGTAGTGTGGATTGGGAGACTGTGAAGTGAGATGGATTGAGAACTGGCTGAAGGACAGAGCCCAGAGAGTTGTGGTCAGTGGAGCAGAATCTAACTGGAGACCTGTGACTAGTGGTGTGCCCCAGGGGTCAGTGCTGGGTCCAGTACTGTTCAATATATTCATTAATGATCTGGATGAAGGGGTAGAGTGTTCCCTCAGCAAGTTTGCAGATGATACCANGTCCCTTCCAACCCCTGACATACTGTGATACTGTGATAGGACAAGGGGTAATGGTTTTAAACTAAAAGAGGGGACATTTAGACTGGATATAATGAAGACTTTTTACAATAAGGTTGGTGAAACACTGGCACATGTTGCCCAAAGAAGTAGCATATACTCCATCCCTGGGGGTTTTCAAGGTCAGGCTGGATAGAGCTCATGCAACCTGATCTAGCTGAAGATGTTCCTGCTCATTGCAGGGAGTGGGGCTGGAGTGGATTACCTTTAAAGATACCTTCCAACCCAAACTATTGTATGATTCTATTGGAAAAGCAAGCCAAACACAAATGATTACTCTGTTCCTTTAAATGAATAATGTGGATTCTTCCCTCTCAGTTGTGTGGGAGGGTATGCTGGACCTCTGCTTTCCAAACTGGCTGATTTTAGATAACATGAGTAAACCTGCCTACTCAGGGAAGACACTGCAGAGAATAGGATGATAACTCAGTGGAATTCTAATTTGTTGAGCAGTAAACTTCCTGCTTATGCAGCTGGCAGGGCAGTAATCTACAGCAACATAACCTGGGGAGGCTGGAATATGGGAAATCAGTGACTTTCATAATATGACATTGCTTAGCAAATAACTGCCTTTGAAACCCAATGTTCACATTTCCAATTAATTTGCCTCTAGCTCTCATGCAAGTAAAGTCCTCTTGGTACTGGGAAAGGAAAAGAGAGAGGGAGGGAAGAGCAGCAAGCAGAGCTGGAAGAATGAGTGTGAGTTATATAGTGCCCTGTGTATTGGCTATAAATCCTGCCTGCAGGAATTACTGAAACGGAGAAATACTTACCTACTAACTTTGAGCTCTAATCTGCAAAGTCCTAATGTCAGTGTGATGATTTATGGGATACAAAGTCAGTAGGATTTGGCCTGACAAGATAAAATAGATGCATGGAAAGACATGGTCTCTGTTTTAAGCTGTCTGTAAACTCCAGCTAGCCAGCTGTGAGATGAGCAGCAAGAAGGTTCACTGCAGAAAGAGAGGCCAAGGTCAGGCTGCAGGTGGGTTTGGTGTGCTGGAGAAAGCAGGAGGAGGGTGTTCAGCACTGTTCTCCTGTGACCTTTGCTTGCTGATGAGCTCCAGAGGGAGCTGTGGCTTGCCTTTTTACTCAGAGATGAACTCACTAGTAGCAGATAGTAGCAGAGAAGAGATTAAAAATGTGGTCCCATGAATCCCTCTTTTTCTCCCCTTTGCTCCAACCCTCCACAAGAAAACTCAGCTTTTATTAGCTTTCTTTTTTTTTAAGGGATGTTTCCAAAGCAGTCCAGTGAAAATACATGTAGTAAAGAAATGAAATCTATTTTTTAGTTTATCATTTTTGTAAGAATGCAAGTAGAAATAAGTGTGAACACTTTTTTAAAGCCTCATGAACAGGAATGATACCCCAGGATTGTTCCAGCAGTGCAGTTTTTCAGGAGACAATTTAAACCCACCTGTGAATAGCTTTTCCTCAGCATTTAACACAACGTGTGTTTGTCTGATGTAAGAAATAGATTTTATTTTGAGGTATTGCTAACATTTGCCTCTTTCTGCTCCACAAGACTGATTATACTGAAAACAACACGTAGCAAGTGAGGATACAAGGTTGTACAGTTGCTGAGGCATAACCATACATTTCACTGTCAGCTCTGACACTCGCTCATCCTGGGTGTGGGTGCCTGGTTTGCATAATCACCAGACAGTTATTTATCAGTAAACACACCAGGCAAAGCCAAATATTTCAGCTGGCAGCCAATCAGACCTCACTGATGTACACCTTGGTTTTTGAGAGGATGTTTGTTTATGTACAAAACAAACACAAACTTTCAGGCTGAATGACTTTCTCTGTACACTAAGGAAGCAAAGAAGAGTAAACTTGAATGGCAAAGATGTGGTGCTGCTAACTCTGTCCTGCAGGGTTTTGGCATTAGAAATGAGAATTAGAAATGCCAAAGGGATGGAAGGGAAAATCCTAAGGCATGTTGCTGTACATTTAAAATAAACCAATAGTGTTTTTAGGATCAGTTTAGGAATAACCTGTCTTTGGCTGGCTGCTGTGGCTTTTGGTTTTAATTATCTCCTTCAACTGAGAATCTGAAGGTACTAAAACCAGCTTTTGCTTCTCTGTCCATGCAGGTGAGATATTAAGAAGGAAAGACAAATATTTGAAAGCAGTGGAAACAATGCCAAAATATCCAGGGGGTAAGTGACCAAAAAGCTGATTGGACTTATTTTTATCTTTGCCTCTAAACACTGTTCCTACCTTAAAAAACCTTCATCAAGCTGGTATCATGACAAATATGCAATTGCTTTAGAGTATGTGAATTCTTTATTCTGTTACTTAAATTACAGATATTAAGGTGCCTTTTAGTGATATTTGTTAAGATGAAAGCAGTACTTCTGAGTGTTAATTATTGGTGAAACAGAAACCCATGACTGTTATTATTCTTACTATATTGACTCATTGCAAGGACAAATGAATGTCCTGCTTGAATGGCTGCCACTTACATCTGAGTTGGAAGACACTTGGGTTCACACATTGGGAACAACCTCCATCCAAGTGCTTCTGACTTCTCTGGCTTCATGTAGCTCCATCATAGGGGGCATCCAGAAGTGTGTTATGGTACCATGATGCTGGAAAATGTAGCATCCCTGTTGTAATCAGGGCTGTGCATGGCAGGGAATATTCCCTTTGCTCTAGCCCTGTGTCAGGGCATATTAAAGCTGAAATCTAAGGGTTTACTGATGTAATTTGTGTCATTATTAGTAGGTTTCAGAGATAAGTGTGCAAAAACTGTGTACTGCTGTGTATAAAAGACAAAATTGAAAAGACTGCCAATTGCAAGCATTCACTGCAGGTTCAGAAAGGTAATAATTTTGTTCAGATCACTGGTTCTGAAAAGACTATTTCTCAGTTTTTATGGTTCACAGGAAATTTCCCAAACATACAAATGTTTTCCCAAACTAAATATCAAGACTGTGAGGCTTCTCTGCATGTAATACATGGACAGGAAATTTCAGACTTATCTTTCTTAGTCTTATGTTTACTCACCCTATCTTGATAGGTTTTATCAGGAGGGTAATAAATCCACCCAAAATTTCTAAGATCAGAGACTCAGCATAAGTACCTAGTAAAGCTGATTTGCTGTCAGAGGTTTTTGAAATTGTACTAGAAGTGTAAAAGGACTTAAGCACACTGCAAATTCCTATTCAGAGAGCAAAGAATAATTAAATTAATGACAAAATCCCTCACAAGGATGTGTTTTTCTCAGAAGTGTCACATCCCTCATTTTCCCTAAGCCAGCTGTATGTTTCTCAGCCAGAGGTTTCCTGGCAGTGACAGGTTAGACACCACTGAGCTATGATTTGAGCCATTTCTGGCAGTTCCTCTGAAAAAAAAAAAATTCAACAAGACCAAGTGCTGAGTCCTACACTTGTGTCACAACAACTCCATGCAATGCTACAGGCTAGGGGCAGAGTGGCTGGAAAAGTGCCTGGTGGAAAAAGACCTGGCACTGCTGGTCAACAACAGCTGAACAGAAGCCAGCAGTGTGCCCAGGTAGCCAAAAACGCCAACAGCATCCTGGCTTGGATCAGCAGTAGTGGGGCCAGCAGGACCAGGGAAGTGATTGTGCATCTGCTCTTGGTTTTAGTAGAGGCTGCACCTTGAATCCTGAGTTCAGTTTAGGACCCCTCACTGCAAGAAGGACATTGAGGTGCTGGAGAGTGTCCAAAGAAGGGCAATAGAGCTGGTGAAGGATCTAGGACTCAAGTATTGTGAGGAGGAGCTGAGGGAACTGGAGTTGTTTACTCTGGAGAAAAGGAGACTCGGGGAAGAAGTTATCTCTAAAATTACCTGAAAGGAGGTTGTAATAAGGTGGACGTTGGTCTCTTCTCCCAGGTAACAGGAGAGCAGGAGAGGAAACGACCTCAAGTTGTACCAGGGGAGGTTCAGATTGAATTTTAGCAAAAATTTCTTCACTGAAAGAGTGGTTAACCATTGGGACAGGCTGCCCAGGAAAGTAATGGAGTCATCAATCCTTAAGGTGTTCAAAAACCACGTAGATGTGTCACTTAGGGACATGGTTTATTGGTGGACTTGATGATCTTAGTGGCCTTTTCCAACCTTAATGCTTCTATGATTCTATGATGGTGCATTGTCCTGGTGATTTGCAAACAGAAGCTTGCAGTGAACTTTGTATCTAATTAGAGTTCTGCCATTGTCATGTATGTATTTCTTTTCGTTACTCTTTGTGTGAGGATATTACAACTCTGTGTGAACTGTAATATCCTGTGCAGTTTGGGGCACAGCTGGATTACATGGGGTCATTAAAAGCAACCAGAAAAGATGCTGAAACCCAGAGAAATCCCTCTCTGTAAAGTAGAAATCTATGGCTTTTTGTCTGATTCCTTCTAGCCATAGCTTTCCCAGGAAGGTTAGCAGAAGCACTTCATGAATCTTGCCCCTGCTGGGTCTCTGAACACTCTGAGACACAGCCCATGGGGCTAGTCTCATTTCTACAGTCAGTGGCCCAAGGGGCCACAGGATTATTGAAATTATAAATGTATACATACATATATATATATATACTCTGAAGTGTCACTATATGCTAGTGACACTGCAAACGAGACAGAACAAGTTACATGATATACTAACTCTGTTTGGAACATAAAACTGATATTGCGGTATTTTTTATGCAACTTAGTTAAGAAAAAGGAGTTGGGTAGGGGAACTTCTTCATGCAGGGAATTTACTTGCCACTTTTTCATTTGCCTATGTGTAAATGAGTTAGGAACATGTGTTAGGAACATGGGTCTGTGTGTATACACCTAGCCTTTAAGTATATGCCACATACATCAGCTGATCCACCCATCATGACTGAAAATGAGATCAAATAATGACTAAAAAACAGGTATGAAATTCCTTTCACATTTGGACTCTCAGATGTGTGGGACTGAGAACAGCCTCCAACTGATGGAAAGACTAGTTTTCCCATTGTTTTGAGGGGTAAGGTTTGCAGAGCTCAGCTAATACTTCTGCTGTGTGCCCTGCAGTCCTTTGCTTCACTGGAACAGAGAAATCTCGATCCTCTGGCAGAGGAGAGAGAAGATATTGCATATCACAACATTTAGAAGACATATAGCTCTAACAGCAACTGCTTGTTGGGAAAAGCTTGTGAATAACCTACTTCTTTCTATGGGTTGTGATACTTATTCCCTGTCCAGTTGATTTTAAGCAAGAAAAAAGAAATATTAATCAACATGACATTGTTGGAGCACCTCCCCTGTGTAGACAGGCTGAGAGAGTTGGGGTTGTTTAGCCTGAGGAAGAGAAGGCTCTAGGGATACCTTACAGCAGCCTTCCAGTACTTCATGGAGGACTATAGGAAAGATGAGGAGGGACTTTTCTATCAGGGAATGTAGAGGTGGGATGAGGGGTACCTGTTTTAAACTGAAAGAGGGAAGATTTGCATTAGATATTAGGAAGAAACTCTTCACTGTGAGGATGGTGAAGCACTGGCACAGCTTGCCACGAGAGATTGCGGATGCCTCATGCCTGGAAGTGTTCAAAATCAGATTGGATAGGGCTCTGAGCAACCTGCTCTGCTGGAAAGTGTCCCTGCCTGTGGCAGAGAGGTTGCAACTAGATGATCTTTAAGGTCCCTTCCAACTCAAACCATTCTATGATTCTATGATGTTTTACATATTAATAGTCTATGGCCAGTAATAGTGAGCAAATAGTAGTATTTGCCTTCTACTTAATCATGTTTCTCTTCATTCATCACAGACACAGGTCCTTTATATAAGTTTTTATAACACTAGCCTAAATAAAACAGACTATACAGTGGTTATTGAAGGTCCCTAGAGGATGAGATTGGACAAAACAAAAATATTTTCTTCACATCAGAAAGTCTTTTTGGAAAAGATTATGCAAAGATGAGCAACAAAAACTCATAAACTTTTTGAAAGTGGAAAGAAACATGCTGTGGGCTGGGAGCAGCTGGAGAATTTAGGGGAGTGCTTTGCTAGACTGCAATCATGACCACCTCTTTTTCCTTTGATCTGTCTGGAGATGTGGTAATATGTTTAAAGCTGGAATCAGCACTTTTCTAATGTACTCTAACCTCCAAAACAAGATGCCAAACATAAGGTTTTTTCCCTCCTTTCTTCCCTCCAGCTTGTTCCTGCCAGAACAGACTATTCAATTGTGTACTTTGCAGTCAGGCAGAACTGTGCATTGTGATTCTCCCTGCTGAAGGAGGGAGAGCTGTAGGATGGGGACTGAGAGGACTTTTGTTGCTGGAAGGAGCTTTTTACTAGCTTTTTTTTCTCTGTGTGTGAGAGACATAAAGTGCTCTGGAAATGTACAGATTCTTCCTGCCAAGAATGGTTGTTTTCACAGCTCCCCTTTTGCCAATTTCAAACTGGTTAAGCAATAATAAAAAAAGGGAAAAAAAGTTTTCACGTACATATCCTAAACTCACTGGCTGAGATATTGTTGAGCAATGGAATCTGTAAAAGTGCCAAAATAACCTATTTCCCCAGAAAAAAAGAAGAACTGAATATGAATAGCGATGCTAAGGTGAAGAGGGAGAATTCAGTGACAAGAACAGAGGCAAGGCTGAAGTGTTATTAACTAACTGCCTTAATTAAACTATAATTATGATGTTCTAATATTTTTAAGGATCTCAGTCAGCTGCTCTGCCTTTGGCTTTATTGTTTTCCCCTCAAAAAGTCTTTAATGCAACATAATTAATTCATCTCCAAACATGAGTGTTATTCATTCTAGATGCATGAAATATTTAGAGAGGAATCTAGTAAAATGTTCTACTCCCAACATTGACTTGACTTAATGCTATTCTAATTAACAAGTTAGTTTTAGGCATAACGTAGTGCTATATGTGCTCTGATAGAAATACAGGAGATGATGGGCATAAACCCAGATTAAATATTCTGCTGAATGTGCACAAAAAGGAGAAAATCTGTTTATGAGTCAGAGAAGATTGAAAAGCAATGTGAAGTCTGTAACTTACTTTTCTGACACCTTCTTCCAGTGTAGCCCTGGGCACAGGAGCACACGTTGGTTCGAACACAGTGACCACCATTCTTACAAGGGGGAATGCAAACAGCTGGTGAAGGAAAATGTTTTGTGTGTCAAAATCACACAGAAGTCAACATTGCCTTCAAGTTGCACCAGGGGAGGTTTAGATTGCATATAAGGAGAAATTTCTTACTGAAAGGGTTGTTAAGTCTTGGAACAGGCTGCCCAGGGCAGTAGTGGAGTCACTGTCCCTGGAGGTGTTGAAGAAACATTTAGATGCTCTACTTAGGGACATGGTTTAGTGGTATGCTAGTGATAGGTATGGTTAGACTTGATGATCTTAGAGGTCTCTTCCAACCTTAATGATTCTGTGAATATGGGCTACTTATTCAGGTGCCTGTGTTGGGAGACCAGTCTTCAAAGGCTTTTTTCTTTGGCTAGGTTAGAGAAGGTGTCTCTCCAAAGGGTGATTCTGGCAGGTGCCTAGCTGGAGATCCTGAATCTCTCTTGTTTGTGGAAAGAATGTGAGACATGACCCCTAGCACCTCAGGGTCTCTTTTAGATAGCTGCAGTTAAGTGGTTGCAGTATTCCTGAGAATCTCTTAGGTTTTTTTACTCTCTAGCTAAAGGGCTTTGCAATGGCTTCAGCCCTTGAAATATCAGTGTTTGATATTTACTGTCTTAGTTTGGATGCTGTTTTGATGCTTTTTTCCTCCTTTCACAATGAAGCAGAAGAAAGATTTTTGCTTCTTCAGCATCCATCCACTATCTCCCCATATTACTCCCATAGATCACAAATGCAGATATTTAATTTCAAATTTTAGTTCTGTCTAAATCACTTAAGGATAAAAATTTCAAAGAGGTTGAAAATCACCTTCCAGGTTGAACCTCGAGAGAAAGATCCTCAAATTACAGAGTCTGTATCTTTTCCACTCTCTTCTTTACCCTCAACATCACAAAAACAAAGAGCTTCCAGCAAGCTCCATTTGCAATTAGTTTTTTGTGTGTGAATCATTCACTTGCAAAAATATGCATTGGGATTGCATTCATTTAGGAACTCCAGGGAAACAAAAGAGAGAGAGAATAAGAACTCTTAATATTGAGATCAGGTTTGGTAATAAGACTGTATTTATATTCCCAGATTCAGGAGGCGTGAGCTATGCTCAAAAAAAAAAGCAAGTGGTAAAAACACAATAGTCTTCCAGCTATTTGAGCCCTAAACATAAGTTCCTCTCTCCTGACTATTCTACATGAGCTAATGTAGAATGTATTGTTAAGATGTTCATTAATTTGACTTTTGCAGCACAAAGCAAGCAAGAAGCTCAAAATAGTGTTAGGCTCAGTTTAGAGCTCTCCTCTTTAGGACTGAGATTCAAAATCAAGTTCTGCTCTATGTCAGGCAGAACAATATTTGATCAGGTCTTTGAGTAAGGATCTGAAGGAGTACTGTACAAGTCTCCCATCCACTACACTTCAGGATAGTCAAGTAGGTGATATTGTGAGCCCCATTTGAAGATAAGTTATATTATCAATACAGTATAGTCTACACTATAGAGAATGCAAAATCAGCAAAGCAGAGCCATGCTTTAATATTTAATTGAATAGTTGTTAATTAGTGATATCACTGACTTTGGATGGCTTTAGATTAATTGTTAAGCTATCATTAATGCCATCATACATAAGTGCTTACTCCTTCACAATACCATGAAGAACAATACCATGGGAATTTACAATGGACTATAACATTAAAGGAGCACACAGGGAGTTATGACAATGAAAGTCTCTGGAAATATTTCATGTGAGAGCATGTAATGATATAGGCTGCTGTATTTTAAGCCTGGAACCTTTATCAAAATGATAAATAGAACTTTCTTACCTCTCTGGCACTGTGGCCCATAGAAACCGTAGGGACACGTACACATATTTGGCTGTACACAGATTCCTCCATTCAAGCACACAGGATTGCACACAGCTGTGTGAGAATATAAGATAACTCTTATGAATATCTTATAATTTTTAATTTTTTAGAGTAGGCACTCTTTTGCTGCCTCATATGTCACTGGAATAAACATTTCTAGTAATACTGTGATGAATTTCCACAGTCTTTACTGGTCAGTTGTGCTGCAGCATTTATTTATTGTTGATGCAATGGGAGCATTTCAGTGGTGTTTTAGCAAAGCTTAGGGGATGAAATAAAATATAATTTAATACTGTATTTCTGATGCCTTCCTTCGATTTGCACAGTTCATTTGCTTCCACTCTAGTATCCTCATCAAAAATGATCCCAAGGTAGTAAACTGTAGCCACACTGCACACAGCCTGGAAAACCTGGAGATTTTAACTGTTTGCTGCTTTGTCTGAGCTCAAGCTCAGCAGAGCATCGTGGCATCTCTGGGAAGCTGAATAGGTCTGTACTGCAAAAGCTCTGTTCTGCCTCATTTAAATGCTACTTCCCACAACATATTGGCTCATGCATCCCTTATAAAGCCACTGGCTGAGCTCCCTTTGCCTTTTTATTTATCTGTTACCAGTGTAGATGATGTAACAGGCATTAGGAATTAAAAGCTGTTCAGCAGGTACCTGTCTGGTGGGAAAAAATAAGTATTAGAATTGCAAATTAGTTTAGTTGGGAAGTGAATGTGTGAAGAATGAGGAATCTGATAAAGTTTTCATTGTAAAGCAGAGTGACACTTTAAAACAGTCTTTTTCCTTCTATTCCCTTTGTCTTTCGGTATCTTACCAAATAGCCCATTAAATAAATTAAATAAATTTAAGCTTAAATAAATTAAGGGTCACTACAATGTTTCAGAGGAACTAAAGGAGAAATAAAATGTTAATTTGGAAAGAGGGAAAAAGGGAAATTGTAATCTAAATGAGAGGTTTTCTGACTAAGCAGCCATCAGTTACGAAGTCAAAATGGACTTCATTCATTGCTAATGGTAAATTTGGATTAGTTGCCTCATTGTCCTAGCTAGTTCAGAGACATTCACGCTCCATAAGTGTTTATATTTCCATTGGTAAAGTTCCCTAAGTCTCTTGGTTTTTTGGTTTCTATATCTGTGTTCGTCCAGAGACTCCTATCACTTGAAGCAGGAAACTCCAACAGTATCCACAAACCACTCCGTATTGTGCACACAAAGCAGTGCTGGAGGAGTGAGCCAGATAGTCTTTCACCTAAAGTATTGGCAGACAAACAAATCCTGCTGCTATTATCCTGGGCTGGAAATTACTGCTTCTGCTACTGTTGCTTTGTCTGCCTTATGGAATAATCCTGTTTAAAAGCACCCCAAAATAAATTGGCAGAACTCAAGGAGATTAATCTCCAGTAGGGAAAGGAGGCGAGAGTGGGAACCAGAATAGCTAGTGGCAATCCCAGTCATTTACTGTGGATCTTAGCTAGGTTAATTTATGTGTCCTCAAGAGGTCTGTCATTTCAACACTTACAGGAAGAGCAATCTCCAGGAGATGGAGGTTAAAATGACATCTCTCACCTCCCAGAAAAGGTAATGTAGGCTGAAGGTGTCTTAGTTATTTAATATTCCCTATAGCAGAGGCAGACTGCTCTGTAGCCTTGAGCTTTGTCACTGATTAAGGTACTTCTCATTCTTGCTCCTTTTAATATTTCACTATTTTGTGTGCCTTTTCCCAAGTGAGTGTTGTAGCTACTATGCCTTTAGAGGAAAAATACCTACTCCAGCTTTTAGCACTTAGACCCCGAGAGGAAGGTCTGAGCTATATCTGTTCAAAACAAGGTTCACATCTATGAGTCCTGACTAGGATTAGCTACCTAGTTCCAATTCTCACATTGTCATTTTGTACTGACAGGTGGAAGTGGCTTTTCCTTGAGCATGCACACTTCTGTGGATGCCTTTTGTAGGTACTCAGCAAGTATGAGACATAGGCAGGAGGAGCAGTGTGAATTCTGTCAGCAGAAGGATGTTTAAAATTAGGGGCTGACTGGTTATATTCTCCTTGTAAAGTGGCTTTTCTTCTGTCTTGTAGAGTCACAAGCCATCTTCTGGAGTGTCAAAACTGAATCCAAGGACTGGGCCACAAAAGTCTCAGCAATTGCACTCAGTTTCTGATAGTTCACATTTCTAGGTTCACTTTTCTTCCTTAGGATACACAGTATTAGCAGTGCATATCTAGTTGGTAATTTAGCAGCAGAAGTCATGTTTGTTGTCTTATACTCTTGTCCTAACTGAAACTAGCCTCTTTCTATTCCTGTCTCCATACACTGTATTTTTAAGTTCAGATATGACTGCAAACCCTTAAAAATCACCCAAAGCCAAACCCTTTTTTCTGCCCCACCATCATAACTTGAGACAAATGTGTAGGGTTTAAAGCAATAAACACTGAAAGTAGCAGAGGTGGTGAGCAGTGCAGATGGCTGCCTTGCCCTCATCTCTGCCAGCACAGATGTGGGGCAGGACTCATGCCTTGAGCTCTCCATGAACAAGACCAACAAAGAGTGAGGTTATGTCCAGGGCAGCTGAGACAGTAAATCAATATATCTCTAAAGTCCCTGTGAGAATTTTTCTCATTTGCAGAAGCTGCCTAATAAGGTTTTAACTTCTGAATAACTTTCTCTTTGTTTTTGTGCATGCTGAGAATAAACTCCTGAATCACACAAGCTTAAAAAGATGCAAAAATATTTTCTTTGTGGGTTTCCTCTATGTGACTCTGAGATTTAGATAAACATCTAAATTTATGAATATTTACATAAACTCAAAGCCTTCGAGGTTTTACTTTTTACTATGAACTAAGAACTTTAATGTAAACTCTTTCCTGTTGTTATGCTTTATATTCTTCTAGCAATTCCCAGTTTGACCACTGAGTTGCAGGAATCACATGGTTTTCAGGCAGCAAAAGACCTGAGAGACTAGTGATTTCTAACCACTTACCTGTTTCACAAGAAGGGCTGCTCCATCCATTTCTGCATTTACACTCATCAGGTGACACACAGACCCCCCCATTGTGACAGTGTCTGTTACACACCACTGGAAAACACACAAAGGATCAAAATCTCTTATTAGTAACACTAATACAGATACTAAAGTTGCTCTATTACAGCTAATGACTAATCCTATTAGTCCAAGAGGTAAACTGAGGCATGAATCTGTTCTCTTCCTTGGTTTTCTTTCTTTATTATAAGCCTTGCATCTAAAATTCTTTGCTTTTTAAGAAGTCCAGCTACTCTAGTTTAGAGATAAAATTATCTTCCTGTGAAGGGCAACCTGATATTTAAATAAGCAGTGAGGACTCTAATAATGAAACTGCAGATGTTTCATCATTCAACTATCATAGAAATGTTTGAAGGCTGATTTTTTCCCCTAGATGTTCTATATATTGAACCTTTTTGTAACTTTCATTGCACAGTGACATGACTTCTAATAGTCATGGTTCTCTTTTTGTCTTAAAATCAGTATTATTGCATTCACTCACACAACCTTGAAGTTCATAAATGTTACTATAAATAACATGGAGGTTTCTGCTTGTTTGTTGCTTTTTTCTCAGAAGCACTTTTATATAGAAAATGCTGATACAGATGTGCATATTTTTACATAATACTATACTGCTGGTAAATATATGTTCTGAAATAGTTTAGCTACTGTATTCCTTCAATATATTGTGCTTTCATTTCCTTATTGTATTTTATCAGTTGAAGGGGGAATACATAAAAATAAAATGGCCTTTTTTAAAAAAATCTTCTAATTTCATTCAAATTCAAACATGTAATGAGGAGAGAAGCCTGAATGAGTTCATACATACCTGTTTCACATCGAGAACCAACAAATCCATAAGGACAAGAACAAGTATTCTGGGCTAGACAAGTTCCTCCATGCTCACAGAGTGGCACACACTGTGCTGCAAGAGTAAAAGAGGAGAAAAGAATACAGTTTGAATATTGTGTACTGTGTGGTTATGAGCACTGTTCTTGTTCCTACTTTTTCCCTAGACCATTTTATTCATTGAACTAGTAATCTGATTACTGAGGAAAACATTGCAGGATAAAGCTAAGTATCACTTTAGTAATACAAAACTGACTTATGAGTAGCTGTATAGTATCTGCAAGGGAATGATTTTAATGTAATCATATTTCACTTCTGAGCATACACATTTTTAAGTATGTATTTTTAAAGTCTAAGGATGGATGAAGTACAAATATAGTCAATAGTAAAGACCTTGCATCCTTCTACAATTTGCTTTGTGGATGTTCACTTAGCCTTAGCAGAAGTTACACTAAAGCAGAGATGGAGTGTTCCTTCTGCCTACAAGAGCTTTGTGGGAATCTGTCAGCAAAATGACAAACATTTAAGCAACAATTTTAATGTTTAATAAGTAGCATGAGGTCTGCAGATAAAGCAGAACTATATAATGATTTCTTGACTTATTGCAATATTCAATGTCATGCTGTGAAAGAAAGAGGATGAGCAGGTGTATTGTGTCAAGCTGGAAAGTACTGCAGCTCCTGAAACAGGCTATTTGCTGAAGACACTTGTTTGTTTTTTGAAGAAGTAGAAGAAGAAGTAGTAAAAGAAGAAGAATGAAGAAGTATGACGAATTTGCAGGAGCAAAGCAAGGCATATGTGTGTCAGCTGCTCTGGAAAAAAAAGCCACCTCACATAACAATGAAAAATATCTTTCATTGCACTTAGGAAGTGGATACAGAGAAAAATGTTGTGTTTTGGCACATTTTACTGGCAGAGTTTTGTCTTTTATAATGGATATGAAGCTAAGCAAGGTTATTCAAAGGAAAATGCAAAATAAAGCTAAAAAGATCTGCAAAAAAGCATCATTCATTTTAAGTATTATACAAAGGAAAAAAACCCTAATGTACCACATATTGTTCTTAAAACTGGAAAATGGACTCTGTAGATGGAAAGCTAAATGAAGGACAAATACTTATGGCACCGCATAATTTAAATGAAGCTCATGTGTTGAAGGCCTCCTCACCCCTTGTGATTATCATCAAGCCTTCAGATAAAGCCATTACATATGAGCTGTGCCATCCAAAAAAGTAACAGAAGCCACCACACATTTTGCAGTTTCATTTAGAAAGACAAGCTCCAAGAAGATACCTTTAAATAAACCATTTTGACACAAATAACATTAAAGCAATATATTTGGAATTAGACTTGCTCTTCAGGTACTTCAGTATTTGCATTTTCTATCACCATACAGTCTTATCTGTGACATTTTTAATGATGCATTAAAATAACTTCAGAATTTAGCATGCCTAAGAACAGAGAATTCACTAGATATAGTTTAGATCTGTACTATACATGCTGAGAATGTCATTAAGCTAAATTTAGTTTTGATTTGATGGGCTATAAGGTTTAGAGACTGGCACTTCAGCATGTGTTTAGCTGAAATTTGTAGAGTACATCTATGAGGAAAAAAAAGAATTAAAAAAAAGTGATATTGTCTGGACAACTAAATAGATCTCATTTAGACCCATTTAAGAAGTTAGTGTTAAACTTTCCCAAAGCTTTTATAGTTCAGCTATGGGTAGCAGCTATCGGGGCAGGTCAGAGGCTCAGACAGCTCTGGGTCTCATGCTATTAGGGTGAACAGCAGGTAGCAGCCCATGATGAAATGGAATGTGGAAGAAAGGTAAAGACATTAAAGCTGTTTTCAATGAAATTTGTTATTCCTTTAAAATTCAGTGCTATATTTACAAGCCACCACTTGCTTCTGGGGTCTTGTGCTAGATGTCTCTGGAGGAGAGAGCTTGGAGAGGAGGGTGCTGAGCCATCTGCTGCATGCATGTCCATCTGAACCGTCTCCATTCTTCTGGGCTAGGGTAAGCAAGGGATTTATAAAGGGATTTCTTTGCAATTTGGAATTATCAGAAGGTAGAATTGGTTAACCTCCTCTGCTTGGAGAGAGGGAAAACACAAAACCTGGGAAAAAATCTACCACTCTTTTGGAAATACGTGAAATGTGATTTCTTGGAGGATGATGGTGATTACATAAAGCCTCCAGGTGCCTAAGTGCTCTGCCAAGCCCAGTGACATTCAAACATACTACGGTTATTTTCAATGTGTTTTGCATGTAGCACTCAAAGTGAATGTGTCCATTTGAGCAGTGTACTTTCCATCTGGCCTTTCCATGTTCTGAGATGCATCTGAACTGTCAGAAAAAAACATGTTATTTTGGATATTAAAACATTTAGCTTTTATGGTGACATTTAATAGTAAAATGTTTAAAGCTCATCCATTACTGGTGAACAGCAGAAGATAAAAACTGAACACTGACTTCAATGTGAGAGCAAGAGTAATATTCACCTAAAAGACATCTCCCTCCTTAATAGAAATATACTGTTTGTGTCAGATTCTTTTCCAAAACTTCTACCTTTCATCCTCTGGAATGATTTTTTTTTCCATAAGCATTTGTAAATTGTACAAAGGTATTGCAGTGTTTTCATACTAAGTGGTTTTAGATGGTATAAAATAACAGTAAAGAGGAAAACATTGCTGCAAATGGTCAATCTTGCTGTCAAATGTACATGTGTTTATGTTTATAATTTAAAATCCAGAGGTGAAAATGGAGAAGTCCATTACTGTTTTCTTTGAAAGGCTTTTTTAGGAAATATCCCCACACTTCTTTTTTCCATTAAAATGAGATCATGCATTTTTTATAAGTTTCTCTATGATAACTCTGGGGGTACTCAGGAATGCCAGATGCTGTGCTGCTTCCTACCTTTTGGGTAGCCTAATCAGCTTCCAGGACAGAGTCACTGCTTAACATCTCAAGAGCAAGTAGCTCTGAAGAGAAGGACCTGGTGATCCTGGTGGACAACAAGTTGTCCACAAGCCAGCAATGTGCCATTGTAGCCAAGAAGGCCAATAGTACCCTGGGGTACGCTGGCAAGAGCCTTGCCAGCAGGTCAAGGGAGATTCTTCTGCCCCTCCACTCAGCCCTGGTGAGGCCCCATCTGGAGTACAGTGTTTAGTTTTGGGCTTCCCAGTACAAGAGAGACATGGAGCTCCTGAAGTGAGTCCAGTGGAAAGTTAAAAGATCATCAGGGGCTGGAGCATCTCGCTTATGAGGAAAGGCTGAGAGAGCTGGGCTTGTTCAGCCTGGAGAAGAGGAGGCTGAAAGGGGACCTTATCAATGTATCTGAAAGGCAGGTGTCAAGAGAATGGAGCCAGGCTCTTCTCAGTGGTGCCAAGCAATAGGATACAGGGCAATGGGCACAAACTGGGTTGCAGGGAGTTCCATCTAAGCATGAGGAAGAGCTTCTTTCCTGTGAGGATGACTGAGCACTGGAAGAGACTGCCCAGAGAGTTTGTGGAGTCTCGTTCCCTGGAGATATTCAAAAAACACCTGAGCAGAATCCTAAGTAATGTTTTGTAGGGGACTNGACTCTGCTAGAGCAGGGAGGTTGGACTAGATGACCTCTGGTGTTCCCTTCCAACCTTAACCATTCTATGATTGTGAGTAAACTCACATGAGATTCTGGGCATGCACTGCTGAAGCAAGGCTCAGAGGTGTGAGAGCATTACCTGAAGTTCCATTTAAAAATCTGTAAACCAGTCAGGTCAGGACAGACTTCACTGGAAGAAGCACAGTCTACCTTGTTTCACGCAGCCATGGTACATTATTAATTTTCTTTCAAGTATTCATTAATCTAATATCCTAAATGTACAGATGAAACTTGAATATATGCAGTACAAGGGAGGGCAAAAATGGACAAGGAATTTACCAGGTTTTCCTTGTGAAAAACTGTAGACTGAAGCCTTTCTTTTGTATGTAAGATACACAGATAAATGAAATTAAGCACAGGGTTAAAATGCATATTAGTGCAATTAAAATAACTTGTACGCATATTTAAATAACCCAGCAGTCCAGAGCCCAGTTATGAAATAAATATCCTTCATAGCAAATAGAAAATTAACAGGATTATCTTGACCGAATATATTGGAAATATAAAGGCAGACAACAGTTCTGGTTAGGTTGTACTAATGGATTTTGTTTTGTGAAATGTCAGCTGAGTGCTCATCTGCAGTCAAAAAAGCAAATGAAGTGTTAGGAATTGTTAAAGACTGAAGAGAGCACAAAATGCCAGCCAGGCTCCATAATGGTCTGTATCCATGGTGAACTGCATCTTAACTACCATGCTCAGGTCTGGTCCCCCAGCTACAGTGGATCACATGCAGAAAAAGGTGATAAGGATAACCAGAGTTACAGAAAGGCTTTTTTACAAAGAACAAGTGAATAGATTAGGTCTTTGGGAAAGACATGACTTGGGGGAATAGGAGAGAAAACTGGAAAACCAGACATAGCCGGGCAAGGTTGAGCAGGGTACTGCTCAAAGGCATCATCACCTTAGCTTTTTGAAGCACATGATCCATAGGTTGCTGATAGACTCTTCTGGACAATGTCCCTGTACTTTCCATGTACTGCAAGACATCTGTTCATAGCCATTGAAGTTAGAAGAAGGACTTTTGGTCTGGTCTGGTAGATCTTCTTGGGTGTAAAGTTGTCAGAACAGATAAATGTCAGCTACCTGATTTTTTTTGGCATTGTTTCATACATCTGTTCATCCTGAGGTCATAATACTTCCCTACTAGTCCATCTTTCCTGTTCTTTTGAAAATTATTTAGTTTGAAAAGTGGTTTTGCAATGTCAAGGCAACACTGTTTTTAAGTCTTGAGCAGAAAGCACAACTAGACTTCCCCTTCCCTTAAAAAAACCTGTGCAAAGCCTACAAAATATCTCAGTTTTACTGATGTAACCTTTTTAAGAAAATGTTTCTAAAGTAGCATGACTTCGTCTTCCATAGAAATCTCATGAACTTTTATGACTACTAAAGACCTAGAAAGATACCTGTCTTTAACTGTCACCTAACTGAAAACAGTTTTAAATAATTGTCTGTATTCTACAGAAGAGTCTGTGACTTTTTAATCATACAGGTTTAGAAACCAGACACTCCCTATTGAATGAACTTGAGGTTAGAGAAATAAAAACAAGGATGACCAGAAATTTAGTTTAAATTCTTATCTTTCTCCAGTCTTCAGGTCTTAGTCTTTCAGAAAGCAGCACAACAACAATGCTCAGAGCAGAGTTTTTTTGTTAACATCAACCCTGTTATCAAAGGGAAAGGACGTGTTCCACCTTGGGCACTAGAGAAGCGCAATGGCTGCTCTCAGACAGTGCCATATCCATAGACTCTGGAGAAGAAACTGAACTCAGGGAGAAGAAAGCATTTGTTTGCTTGTCCAGTGGATACAGCATCTTTGAAAGTACAGGGCTGTGCTCCCGTGGTAGAGGCAGGAGAATGAGTAATTGCTCTAAGGTGACTAACAATGTTAATGAATATTTCAGAGCATTAGCCTCAAATGTTACAAAGTGCTTCATTACATGTGCCACTTGTAATATACTAGCCAAAATATGAGAAACATTCTGAAAACAATCCTGTTTGGACTAGCTATGCATTATTAAAGTGCTAGTTTTTTATTTGATTAGCATACTGAGCTTAAATGTTTCAAGCTCTGTAAGTGTTGTGACACTTGTGCAGTGGCTTTGGCAGGTGATAGGGGCTGTGTCCTCTGAAGCTGCTAGGAGTGTACCATAGTAATGCATTGGTTTTGTGGGATATATCCTTGAAAAGGGTACTCAGAGCAGAAATCAGGTACTTGGTAACCTCCCTCATCACCAGAGAAACTCTTGGCTAAGTTTACTCCATAAATGCCAGCAAGCAACTTCTGCAAGAGAACATGCAGGAGACTACAGCAGGCCTTGTCTCACCTACTTATTTTTTATGATTGTGTAGGTGAGGCTGGCTACATCCAAAATGCTACTCTGAACTGAAATCTTTCAAGGCTTTGCCTATTTCACAGATTAGTTTTAATATTAGGCCCCTAATAAATTATAATCTTGCCTTTATGCAGGAAGATGAAAGAGCTCTGCAGGCTGAGAACCTGACTTGGTGTAGGAAAGGGCATGGGTGTGATGAGTAGAACCTTGAAGAACTACTTCGTCTCACCTCATCTGCAGAGTAAGTTGCTGCTGCCAGAATTGAAAGAACTAAGGATCTATAACGCTTATTATAACAAAGCAAGATTGGCAAAAGCAAGGTCCTACTTTTTACAGATGGCAAAGTTGCAAAGGTAGTGAAGGGAGTGACCCAAATGGAAATTGGCCAGGCCATCTGAACATATCTCAGTTTAGATGCCTGAATATAAGCCAAACACACATCTAGCTATGTTCTTCCAAGAGAAGGTAGGAGTTTAGATCTGATAGTGCCCAGAGGTGTCTATCAGCCTGGACTCCTGTGAATCTGTGATTTCCAAAGCAGAAAGACAGAGTAGAGGGAGAGGATTTTCAACTAAATCATAAGAGGGAGATTGATTTACTTTAGAAATTATTTACTTAATTTACAAGATGCTGCTTATTTTTACCCTGCCTGTTCTCCAAGCCTGATTTTGATTCTGCACAACTGGAAAACAAAAAAAAATTACATTCTATTACAAGACAAATATCACTCAGTAAAGTATTTATTATATTAGATATTTTTAGACACTTACTAAGCAAAGGTCACATCCCCTCAACTCCACAGGTGTTAACCTTGCTACCAGTGGGCTGGTTCTTTTCTCTCAGTGACTTTTGATATCAACTCAGATGGTGACAACTATCAATAGTGTCTCAGTCTGTTGACATTTTTGCTCACTTGCCATGGCTCTTGCATCAAAGCCTGAAGATTTTGCAAATGCTGCTCTCATCCAAGCTTTGATCACTTGCTCAATTTTGCTGCCTCCTGCTCTTAGAGGGTTCTACTGTTTGGAGGGAAGGCAATACAATCATGGAGGTGTTGTCATGTGCTGATAGCTGAGGTTATGACAGGGCTTAATCCAAGGAATTATCTTCATCTTTCAACTTCAGCTGCACCTGAGACATCAATGGCTGGAGATACAATGGGTGCTCTTCACTCTTTTGGCTGCACTCCAGGGTGCTGCTCACAGGAGCTCAGGGTGAAGCAAAAGCAGAGAGCAGACAGACTTATTACTGAGTCAGGTGACATGGTGACAAGAGACAAATAAAGGATATTTGTGTATCATGTCATCAAGCCCTGAGACAGAGAATGATGTTGGTAATAAAGTATTTCATCCTAAGGACTCCCCAGAGAGATTTTCGGTAATACCAGTAATTGAAGAAAACATCTTGTGAGGCAGTAAAAGGCCGAGGTAGATTTATGTCTTAAGGGTTATAGTGATGGGCATGCTAAATATACAAAAAGCACCTATGTGTTCCTTTTCATAAATATTCATCTGTCCATGGGCCTAGTCTTTGAGGCTGCTGCATTCTGTAGTCAAACTTCCTTTAGACTTCCCAGTGTTAGAAGCTGCTCAGTACTTTTCCAGCTCCAGGTATAAAACTGAGGTCAAAGACAGGGTGTCTTGTGCCAAGTAACTCTAAGTCTTTTAGAAAGAGGCATTTCAGAAATGTGCAAACAGGTAAAAATTATAGCACCCAAGATGATAATAACCTTTCCTTATCCGTTTTCCTATATATCTCCAGCACTGCTCAGAGCTCAGAGGGCTGAAGCATTGCTGGGTGCTTACACACCCATGAAGCCTTGGTTACAGCAAGTAATTCCTGCAAGGTCCTTCACAGTGTATCACATCTGAGAACCTTCCTATGCCTGTCTGCTGTGTGCACACAGCATGAAAAACCACATGTGAAAAAGAATGAAACAGATGATGAAAATACTTCTGCTTTGTGTAGCGAAAGGCCAATTAAGATATCAACTTATCAGAGGGATTTCAACAAAAGGTGTAATTAATGATAGCTAAGTCAAGGAATTCATTATTTCAACAATGTGCCTAATACTACTGTTTTATGGAGGTATTCTAAGCTGTCTAGTAAATAACTCAATATATTGTGAAAACCCTTCTGGTTCTATACATTTTGGATGACAAGTTCAGATTTGTATTTCAGATAGTAGATAGTTATATAAAAGTAATTTTCATGTTAGTAGAACAATTAGTTTTTCCTAGAGTATCTGTTGAAGAGAGAAATGGAGTCAATTTTGCTCTTTCCCACAGAAGCTCTATATATTTTCAAATGTAATGACTTCAGTAGAATGAATCTGGCCTTAAGCAAGGGTAAGCAAGATCACAATCTGTCCATGGTTTCAGCAGATTAGATATTATCAAATAAATATGTAATTTTTGTAAGCAGAAAGAGCTTTTTCAAAGTTGTAGAATGTTTGTCTTTTATTTTGAAATACAATTGGCTTTGAAAGCCAGAGTGATCCCAGCTAGAAAGATTTCCAAATTTATAACTGAAAATAATTTTTACTTTAGGACTTACTAGATTTGAAGTTATAAAAGGATTTGAAAGATGATTTTTCCCTCTTACCTTCACATGTAATTCCATCACCACTGTATCCAGTGGGACAAGACCCACATTTAAATCCTCCATCTTCAGCCAGCTCACACTGCACACCAGTAAAGCATGGCTTCTTAGTGCAAACACTGGCTTTTGGCTGTTCCACCTGATCCATGGCTGTGTTCTTCACCTTTCTGGCTCCTGTGGTCTCTGCTGGAAGCTTTGCTTGGGGAGCAGACCCTGCTGGGACACTAGCACTCCAGGGAGCTGTACCAAGGGAATAACCTGTTAAGTGGAAATGGGAGGTGAGGTGCGGTGCCAACAGAGATGCTCTCTGCTGCTCTCTTGGGAAATCTTGGTATGGTTTAGCCTTCAAGACTGCAACTTGACCAGGCCATTTCCTGGCGGAATAGCTATACTTGGAACCACTTTGCTGAACAGCATGTGGAATTACAAAGGATGAACTTGTGTTGGTGTTGTGATGAGAAGGAGCAGTCCATGATGTAGCTGGTTTGTGGTGTTTTACATGGAGAGGGGTATGGGCTGTCACACTGACAGCTATGCCTCTGGGGTCTGGCTCCTCGTGCAGAAGGAAAGCTTGTGCATCACTTCTCTTTTCAAGAAAGGATTGTTTCTCGGGTGCTGTGGACTCTATAGCAGGTTTTTTTTCTGACAATGTCTGAGCTTGGGAGGTCTTCCTCTTCGTGCTAAGGGATGGAGTATTTATGGCTTTGAGATTTCTTTCCGAAAATGTTTCTTGTCTTGGAATTAGGGTTTGGGAAAGAAGAGAATCTGTGTTTCTTGATGTCTTTAAAATGTCTTCCTGGGGAGAGGCCCTAGCATCTTCAGAATTTCTTCTAGCAAAATCCACATGGCTTTGGGAAGATCTTGCAACTAGGGCAGAAGCAAATTATATATTACCAAATTTGTTGGTCTACAGGAACCACAGTTAACATTTAGCTTATGAACAAACAACAGAACCTCACTTCTAGAAGTAAAAGTGTTAAGGACACATTTATACTGACTGGCATAGAAATGACATGGTGTTACCTGCTATGGGTAACACCAGCTCTGGGTGCACAGGGAACTGCAGTACCAAAACTTACAGGATGGCAGTTCTTGAACTACATGAAATACATTTATGCTGGCTTAACATTGAGCCTAAAGTAGTAAATCTCAGCAAAGATCAGAGATTATTCTCTGAGGGGCAGTACTGGGCTTACAAAAACACTTACCCTAAAGGTTTAATAATTTTGGTTTACACTAGTCCATGAGGTTTGGCAGTGTGCATCCTACAGTTCTTGACCACCTGAGCTAGTATTTCCTTCTCATTAACTAACTATATTGCAATAGTGTGGTGGGAACTGTTCTGCTAGACACTACCTAACACACAGACTTTGCATTCCAGCTCTTGCCATCTAGGAGTGAGGTGAGACATTGCAGATCAGGACAGGTGGTTATCAGAGATGGAGACATAGACTATGTTGAGATGATCCTTCCAAGATCATGTCCTAGAGAGACTTTAGTCCCATCACACCAGTGTAGAACTATGTAATGTTTTTGTAGTCCTTATGGCAAAGGGAAGTTTCAGGAAAGCATTTAAAGGAGACAAATGGAAAAGCTTTGTTAATATTGTGTACATCTCCCTCCAGATGTGAGGGGCAGCATGTAGGGAGAGACTGCTGGTTTGTAACTGTCACCCACTTGTTCCAAAGCCAGCCACCTATTCAGTTGTGTAAGGAGGGATGATAGATGGTGAGAAGGGAGTCTGTGAAGGGCCCTGAAAGTGAAGAAGAGTAGTTTGAATCAATACTTTCAGGAAGATTAATGGCCATTTGCTGACTCTAATGAATGGAAGAAGCTATTTTTAACCAGTTCTGGCATACTCACTCCATAGGAAACAGAATATATTGGATCCTGAACAAAAAAACCTCACTTGGTTCTAGGGTTAACCCCAATGAAGGATGTACCTCTTCCTTTTAAATATAAATATTAATCACTTTCTTAAAACTCCTATTGATGTAAAAATTAGCCATAGTTAGCACGGAAAGAGATTGAGATACTTGGCAAAGGTCAAAATGAAAATTAGAGCATTGACTAGATCAAAGCAAATCCTAGCATCCAAAGTTGTGTTTATTTGGCTGATAAATAGTGTCATTCTTCTGGTGGCTGGTGAGTTTTTACTGCCCTGAAGCATAATGGTTTGGAATTTTACAATGGTTCTGGACTGAGCTATGGACATCAGTAGGTAAATGCATGGTATTTGGTAGAGCAGTAGGTAAATACATGGATTTTACTGTCTAAAGTAAGGCTGATGAATGATGATGCACACAGAAAGGAAGAAAAGAGATGATGAAGCAAGGAGGACATAAGCAAAAAGAGCATGAGAGGATAGGAGAAGTAAAAGGATTTTTTTCAAATGAATGAGAAAAAGATGAAGGAAATACCCCAATAGAAAATTGTCAGTAATAGGTGATCATTATTTCCTTTAGAAAATTCACTTTGCAGACCAGAAATCAACAGGAATGACAGTGAAGGGCTGAATGACCTCTCTGACAAATTTCCAAAATGAGTCCTGATTACAGCTTAGGGCTTCTTCTACTGTGTCACAATTAAATGGGATTTCCTCCTAACTAAATTTTAGTAAAGCAATCAGACTGGCTATCTGAGAAAAGCAAATCTTTCATTTCTCAGGTGATATAGGTGATATGCCCATGCTGCAAATAAGCATCTGCCTTCCCTGTAAGGGGAGTGTATCTATGATAAGGCAGTTTTTACATCTCAGATAATACTACCAGTGAAAAGTAGTGATACATTCCAAGAAAGACACAGAGGCATTGGAGTGAGTCCAGAGAAGAACAACGAGGCTGGTGAGGGGTCTGGAGAATATGTCTTATGAGGAGAGGCTGAGGGAACTGGGGTTGTTTAGTCTGAGGAAGAGAAGGCTCAGGAGAGACCTTATCTCTCTACAACTACCTGAAAGGAGGTTGGAGTGAGATGGAGGTAGGTCTTCTCACCTGGGTTAACAGTGAGAGGACAAGAGGCAATGGTCTCAAGTTCCACCAGGAGAGGTCTAGATTAGATATTAGGAACAATTCCTTCACTGAAAGAGTTGTTAGGCATTGGCACAGGCTGCCCAGAGAGGTGGGGAAGTCACCATCCCTGGAGGCATTTAAAAAATGTATAGCTGTGGTACTTAAGGGCATGGTTTAGTGGCATAGTGGTGATAGGTGGGTGGTTGGACTTGATGATCTTAGAGGTCTCTTCCAACCTTAATGATTCTGTGATCCTGTGATTCTGTGGGATTTTGTTTGGTCGTTCATTATGATACATACTGATCAAGGAGCTTCACCCACTCTAAGGTCACAAAACTCTGTAAGAGGTTGGTGTCATTCAAATGTGGTGACTAGTGTCCTCTCAGCTTTCTTTATTTCAGATTTTCACTTAGAGTGATAGCATGCAGTATAGTTAGGATTAGAATTAGATTTTCTTCTGGAACATGTGAAAATTTCTTTCTGCAGGCTTCCAGATATCTAAATAAACTAAAACAAAGAAGTATACCAAAAGATTGCAGACTCAGTTGTCTATAGTCAGCAGATTTCTCAAATCCTGTATTACTTCAATTTATTTTCCTTGCAGTTGATCAATATCTTCAAATGCATAACCCATTATCAATGCAGAACTGTGATTGTGTGAATCTGGTTTTCTCTGTGATGCCACATATTGGACTGGATGAAAATAACAACAACAACAAAAAATGACAAGACAAAGTGCTCAAGGTTATATAATGGTACAAAATACATTTTCACTCCCTCTCAGTGTTTCTGCCTATACTAATGGGGAAATGCATGGCAGTGGAACAATTCACAGAGGTAGATAAAAGCCTGAGAACTTGCTGCTGTGCTCCAGCTGTGCCTGGCTGGAGCTTACACCTCTGTGAGCACAGTGTAGTGCTGGGATGGATGAGACCTCAAGAAGATAGATTCCTCTGTTGTCCCTCTATCTGGGGAAGATTAGAACAAGGGTGACAGGGCAAATTTCCAAGAGAGAAATTTAACATCCCTCATCCAACTCAACACCAAGACACTTACCAGCCCTGGATGAAGGAGTTCCCCTACATGTGACCCCCCCAGCCTGCAGTTCCCCTGGTGTTTCAGATGTTTATGCTACTTGAACTAAGCTCATAAATAAGAATTGTCACAACCAGTTTCTGGTTCATGCTTGGCAGTGCCAACATGGCATTAAGGCACAGCAAATTCTGATTTCTTCTCTCACCTGAATTGCAATTTGTAGTGAACTATTAGATGTAGCTGAAGAGGACCATGTTTGTTCTTGAGGTAACAAAAGGACTATATAAGCTAGTGAGAACAGTAGTTCACAGACAAGACACTCAACAGTTTCTTAAACACAGAGTGAGATATCAGCAAAGAAATCTAATGTATTTTCTCTCTTCTGAGCTTCCAGTTATTTTCATGTATTTACAAGCTTTCAGAAAAATGCCACAGTCAGACTTGAATTAAAAGAAATCACCTCCCTTTCTGACCTCAACCATTTCTGTTCCCAGAGAAGCAACACACATTTCATACCCTCCCTGGGACATAGTGGACCAGATTGGTTACCATATTCTTCTCTGACATTCATCTGAGTCTCTGCTGGTCTTAAACTTATGCACCTCCACACCTTTCTTCCTAAGCCACATGCCTTGGAGACAGTCCCATCCTGACCTACAACTAGCAGCTGACACCTCAAACACCTCACACTTGCTTAAGCTTCTTATAGACATGATTATATTTTACCTTCTCATTGCCATGCTTCTCTTTGCAGCTATTAGAGTTAGAAACTTACTTTTCTTTTAAAATCTAAGTGTAACTTTTATGTAATGACATAAGGGAGACCCTCTAAACATTGCTATATAATTTCAAGTGCTGCTGTCTTCTTTAATCTACCAAAATGCTCCAAACCAGTCTACTCTTCAGATGGCAACTGGCTCCTTCTCCTTAGCAAGATCCTCAAGCTGTGGTCTCTTCTGCCTGTCAGTTCAGAGGATTATGGGCACCTTTAATTCTAATCAGGTTACAACTATTTCAGAATTCTGTGCATAGCCTAAGAATTCATTATTAAGACAATTCAATAAATTTACAATTTGTGTAGTTTTAGAGCTATTAACATTTAGCAGTACATGCTGTCTAGCACATTTCTCATTCAGAAGAATGTCGACAGAGGAATGCTCTTCTGACATATTACACTCTCTGGGTCATCATTTAAAACCTGAAACATCTACCAGCACATAAATCTTCTTTAAAATGTCAAGAAAGAATAGAAAAATTACACTGGTCTGAGAAGTCTTGTTACTGGAGTATTAAGGATCACCTATTTTTTCACCTATTTTTTTAGTAGTTTTTTCTGTATTTACTTGGTGAGAGAGGGGAAAAAGAGCAGCTGTCAATAGCAAACTCCAGGGAAATTCTGGTTTTTCATCAATTCTTAAATCTGCTGTTTTATTTGAATTCAGTTCTGGCATAACTTTCTTCTCTAGTCAGAATGTGGTTAATTCCTAAATCTTCTGTTTAGCCATCCAAGAATACCCTAATATCTTCCCTCTCCCAAATATTTAAAAATACAGCTATTTTCCTCTTGAGCATCTAGAATTTGCCCACATTCAGGTGCTGGTGGGACTTCCCAGTCACTTCTCATATAATCACAAACAGTAACTCCCAGAATAAATTCCTCAGTTCTTTGAAGTGAGGTACAGCTTCAGCTTCCCAAGTTTTACAAAAGTTGTACTTCCAGGATTATTTTTGTAGAAGCAAAAGCATTTTAAAGACCCATTGAGACTAGAATATCATCATACATAACTGGAGCCCTGGGCATTCTGCTCTAGTGGGTGGCATCCCTGCCCATGGCAGGGGGCTTGGAAGTAGATGATTTTTAAGGTCTCTTCCAACTCAAACCATTCTGTGATTCTCTGATAAATTTAGATAAGTGCTTAAGTTTAGAGCTTATGATCTTTTATCTCTTTTTTTTTATGTCAAAAATTGAAAAGCCAAATGTGTTGTAAAAGAGTTTAGGAGCACGCAACACACTGGAAGTAGGCACATGCAAAACTTAATCCCCATTTTTAAAAATGTGGAAATAGAGGATATAAGTAATAACTTTTATGTAAGAGGTGCCCAGATTTGGAATTTGCAAATCAGGAACCAGTGTGGAGCTATGTGTCTGCCATTAGCTGTGCACAGGCAGACAGAAATAACCAACCAACCAGGCTATTTAGCTTGTGCTGGGCTAACAGCAAGGCAGTTTGTAGACTTGGTATGTCCTACATCAGACAGGTCAGAACATGAGTAAAGCTGTCAAACATCTCTGTACCCATCTGTACCGGCATATTCACTCTTAGTAAAATCTGTGCTCCCAAACCACCATTTCTCTGATGGGTAAATTTACTCACTTGTTGCTTTAGTATGAAATTAAAAGGTGAACACCCAGTTCACTGCCCCTGAGCTATGTTTCAGCCTGATAGAAAATGAGATTGTGTTGCTGATGATACTACCTGGTGAACAATTTTCTTCCCCTTCACCTCTCAACATCAAGAGCAATAGGGAATGTGCTATGGAGTCTGCATCGCTCAGCCACTTCCAATTGTAACTGTTCCTCTACTGCAGATCCTTTTATTTGTCAAACATGGCTGCAGCTGCACATAGACAATTCTGTAACACCAGTCAGAATTTGCAACACAAATTTGTTTTGTGTGTATGAAATACAAAATCATTCTGCTCTAATGCATTGCTTTTTGTGGAGGAGAAAAGCTGGGATCTTCAGCCAGCTCACATACAAATTGCAATGGGGTCTAGACTCTGCCATCAAGAAGGTCCTATTCCAGTACTGGGATGCTGAAATCCTATGTGAGCAAACCAGAAAATACCATCTCAATAAGAAGTTTTTAATGCTTATGTTGCATTGAAGGTCTTCTGTATTTGTTTGCATTCCTGTGTAGTTCATTTTCCCATAGGTTTTTAGAATGATAGAATTGATATCTCAGATCATTAACTGATGTATTTAAAGAAAATGAGAGTTCTGAGATGCTTGATCAGGAAGCAAACAGTTCATGAACACAAAAATGATATTACTGACTAGATGTCAGAGAACATTTTCAGTCTGATCTAAGATATGCCAAGGAATACGTAAAGATAATCCCTTTCATACCCATCAAATACCACAGCAATGCCTTAGAAAGACTTTTCTTAGGTTTAGCCCTTTACAAGAAATATTTTTCTATTCATACAACTCTTTACAACAGGAATTATTACAATCTAGAGAAACAAATAAGTTGAAGAGTTGGAGCATTAATACTGCCTTAGTTTATATTCATTTAAGCCAAATTTCTCCATAGATTTTAATCAATCAGCTCCTTTTTAGGTGTCCTGAGTAAATAATAGAAGTATCAGGCTATAAACTGAATTTCTGGAATGACACTCAAGTCTGAATGTAACAAAACAGTTCTAAATATGAAACTTATCCTAACACATGGCACTTGCACATAATATATGTGTGTATCTGCATTTCAAGGAGATATCTTTCAGGTTTTGGTTAGTAAGCTTCTTGTGACAAGACATCAGATGTAGTTGGAGTGCAAGATCAGTGCAAGAAGTTGAAGAACATAGTGACAGCTATACAGAAAAAAATGGGCCTTTGAGGAAAATAATGCATTTTGTGCACTTTGTTTGCAGACTTTGTTGTTTGGGTTGGTCTTTTTTTGTTTGTTTGTTTATTTTTGGAATGTTTTCTGTAACTCTTCAATAGAAATTTTAATGTCAGAGTCACCAGAGACAGTGCTTTTAAAGATAGTGTAAGAATTACTGATTGCAAAGATATGAGCATGCTCCTCAAACAGGGATTTTTTTTCCCCTCTATTAATATTTTTCTTTTGGATTGTATATGGAGATTTATAAATCAACTATGTTTTTACAAACAAACAATCTTTTCTCAAACACCTCTTCTTCCTTCCAGTGTCTTTCAGGATTTAATTGAAAACTTCTCTCCTAGGGCTTGGAAAACCTCACCATGTTTGATGTGCTCTCACCCCTTGCACAGGAGCCCTGCTCCTCTTGCTCCTTTGTTACTAGATTTGTTTCCATGCTCTTTATGTTCCTTGGGTCTAACCCAGTCTCTGCTGCAGTTTTAGAAGTGTTCTTCCTGTGCTTTTCTCTGAATATCCAGCTAACAAAACAGGAAGCAAAGGAGAACTATGGTTGTGTTTCAAAATACCATGGATCACCCCCTTAACCCTCTCATATCTGTTTTTTTGTCCTTTCTTCAATTATTCCTTGTCCACCTTTCAGGTCTGAACTTTTCCTTCTCCTCCTTGTGTTCTGCCTTCTCCAATTATTTGAGTCTGTAACTGTATTATTTCAGCAGCTACAAAGACAGTATTAAGATGGAGTTCATAAAACTAAATTATATTTTCTATTCAGGAACTGCCAGTGTATTTTACTTCTCAGCACTGTGAGAGATGGAAAAAATTAATAGAAGCTGTGTTCTTATCTGATGATGATGCCTCATGGGCCTTCAGACTCTCTCTCATGGCTTGAACAGGTTGATAGATATATACAAAACAGGCTAAATCAAGACAGATCATCTCTAAGGCATCCCTGTCTAATTCTCTGAAACATCTCTGTAGAATCCTTTAGAACTGTAATAAGAGATTATAATGAAAGTTCATAACATCTCTTCAAAAGAAAATCCATAATATTTCTTCAAAGAAAAAAATAGCTTAAATTTGAATATTTTACTGAAATTCTCCTTTTATTTGATTCAAGAAATAAATGGGCTAAAATTATTATTAAGTTGTTTTGGGCTGTAAACAGATAAAATGAGTTACTTTACATATGAAAGCCAAGAAACAATCTGAACTATGCCTTGCTAGAGACCAGTAATGAATCTATTTTCATACCATATAAGCACAGATAAATACCCTCAGTGAAATCATGCTTTTGTGGTATTCACCACAATTTCAGCTGGTCAGGTTGTTAACTATCTGTAGTTACTTTCTAATAGAGAAAACAAAAAGCAAAGAATTTTGGTGATTAGTTTTCAGATGTTATGGCACAAAAGTTCTGAGTTCTGTTAATTGGTATCTAGTTTAAACAAATGGGTTTTTCTCACTCTTGCAATAATAAACTGTATGCCCACTTAGCTGAGCATAAAGACAGTGAACAACAACCTGTATTGAATGCAGGTTGCAGTTCAGAGGAGGGTTTGGCATCCCTAAATCTGAGCTAAGCAGCATTAACACAGAATTTGAAGCTTATCTTCCATCTGAACAGTGTAAGTTGTTAATGCAACAGTTCCTGTGTGTTTATGTTGTGATTTAGCTATAGCTCACTGCTAATGTAGGTGTCATAACCTCCTGTCAAAACTTACTTCTGCCCTTTGATTGTGCAGTGGCATGCTGGGGACAGTCATATTGTGAGACATGCCTTTCTAATGTTTGTAGTTTTCTCTGTGAAAAGACTATTGGGATGAGCAAGTAGAGACATTTCAGCTAGCAACAGTGTTGTGTTTAATCTCTACCTCTCTTAGGCTCTGAGGATGTATTATGGAAACACATAACACTGGCTAAGAGAGTTGGGTTGTTCAGCCTGGAGAAGAGAAAGCTCCAGGGAGACCTTCTTGCAGCCTTTCAGTACTTAAAGGGGCCTGTAAGAGAGATGAGGACAGACTTTTTAGCAAGGCCTGTTGTGACAGGACAAGGGGAAATGGCTTTAAAATGAAGGAGGGGAGATCTAGACTGGATATAAGGAGGAAATTTTTCACACTGAAGGTAGTGAAACACTGGCACAGGTTGCCCAGGGAGGTGCTGGATGCCCCATCCCTGGAAACATTCCAGGTCAGGTTGGACAGGGCTCTGAGCAACCTGATCTAGTTATAGATATCCCTGGACTAGATAAGCTCTAAAGGTTCCTTCCAACTCTAACCTTTCTATGATTCTATGAAATGATTTCTTTGAATTGAGTAAGAATTTTGAAGCAAGCTGAGATCGCTTAGGAATTCAACATCGTGACATAAATAGGTAACAGGTGTCTCTCCCCCACCCCCTCTTTTTTTTATGCATTCAAACAAATGTAAAAGGGAAGTTATGAACTGACCAGAGGCATTTTGTGTAGAAGGAAGGAAGAAAACTTAAGGATTACTTTTCCTGTGACGTATAACATTAGCTTAAAAATGATTTTGAATTTCATAAACCAATAGCTTGATTCAAATCTGGGACTTTTAAGATGATGATCTATAAGTACTGCAAGCTACATGTGTTAGCATGGAGAAACTCTTGGTGAGAACTGTTATTTTTTTAGTAATTTAAAAGACTTATTAGTTGTTCCACTGCTTATAGACCAGAGAGCTATAGTGATGCTCTCTAGTGTGTGGTTCTACCCCTATGTCCTACAGAAGTATTTCATATTCTTGTCGTAACATATGAGATAAATTCTCTTGGAGAAATCAGAGGCTGGACCAGATAATCTTTCAAAGTCCTTTCCAACCTGGGCTCTTCTATAATTTTATGAAATTCTTAATCTGATAATTTATCAGCATGTGAGATCATAGTCTCCAACACCCCAGAGAATCAGTTGTCTTATGTTAGCTCTAACATTCCCTTCAGAAATGAGCTAGGTCTATACACAACATGTAATTTGGGGGGAAAACTTGGCATGGTTTGACAGTGAATATCACCTGATTCTGCAAGCAAGTCCAGTGAAGTGAGTGCCATTATATCTGTAGGTACCTGCTCATCCACAACAGCAAGATGTTAAATAACTAGTTCTGAATTTGTCCTGAGGAATGATGTCTGTGTATTTTACACCTATTTTTACCCACCCTGTACTGTCTTGTGCTTTGCATTGCTCGTGCATCCTTTCTCTTAACTCCTGCCTTGCATTTAGATTTAGCAGCAAAGCTCTCATGTTGCTTTAATGGGCCCAAGATATTGGTCCAGTATGAGTTACTTACAGCTTTAAAGGGCTTCTAAGTGCCTTTAACAAAACAGCAATCTTATCCAATTTGCACAAACAGGGTTGGGTCTCTTTAAAAAGCTGTTTGCTATTATAGCTAGATGATTCAATGAGCTTAGAAATTTTAAGAGGAGATAATCTTGCTTTCTGTTCTGTCAAAGTAAAAAAAAAATACTACAGGGCCTGTATCTTCCACAGATTATTTGTTGGAGACTGAGATGTTATTATCCCTTAGAAGTCATGATGGCACAGTGATTGCTTAAGCAAAAGGTGGCACATTCTTGGTAGGAGAGAAATGTAATCTGTAGTTGATGTTCTGATTGAATGTAAATATTATTCATGGCATATAGCTGAGTCCTCTTCCCTAGTGGTTTTATGACTTGGGCTTCATTGGTCTTCTATTGCTGAGCCACATAATTTCCTAAATATATCATCTGTATTGGAAGCACTTAACAAATTCTGGATTGACAGAGTGTATGGATCAGTGAAGCTGGAAACCGTTTATCTTTTAAATTATCTAAACCTATTCTTCCCACCATGCCTACTTTACTTGTTACATTTGGGTCACAGCATATACTGTACAGGCTTCTCTTGATATTTTTCTGAAAATACTTAATATTTTATTAGGTATCCCTAAGGAGGAGAAAGCCATCAGAAAGACTCTCAGAATTCCTTTCTACCTTGACAAGCACGGGAGTGGATTTTCAGTGGCAATTATTTACTCAGAGGGGCAGGAAAGGGTCACAGCTTATGTCCAAATGCCAGACTGATCCTGGCCTTGTGGGAAGATTACTGGTATACTATTTGCAAAACTGTGTCTTTCATGAGTCCAAATTTATTTAGAATGTCTTTGTGTGGCATACCTAACCCCACTTCAGTTGTCATTTCATCAAATAGCCCTTGAAGGAGACACCATTACATCAGAACTAGCCACTCTGAAAAAAAATGTACATTTTTTTTCCCTGAAATACACAAACTAGAAACATTGAAATATAGTTTGTGAATGGGATTGGCACCTTACACCATAAATTCCAAAGACGAATCATGGACACAGGTTTGCTGACCTTTTTTTGTACTAGGAGCTGGAAGCCACAGCATTGAGATGCAGTGCTTCCCAGTCTTGGAGCCCACAAGAGTAGCTGAGAGCTATTACCCCACAGAGGTAAATTGGAGTAATATTTACTATTTATTTGACATTTCTGTTATGCCTTCTTTGCAAGGATCTCAGACAACTTCACAGCTAATGATTGCAGCATCGTAACAGTCCTGCCTTCAAGTAAGCCTTGTAACTCATTTCATGAACCATGTAAGGCTGGTTAGTTACTCACTGAAAAGCACTCTCTGAATGCTGAGGAGAATGTGCATTTTACCTGCACCTATTGGTACGTGCAGATTTCCTATTTAAAAGTTTTGTGTTGGATGTGCCTACCTTAACATGTTTTAAGATGTGCCTTCCAGGAACAGAGCTCTACTCAGTCCATTAGGGTAATGCTGTTCATTTAATGGAATCCCTTATGATTTACACTGGTGTAAGTGAGACTGGAACCTGGGTCTTGCTCTTTTTCATGCAAATTCATCAATTCTGTTAGATAAGAGATGAAAGGAGTCCATTATGTTCTTCAGTCATCTCTTGAAGCAAAATCATTTGATTGGTTCCAGGCAGTAAGAGGTCCCTACTGCTGCAGTTAGCTCCAAAATGAAACCTTGGAGCTGGTGACCAAAGCTCTTACTGGAGTTATTTATTTTTCATGGGCAGTGATCAATGATGAGTGCTAATAATGACAGCAGTGATTTCAAAGTTAAAAGTGAAGAATGTAAAGCTTAAGACTAATATGTGCCTCTGGTGCTAGACTGAGCACTGTGGATTTAAACACACACATCTTTCTAATTCAAAACATTTTCTTCTTTTAAATCCACACCTTGATGTTGATCTGACAGTGGTGCAAATGAGAAGTCGCAGAGGTCTCTCTGATGTAAAATCAAAGTGAATTCAGAAGCAGAGTGTAGATACTGGAATAGTGCAAAATACAGAGTACATAAACATAACAAATAGCTGACACACACAAAAGTATATCAAGTGCCAAATGTCTACAATACTGCAAATAAACTGCTGTGGCAGGAGAACTAGCAGTGGTGTTCAGAATAGAAAAGCAGTACTCGATTACAGAGATCATAAAATAATACTCTCCCTTGATCTTCAGCTCCCTGAACCAGGAGAGGCAGAAAAAGGTGGCTCTGAACAAACAATCTTTTATCAGTGATGGATGTGGCACTGCTTTGTCCAGTAAAATTGCTGATTTACTAATAGGAAAAAAATAAATCTTGTGTGATGACACCAACCTCTCTAACCTGCTAAAGAAAGTGCAAACAGATGGGTATCTCTGTGACTGTGAGTGATGAAACCAGTCTAGAGAGATACCAGTAGCATCTGATGAGAAGTAATAGTGCAGCATGCAGGAGCAGCACCAGCATCCCCCATTAGGATATATTCATTTTCTTTGTGCCAAGAATATGACCAATGTTACTGCATGGTTTGATTTAATAGATCTATCTCTTCTAACAAAAAGGTAACAGATATTTTATACAAATGTGAAATGTGCCCAGAGAAGCCTGGAAAGATTTAAATTCCTTAGACTTTCCTCTTGTCAAAGGTTAAGGCTGAGCCAGCCACTAACCAAGTGACATATGTTCTCTACCATTCCCTTCCCCCACTCACCTGTGGGAAGGGGAAGGGAAAAGGAATAAGAGAGAGAAACTTGTGGTTTCTTTTCCAAAAGCTAAAACTACTTTAATGAAAATAATAATAACAAAATGAAATATGTATATAAATATACAAAACGAATACTGAATTCAGTCCCCAGTGAGCACAGCTACATCATTGCCTCCACTGATGCTGTTACAGAAGTTCCATAGTGGCAGATGGGAACCACATTCAGGGTCTGGATCCTGTAACTGGATTCAGGAACTCATGGCTTGGGACTAAAGACAGAACAGACAGAGTCCTCCTCAGATGCTGGCTGTTGAAGAAGAGAGCCTGACCCTCAGGATCCCTCAGCTTTATACTAAATATGATGTATATGGAATGGAATACCTAGTTGGCCAGTTTAGGGTCACCTGAACTATCTGCTTCTCCCTGGAGGTGAGACCTTTTGCTTACTGCACCCCCAAATGTGATACACAAGATTTAGCAGTGACCTGGTCTGCATACCAATCCCTGGTACTAACTCTAAACGCCAAACATTATCACTGCTGGAATCAGACACTGCCTGCAAAACATGCTGTTAACTTCAGAAAGTGCAGTTACCTAGAAGAGACTTAGCTGAAAAGTAAAATCATTGAACAGAATTAGTTCTGTTCTAACTCAAACCAGGACACCTCTTTATTTCAGTTCCAACAAAATTAAGAGACTTTTGATCCTACTAGTATTTTTTTTTAATGTAAGGTATCTGCCTTATGGATTTTGAAGGGAGATAAATTGTTTTTTGTTTCTGATATGATTATTTTTAAAAATTATATTTTCCCTTTAGATACAAAACTCCATCCTGTCTTTGATAGCGGCAATGCTTGTCCTTGAGGTTAATCTGATATATTTTAAGAACAATTACAACCAAGCCGGGTTGATTTAAACTAGTACAAACTACTGATATTAGCCAGGTAAAACATGTAAGGAATAACAGAATGAGACCTTGCATTGGTGGCAGAGAAAGTCAATAGAGCTCAGAAACTTATTTGTGGAGTTACATAGTTTGCAGTGAGTGAAGCACATCAAAAGATTAATACCTATCACATATCAATGCTGAAGAAATGGTACTTTGTTGAGTATAAATCAAAATTGAAGGACTTTTGGGTGCAGCTCATCAAACACTGACTTAGGAAACAATTTTTTTCTGGCATATTTTTTCTCCTCAGTAGTCTACAAAGGCAGTTGGGAAATTTTTGCCGTTTCTGTGTGAAAAAAATACTTATCCTTTAATCCTTAAACCACAACAATTGAGTATAACTTCAAGTCAAAAGCAGCAAATAAAAGTACAAAATAGGGATTAGCAGGAGTATTTTTAGATTAAAATTACTAGAGCTGGAAAGAAGTGGCACACAATCTCAGTAACTTCACAAGCACTGTAGCAAGCTGAAGAGGATTTGTTGTGTTTCGTTTGAAGGCTGATAGCATATGTTACAAGGGAGAGAAACTATTACTCTAACAGGAGATTTCACAAAAATCATAATCCATAAGTGTACACAAATTTAATTGAAAATTCATTCTTTTTTTCTGATAGCTTTTAATCATCAGTGCTATACCACATGTCTGTCTCAACTAGCAAAGCATGTGGGCAAGGAAGTTAAACCCATCATTTTGGTCATAAATTAGAACACTCATGCAGCTGCAGAAATTGCATTCATTCCTAAATATTAAAACAAACAACTCCTCTCATTTAACCTTGAGGCACAAGATTCTCATCCTTTATACTGTGATATAATTCACTTGAGTGAATATAAGGTCCTGATGGAACAAAAAAGAATTCCTCTTCACTCCCTCCCTCCCCAAAGTGCTCAAGCTGGTTGTATGGCCACATTTACAGCATAGAAGTCCTGGACTCAGTTTGCATATTCAAGAGGAAAAAGAAAAACAACCCACCAGCCTCTGATATACAGTTTGCCTTTGAAAGAAGCATGTGTTAGCTTCAGATTCTGATGCTTGAGATATTTCTTAAACCTTGCCTGGAGTTGTGTATGACAGGTATGAATCATAGCAAATGGCAACTGTTGTCTACGCTTCCCTTTTTACAACACACAGCAATTTACTGGCTGTTATTAATATAAGCACAATGTAAGTGTGTCTGATTTACTGTACCAATAACTACAGCTCTAGATTATCTGTTCTACTCAACAGCATTTAAATGACCTTTGGGGTGTACAATGTGTATCCCATTATCCTATTAACGACAAGGTGCAGCTTTGAGCAATAGCAGAAATGTTAGTTTATTTATATGCACAATGATTTATTTTTGCTGTTTGCTCAACCGCTTTTACAGCTTCACCAAGTTATAGAAGAATCAATAGCTGACTTAGTGACTCTGACAGACTAAGTAATACCTTGTACACGCTCATTGCTCGAGAAAGAAAAATGTTGGGTTTATTTTTGTGACCTTTAGATTCAGAGAACTGGCTAAGATCAATTTATGGTTCAAAGAGATTGGATGATACCTACACTAAGCAGTAAAATCACTTCCACTTTGATAGTGTGCATTAAAATATAACACCAAGGTTACAGTCATTGATTTGGAAAGGGAATGGGGAGTGAAGGTGGGTTTGTCAAGTGTAGGAGGTTGGGGAACAATCTGACAGGTTTCAAGCCAGTCTGTCTTGAATACTTAAGAAAAAGATTTAGAATTAAACCTAAGGTATCTGACCCACTAACTACTATTACTAAGCAATAAACATGAGTTCTCTTGGCAAATCACTCTGTGCAGTAAAAAGGGGACATCCATCCAGACTGTCCCTGGAGAACCATACGTTCAATTATGAGAATTTCATTGAGAGAGAGCAGGACTGGATGACTGATGAGTGGTTGCTACACTATTGCCACTTTCTGCATGAGGTCAGGACCCAGCGTTTCTTTTATCACAGCAGAAGACCTCTTCTAATGACCAGCCCTCAGAGATTAATGGGACCAGCTGAGTTTCAGAGCTCCTCATGGAAGATTATTGCTCAGGCTACGAATGATACTATTGAAATGCTTTAATTATCTGTTGCCTTTAGTTGTTGGTCTAGGTGTTCTTGCATGACACTTGGTTTGTCATCATCTGCACAGTTCACCTTGGAGAACAGATGCCTTGCAGCAAAAGAATTAGGAAAAAAGGAAAGCAGGGTGATACCTGGCATGTGTCATGTCCTGATCCCTCTGAGGACGAAACATGTTTTGAAACCCTATGCCAGTGCTGTGGCAGAAATACAGATGTGGTGATTCATACCAGCTAGGGAGTCCTGTTGTGAAGAATTCTCCCTCATGGCAAATGAGGTGGTTAATCTATTGAATTTCAACTCATGGAGCCAGCTGTTCTGTGAAGTAAGACCTGCTAGCGGCTCGTTGGGTAAGAGTGAAAGAGAAAGCCTTCAGTGTCTGATTATAAAGTACATCGTATCATAATGCCATACCAGGTCATATTTTCTTACAGCCTTTTTATGCAAAAACTTTCTTGAGATTTCCAAAACTTAGAAGGTACCTGGTCTGGGGACTTTGGTACAGACTCGACCATTTCCAAAAAACCCTGCTGGGCATCGGCCGCAGACATAGCCAACGTAAGGAGGTCTCCGATCAAAACACAGCACTCCAGGAAAACATGGCCTGTTGGCACAGCTAGGAATAGGTGACAGTGCTGCTGCAGCGCCTGCAAAAAGAGAGTTTAAGCAGATATATTTTTAATTTGACCAATCACATGCGTATCTAAAATGAATCAGTGGCTGCCTGAGCCCAGCTAAAGCTGTTTGAACTGGTTTTATTCTTTTAAAGTCTTATTAATGCAGAATGTTCCCAAACCTTGAGCCAAACATGGGAATGTCCTGTAGACACAGGGTAACACAACAGATGTTTCTCATTAAGGCAAGATTTATTAGTCCTCTAATTACATGTTTTCAAGTTTATTACTCAAAGTTGTTTCGCATTTATCATGGATAATATAGAAACTGTAATTTTCAGCATAAGTGAAAGATTAACTGAGTGAGAAACTGTATTATTTGACATCCTTTTGGTCTTTTGTAATTGGAAAGTAATCATTAGACCTTACAGCATGTACTCCACCTTTAAAAATACACCAAGTACATATGTTTCTGATCTAGAAACCATCCTTAACATGTCAAGCCTTGACTACTTCAATTAGAACTACGGGCAAAATTTAACACTCCTGTAGTATATAATATTTTATCACTTATGATGTTACCAAATAGGAAGTATATGAACTGCCTGTGAAGTATTTAATAGTGTCAAGACAGAGAACAGACGATGAATAAAATCTTAATGATGGTTGTAGATCTTTTTTAATTGCCTCCAGTGAGGTCTCCATCATGATTCTCAAGTATTTTCAGCATTACTCTTGCACCTTAACTACAGCGTTATGATGGATACCTGTAAGAGGTGAGTTCTGGTTAGGTGTTGGCTGGCCTAGTAGAGATATAACAAAAGGCAAGAAAAAAAGAAGTATCTTTTATTTTACATATGGTCCTACAAAGCAGGTATGCCCAGTCTCAATTTTCTGGCTCCTCTTTTTTCACTATAAAATTAGCTAAACATGCAACACTCATTAGAGCAGGGCCAATGGAAGCACCATGCAGGTGCATGCCCCTGTTTGAGTGTGCTGCAGTGTTCTGGGAAAGCAACTGCCACAGTCAGGTTCATACTTCAGGAGCTGATCTTCACCTATACTCCAAACTCAGTCTTAATTCAGTAACTGCCCATCAAATACTGAACTAAAATGTGAGCATCACTTGGCTATGGCAAGCTGGCATAAGCTGTCATTCTTATCATCTTGCTTTCCACTCATCACTAAGATTTGGAGTGATTTTGTTCTCCCTCAGAAGTGATGCAATTTCTAGTTAAGCCTGACCCTTCTGATTGCTAATGCTGTAACGTCTGCTTTCCATGTAAAATTGCTTAGCAGCAATCCACAGCCTGATGTATTTTATTTTTAACTCTTATCTATGATGTATTATAAACAGCTAGCATAAGGTTACTGTGTAAAATGTGTGATTACTGACTATGTAAACTCCAGCACATGACAAATGTTTCATATCCTTGTGTACCTACCACGTCTGTCACTTATATTAAACTTCTTAATTACAGGAGAATCCTTTGCCTCTGAGGGTTGCAGTGGCTGCTTAACCTCAGTCTGGTTCAAATCACCTTTGCCATTGCCTTTTTCAATGCTTGAAGCTTTTGTAATGTCAGCAGCAAGCAGAGCTGTGAAAAGAAAGCATGGAGACAAGGAAACAAGGTGTTAGAGCTCAGCTGTGATTGATGATAAAAAGCAACAGTAACAGCAAATCAGATAACCTGACACAAGTTTATTCTGGAAGCCAACCATCAAGCAAATAAAGGCAAATCAGGTGAGTCAGCTGCTGACATGCACTAAAGCTTCAACTCAAATATAGAAAAAATTGCTATGGCCAAAATCATTGAACTTTGCTCATCTGGGAAACACACTTAATATGCACAGTGATCTTTTATTGAGTTAAGGGCATGAAGAAGGTCTCTGTGTATTAGACAGTGTTGTTACCTGGGTGAAGATGCTACAGTACACCCTGGGACCTGTGCTCTGTCTGATTCCTGCCTCTCCTTGAAAGCTTCTCTCTGAAACTATGTTGTGCATATTTGTTTGCTTTGGTTAGTTCGGCTGCAAGATTTTTATGTGTCAAAATACTTGTATGAAGTATACGTGGATGTAAAAAGGAATATTGATTGGTGGAGGCTCTAAACAACATTGATTTTGCATACTTTTAAGATAATTTCTGGAATGAATTAGGGATTGTAAAGTCTATGTGGATCATTTGCAAGTTAAACAACTGTTGCCCTGGGTCTCTTGGATATTCTCTACTTTTAGTAGAGCCTGAGACTATGACTCTTTACATTTATAAAACAATGCAATGGGCTATAGCCCCCTCTAAGAGCTATAAATTTACTTCAGTTTTCTCCTCCTTCCTCCCAGAAGCCTTTAAACTTGCTCAAGCAAATGAAGTATAAGTAGGTATGTTAAATCTGTATATCAGAACCACAAAGAATGATTTCTAGTCTATTTTGGGTGGACAAGGAAGCCTTCAGGTTTATTCCTTCTAATAATTGTATACTTCAGAAATAGAGGAATCTTTCTGTAATTAAAAAGATGAAAGGAAGAAGTTACTTTACTGACAGATTTAGGAAAAAGGGGTATTGTTTTTTCAATCATTTTTTCATTGGTCACATTAGCTACAAAAAAAGCATTAGTGAAACAGATGCAAAATCACTTTGAAATAACCTGTGTGGCCAAATAAAGCAGCAAACAAAACATTCTGTACAGACATTTGGTGATGTGATTGAAGGGCTGTTTGGTAAATCTGGCAAAGGCAGCCCTGCTGGTGCTAGGATCCTGCAGTTACAAATGATTCTTTTTACACTGGATGTTTTTCCTTTTGGTAGTCAATACGAGGATAAGTTACTATCTGTGCTGTGAATACCTCTATCTTTTGCATCTTGGATTTCTTTGGAAACACCAACCAACAAACACGCAAATGTGAAACACTTCAAGTGTTAGTTTCTCTCTTTCTAGCCAACAAAATGTTATTTTTGGAGAAAGCTTTTGTGTGCTCAACTGAAAGAAGCAGAGTGTGAGTAGGTTGCATCCTGTGCACTGGGAAGGTCTCAGCAGAGTTCAAAGTCACTGTATGCTTCTTAGTAAATGTCTGTTGCCCCAAAAGTAAATACTGAGTAAATACTGTGTAAAATGTTCCTGGCCATTTCCTCCACTAGTTGAGACCTGTGACAGACATGACTTTATGGCAAGCAGGAGCTCAGCAGCTGTGGACTGCGTCCTCTAAGGAAGGCATACCTTGGAAAAAGAGGTGAAAGTATGTGAGGGATTTGTACATGGATCTTCTTTCTCTTACAAACATCCTGTTGACACAGCATTCATCCAAAACAAAAGTCATCCTGGGGGTGCTCCCCAGGTACTTGTTCGTGAATGATATATTTAGGACTGAAATAGTGGAGAACATGGGGAATGTCCTTGACAAATTGTGATGCTCAGGCACATGCAAAATAAAGAGGTGATACTGAGTAGTCAGCATGGATTCACCAAGGGCAAATCGTGCCTGACTAATTTGGTGGCCTTTTATGATTGAGTGATTGGAGCGGTGGATATGGGGAAACCGACTGATGTAGTCTATTTAGATTTTTGTAAGGCCTTTGATANGCCAAATAAAGCAGCAAACAAAACATTCTGTACAGACATTTGGTGATGTGATTGAAGGGCTGTTTGGTAAATCTGGCAAAGGCAGCCCTGCTGGTGCTAGGATCCTGCAGTTACAAATGATTCTTTTTACACTGGATGTTTTTCCTTTTGGTAGTCAATACGAGGATAAGTTACTATCTGTGCTGTGAATACCTCTATCTTTTGCAACTTGGATTTCTTTGGAAACACCAACCAACAAACACGCAAATGTGAAACACTTCAAGTGTTAGTTTCTCTCTTTCTAGCCAACAAAATGTTATTTTTGGAGAAAGCTTTTGTGTGCTCAACTGAAAGAAGCAGAGTGTGAGTAGGTTGCATCCTGTGCACTGGGAAGGTCTCAGCAGAGTTCAAAGTCACTGTATGCTTCTTAGTAAATGTCTGTTGCCCCAAAAGTAAATACTGAGTAAATACTGTGTAAAATGTTCCTGGCCATTTCCTCCACTAGTTGAGACCTGTGACAGACGTGACTTTATGGCAAGCAGGAGCTCAGCAGCTGTGGACTGCGTCCTCTAAGGAAGGCATACCTTGGAAAAAGAGGTGAAAGTATGTGAGGGATTTGTACATGGATCTTCTTTCTCTTACAAACATCCTGTTGACACAGCATTCATCCAAAACAAAAGTCATCCTGGGGGTGCTCCCCAGGTACTTGTTCGTGAATGATATATTTAGGACTGAAATAGTGGAGAACATGGGGAATGTCCTTGACAAATTATCTAGCTGGCATCTGGAAAATACTTTTTTTTTATGTGATATGATGTTCATTCTAACCAAAATGGAACTAAACTGCAGTGAAAGACAGCACAGGCCAGTTAGCAATAAGCCTTATAAATATAACATGGCAATAGTCTGCTTTTTATGTTTCAAGGCCCATACCTGAAGCAAGTGGCAAAGTACTCAATTAAGAGTAGTAGTAGCAGAGTTGAATCCATTTTTTTCTCAAATCTATTAAAATAAATTGTACAGCAAATCTACCTTTGCAAGTATTACCATTTCCCTCCATCCCAGCAGGGCAAATTCCACATGCATATGATCCAAAGGTATTCATACAAGATACTCCAGGAAAACAAAGGCTCTCTTCACACTCGTTCCTGTCTTCCTGACAAGTAAGCCCTGTGGCAAAGCAAAGGGGAAGTTAATAATCAGGAGAGATTCCCTGTTTATTCCTCAGCTCTAATGCTGAAGCAGACTAAGGCTCACTTCTCAGCTGTAAACTCATTACAGGGCATGTCACTGGTGTTGGAGCCAAATTCTCCACTGCCTCACTTAAACCTGCTTTTATCACACTGTTTATTGCTGTCATTATTGGCACCAGAAGTGCTGAACTTGAGACTACTGCTCCTAGAAAGCTGGGCATGTTAAATAAATTATTTCCCCTGCATTTCACATCTTTGCTCCTGCTTTTGTTGTCTTGTTTATGTGACATCTTTGTCATATGCTGAAGAAGCCAATGAATGTCACCATTTTAGCTTTAGGATAGGAAAAGCCATGTCCTAACCTATTGTGCTTTGCATTTCTGTGTGAATCTCACATAACTAATAGCTTATTGTGAGGCAGCATGATAGAGTTCAGCTGAAGGTAAACCTTACAAAATTGTCAGATTTTTGAATAAACCATTTTTTCCAATTGAAATTAAAATGTGAAGGAAGATTCTGGAAATGTCTCTGAGCCACAGTGCTGGTGTACAGAAGATAAGCTGCTGTAGGATCTGAACCCAGAACTATGTGTCTTGACTATTGCTGATTTTGGAAATAGGGTTTTAAAAATCCCTTGAAGCAATTGGTATTCAAATTCACAACTCTGGATGATTTAAAAGATACCTATAGGGGAAGGTGACCCAAAAGTTAAAGCTACTATCTGAACAGCAAATGATGCAGTGTGATCACATATAATGTTGTTAAAAACTCCCTCAGGCTTCAGGTGTGCATGGTGCTGTCTCTGTGCACTTGAGAAAGCTTGGGGATTGCTGGTTACCAGAATACACAGCCCTGATAGCAGGTCATAATCTAGCTCATACATTAAGGCATGCCTTTTGTCCCTTGTAGGAACACTCAAGGAGATTGGGACAACTTCTGGTGAGTCCAGATACCTGCCTCAAGACACACCAGAAGGTACAGAAAGGCATGTTCCATATCAGATATCCAGCTTTAACATGAAAGAAGCTCTAAGGAAAAAAAAAGAGTATTTTTTTCCTTCAAAAATAGAAATTTGTCACAGTGGAATGAATTACAGGATGATAAAACCAGAGCATTATTAATTCATCTCCTACAAAATAATCTCGCATTGCTTTGGCGTTTCAGATAGCTTCCACTACTCCTTTCAAGTTAAAATAGCATCTCCATGTAAAAACTCAAGTGGAAGTCTCTATTGATTGGGCTGCCTAAAAAACCTAGTGATATCACCTTCATCATGCCAGCTTTGTCTTGTGGAAAAAGGAGGACAGCAGCATAAAAACCACATCCCTATTCTGTTGCCATCTCAAGCTAAGTTGTTCTGGTTTTGCATGCTTCCAGCTTTTTTTATTTAATTTGGGCATGACATAATATTGCAGGGTTTAGCTTCCTTTTTTCCCCTCTCTTGTTATATTTTGGTTTACTATTTTATTGTATAATTTAATTAACATGTGTGGCATCAGGCTGCTTTTCTCTCTTGACATATTGGGAAATTATTAGACATCACATTATGGAAAATACTGAATGAGTTACCCTCTGATTAGATTAGAAATTATTCTCTTTCTCTGAGTGTCACATAAAGACTAAACATGATATAATAGACAAGGGAAGTAGGAATGAAGTTTCCAGTTTCAGTAACAATAGTGGTTTCTCCCTCAGTCTCCCCTCCTCTCAGTCTCCTCTCCTCACTCCTGTGTACTGTTTTTGCTGCAGAGGGCTAGCCTGAAAACTGTAAATACAAGCTAATTACAAAAAGCACAACAAGTAACACCACAAGTATCAAGCTATAGCCTAAAATTCAGTCATTGGATCGATTTTTGTAATGCAGAGGGTGGAACTAAGCAAGCACTACTTTGCAGTCAGAGAGCTTTGAGTTTAAACAGTATCTGATCAATTTGGGCATAATGATAAAACAGCTGAGTCCAAGGACAATTGTTTGTAAAGTCTGAAACTCGGCTGAAGGTTGCTGAAGAAGCAGCAGAAATGGACAGAGAATTGTCTGCACTGAGAAGTGTCAATTAATCTGTTTGCATGACCTCCAGTGCACTGCAACACAAGGAGGATCTCAAATCTCTTGGCACTGCTGCAGTACACATAAAAATAATAGGAATAAAAGATCCTCAGGTGGCAAGGTTGAAATATCTGTTTCCCTGTTTCTTCAGCTCTGCGTGGGAGATTGGCTGAGTAGATAAAGTCCTTGTATACCTTGAGAGGAGCTGACCACCTCCAGATGCAGAGAAAGACTTTTTGACTGTGTTTAAGTTGGCTCTAAAGGAAAAGGCAATCTCATTTTGGGATTCTGTGGTTATGACAAACCATGAACAACTCTTGAGCTTTTCTTCAGTTTCCTGAAAAGTAAAATGAAATTATAGTTCCACCCCCCCTCTGCTCCCAATCTTATATTGTTCACTGGTATATGGGGAAACAAAGAATGGGTTTGTGATTGAGATACAGTTTTCAAGGATGAGTTCTTTTGTTCTGTTCTCAGGTGGGTGTTGTTCTTGTTTTCAGTGGCCAAAAGAAGAAACATCAGGGTTGGTTTTTTTTATCTTGTTAACAATATTGAAGAAAAATGAATGAGCTTTGAACACTCAATGAGATAAAGGTGTATAAGTTACTGCAGACATCTGAAGTAGTAATAATTCTGGAGTCATCCTTCTCTCAGATTTACCAGTGGCTTCTCTCCCTGCCTGGTCCCCATTCCTACACTACACCCTTACATTGCCTGAGATGCACCTGAATAACTACTACTTAGCAACTCGCTGTGTTCCTTGTACTGCTGCTTCTCTTTCAGAGTGTTTGGGAGGTTCTCTAAAGAGTTAATTTTTTGTTTCTACTACCTGTTTGCTGTAATTTGTAAAGATTTGATGGTGAAGTGGTGCTGTCACTTGAGCAGTATAGCATTGCCTTCTCATTAGATTATTGATGGTTTTCTGGGGAATTGAGACATAAACACAGCATCAAGGATGAGCTTTTATTGTTGTCACAGAACCTGCCCTGAAGAAAAAGCATCTCTTTCCCAGCTGGCTTTCAGCTTCACTTGCTTATAATTTTTCACCTGCTATTAAAACTTTGAGTTGTATTCCTATTTCACTCAATCATATAAATATATTTTTTCCTGCCTCTTGTTGCTTGTATTTTAGTGTTTTGGGCCAGGGAAGCAGAACAGCAAAAGGAAAGCACTTTTCTTTAACCTGGCAAGAATCAAGAATTCAGGAAAACCTAGTATTTCTCTGGCCATCAAGGCCAGAGCCTGAGCTCTTGTCTCTAGAGTCAGCTGTATGTTGCTCTCAAGTGTACTGAATATTTAATTCTTTACTGTTTGTGTAAGAATAAGAACCACATTTCAGAACATGTTCCATGTGGGTTTATCAACAATGCATTGTGATTATGGCAGACTATTTTCTGTGGAATAATAGAGCTTGATTTCACTCCATCTATGTGCAGTACCTCATAAATTGAGAAGGGCAGCAGGGTGAAAACTGGTGAAGATCAAACAGCAGGAGCAGATCCACTGATGGATGCAATTACATTGCTTTTTTACTAATTTAATCCACCCCCTTTCAGGCAATTGTTCCCATTACATATCTCCAATGTTTAACCAAACACAGCCTAAAATGTTCCAAATTTCCCTGTGCTCACAGGAATGTTATTTCCAGGGGGGATTCAAAACATTCTGCATGTGTTGGTTTGGTTTGGGGATTTTTATATTTTGATCAAACTTTGATTTTCTAACTTTATTCTTCATTGTTAGGCTGGTACGTTGTTACATCAGTAGAGTCTCTGGTGACATAAACTCTTTGGATAGCAGGAGTCTTTGGCTATTTGGTACTATTCCCTGGAGTCAGTACTCTCTAGGGGTCACAGATTTTTTTTTTTAAGCCATTTTTCTGAACTTCCATTTTGGAATTATTTTTCATTTCTGCTGAAATGTTATAGTTAATGAAATTTGGACTTTCAGCCTCAAACAATCAAAACAAAGAAGGTTTCATGGACTGCTGAAAAGCAGAACAGGTACCTTGCTGCCTGCAGCAGCCCTTTGAGTAAAATATGTTCATTGCTTTTGTTTAAAATTAAGTTTCTTCTACATATACATGCTGTAAGCAGTAATAATTATGCGCATTTGATGTGACTTCAATAGCACTGCACAGCAGCCAACATTATGGGTGTCATGAATTCATTCATGCTTCTATGTGTGAACAGCTTGAAGGACTGATATCTAAGTTCAGCTTAAGGTGTTTTAGTCTTACTTTGCTTTTGAAATAGTTCTGATCTGAAAGATGTTCTAACACAGTTTCAGTTAGCACATTTGACTTGTGGGAGACTAACTTGAGAAGAATGGGCAGTACCTCAATGTCTTTGTGATATTGACTACACAGTGACCTGAGTGGCTTGGTGCTGCTTTAATTGGCCCTTTGCAAAGCTAAGCAAGAGCAAGGTTTAGAAATCAAGTCCTGCATGCTTAGATTTGCCTTGTACTTCCTGAAGAACTAAACTAGAAATGAAAAGACAACAGCTTCTGTGAAAACCCCAGGAGAAGACATGTTGAGACTGAAGTGAAAATCTGTTATGTTGGAAGCAAGCGGTGTTAGGAGCAACTGGAGTGTGGGTCCCAGCTTGGAGGAGGTAGTAGGTGCTCTGTGAGATTCAACAGTGAGTCAAGTTAGCTCAGCCAAACTCCAGCAGATTGGAGAGCGTGGAGGAGTCATTGTCCACGTGCTATATGTGAATCATTGACAGATGTCCTGAGTGCAGGGAAGTTGCCTGTAAATTGCATGATAGGTACACACGTTTTCTTCTCATCTATTAGATGCTTCTCTTTCCGCTCACACTTCAGGTTTTTACTCCATTCCTTTTTTTGCACCGTATGTCTTGCATCCATCTCTTTGGCTGTGCTGCACTNGAAGCCTAGCCACGACGACGACTTCATTCTCCAACTCCTCCTCTTCATGCTTTTCATTCTGCTTTTCTAAAAGAATCTTTTTTTGGTGCTATGATTATCCCTCTTCCCTTCATCTCTTAAAATCATATCACGGCCAGTCCTGAACACTTTAGAAAGTTAGATTTTGTTCCATCAGCATGCCTGACAACCAAATGGGCTTACGGTTTCCTAATGTTTAAATTCAAAGAAGCTTCAAGTGGGACTAAAGGACAATTTATTTTTACATGTTTTTCATATCCATTTCTCCTTGCTAGACCCTAGAGCAATAATGCACTCTCATTTCTTTAATTGACTTAATTTATATAAATCCTGTAGAGTGCAGAAGAGTCCTGGATCTTTGCCTTTTCTCTCTTCCACTCAGTCTTCTCCTAGCTCATCTCATGAGTGGACAAATCCATGGGAAATAAGCAAGTGGCAGCTGAGATCAGGGAAGATCACAACCTCCGTGAGTGATCATTTCAGGACCACGATTTTAGGTTATTTATTTTTCCTTGATCATGGATAATTAGATACTTGATTTGGCACATTTTCTATCTGTCTAAAGCTAAGCCATGGGAGCAGAAGAGGAGGCTTTTGTAGTCCATTTGACACAGATTCTTGTGGCCATGCTGCAACAAACATATCTCTAGTTTAAAGTTGGAGATGGAAACAGCAAGGTGTTACCTCCCAAACCAGGGGGACATTTACAGAAGTAACCATCCACCCTGTCCACACACGTTCCACTGCCACAGGGGTTTGATTTGCAGTCATTAGTATCCTCCTGGCAAAATTCTCCATCAAATCCATTTGGACATAAGCACAGGTATTCACCAAGTCCTGGAGGGAATTTAATATTGGTGACACATGTTCCACCATTGAGGCAGCTGCAAGGCTTCACTCCCACCTGAGGAAAGCAAAAGGGAGAGGTGGTAAGATTCCTTCAAATAATCACAGCTGAGAGTTATAGCACTACCCTTCAGGAAGGGACATATTTCCAAGTTATCTCGTATTATATCTAGTATTAGAAATACTTATTTCTGACCACTTCCCTTTGTCTCTATGGATGTTCTCATACTCAACGTACTTATTTATTTGACTGAAAGCTTGACTTTAAAGGGATATTTTCTTTTTCATCATTTAGGGGCACTTCTTATCCTATTTGCTGTAACAGTGGTTTTTACATAATATCTGAAAGGAGAATTTGTTCCTTAGTCTTCAAAGAAGAAATGAAAAATCTTTTCTCTTTGTCTGCTTGCCCTCCTTACTGTTTCACATCACAAATGGCTCCTAGGCAGGAACACGACTGTGACATTTCTTAGCTGGTCTCTCTCTTCAGGGAAGAAAGGTCCATAGTTGAATTTTATGTATGTACAAGAACAGCATTTCAACAGATTCAGACCTCTGTATTATCTCACCTAGTTAATCATAGGTCTAGTTTGAAATGTTTCCATTCAAACTATATCTAGACTCCAGTTTCCCCTTTGCTGTGTGGGCCCAGCAGATTGGTATTTTTGATGGTAGTAGTTTGAATGAGTAAAAATAGGAATCTTTAGGAATAAAAATCTTTTATTCGCATAACTGTTCTTATGTCAAGAGTCTGCATCCCACTTTATTAGCTCATCCTATCACAGGATTAATCTCAGGCTATACAATAAAGACTAAGCAATGCACAAGCTCTGCCAAGAAACTTAAAAGTGTAGGGTAATGACATAAAAGCAAGGCATCCTCTAAAAATATCATTGAGAATGAGTTATAATCTCCCTGTTATGGCTAAAACTTGGTCTTTCATGTTATATGCTTTTTTTCTGCAATCCAAATGCAGAATGTGAATTTTAAAGCAGATTAATGAACCATTAAAAGGCTCTGCAAGAGTGTTCTTTCAAACAGCAATCAATAGCACTCTCTCTTGTTCCTTGTATATATAGTTTCTATGTTCTCAGGGATATTTATTCTGTTAATTGATCATTATTGCTGTGCTGGGTAGTATACACTTACAAGGAAATAGCTGAAGTCTTAGTTTTCAGGACAGTAACAAATTATTAACTATAATGACAATTGCACCAAAACAATGACATGATAAACAGGTTTGTTTTGGTTTTCCTTTAAAGTGTTGATTTCCTTACCTCAATAGAGTATCTGCTCTGTGCATTGCATTCATCTGACACAGTGAATTCAAAGGTCTGCGTTTCTTCTGAGTCAACTTTCCAGATAAGAAGGCCAGCAGGAGAGAGCCTGGCATCCTGTGGCCCAGCCTCTAAGACAAATAGCACAGCTGACCCTTCCAGATCCACTGCTATTAACTGGTAAACAAAATTCTCACCAATAAATGTCAGCAGCTGGCTGAAGGGGGCCTGGAACACAGGAGGCAGGTTGTCTAAACAGCAAAAATAAACCCATGATTACATAAATTCCAGTTTCTCCCATGTAAAGATTTACAGCATGGTTGTTGTAGGAGTGCTCTCAAAGAAAAGAAGTCCAGAACCTACCCTAAGACTGCCAGAGGAAGTGATTTAGGTGTTAGAGGCAGCAAATGGCTCTACCAAAAAGTACACATTTTTCTTCCTAGTTTTCTCATGCCCCATGCTGATCTTTACTCTCATACCAAACTTGGTCTACTTTTGATGTGTTATCTGATACATGGAAGGAAATCATACATGCCTCCTACAACCCCCCACTAGTCCCCCAATTCTTACCAAAACTTGAGTTAATTGTATTTCAAACACATACAGAAGCATATAATTGTTAAGGTTGGAAAAGACCTCTAAGATTATCAAGTCCAACCATCAACCCAACACCACCATGCCACTGAACCATGTCACAAAGTGCCATGCCTACATGTTTTTTGAACACCTTCAGGGACAGTGACTCCACCACTCCCCTGAGCAGTGTGTGCCAATGCCTAACAACTTTTCCTGTGAAAAAATTTTTCCTAATACCCAAACTAAACCTCCTCTGGCACAACTTGAGGCCATTTCCTTTTATCCTATCACTAGTCACCTGGGAGAAGAGACCTACCTTCATCTCACTACAACCTCCTTTCAGGTAGTTATAGAGAGTGAGAAGGCCTCGCCTGAGCCTCCTCTTCTCCAGACTAAACAACCCCAGTTCCTTCAGCCACTCCTCATAAGACTTATTCTCTCTCTATATCTATATATATGTGTATATATATGTATATAGTCTTCCACTCTATCCATTTAAATGTAAGTAACGTAAATCTGAAGATGGTGAATGACAAAGGAATTGGGGAGCATCTTGCGGGGGGGAAATACTGCCTACTTCCATTGAGTAGGCTCTCCTTCCTTTACATGAGTGGTAATTCAGCCTGAACAGTTTGACTGAATTTAGTTGGATGTTTCATCAGGAGTAAAGGTCTTCGCAGTGCCAGCAGAGGTACATCAGTGATGCTGAGATTCTCTATCCCCAGTGACAGTCATGTCACCATTGGCACTGTTAATTCTGGTAGTTTTTCATTCAGTATTTCTCTAATGAAGATAAAAGCCTAATTGTGCAAGGCTGTTTTACAGTAGAAGACAAACGCTGCCTGAAGATACTTACCATATAAATTAGTAAGGAGGACAAGGTAGAGAGAAGTATTACATTTTGTAATTAGAAACCAAGGGAAAGTAAGATGGGGTAACTACAGTAGTTCTGTCCAGGACCAGGAATTTTATCTCCTTGTCCTAAGCCTTCTCAGTCTCAAGCCGCCTTTCATCTTTACTCAGAAGTACAAATTGACTTGTATTGATATTTAAAAGAATCTTCTCACAAAGTTATTTGGCCACAGTTATATTTAACTTAAAGTACATTTCTAGGACTGAGAATTAATTTCAAGTCACCCTCTAAAACTATGAACTATGTATCTGTTCTCATTAGAACTGCTTGAGTCCTTGCATTATGCCTGTGGGAAGTCATCATTAGGGTTTTTCTGTGGGGCATATCCTTTTATCAAGCTTTGCTTTCCATAGCCTATCTCATATTACACAGTTATTTAGATATGTTTCTCCACTCATTGCTGCTATGCTATCAGAGCTTTCTAAACTGCTTGTCCAGCAGATTGTCCTGGCATAACTGTTGAAAGCTTCCATCTATTAATTTACCTTTTATTTCTCAAACACTTAAACCATGGAGCCCATAAAGGTAGTGCAGAAAGAAATCAATGAAATATTGATGCTGTGTATACATTTACAGATAAGCACAAAGGTGTTAACTGGATGGAAGGTAACGAGAAGTTGTAGGCACAAAATAACATAAAATCAGATGTTCTGAAAGCACTCTGTAAGAGGCTTTCTAGCTCCACAGAGGTCTCCTTGCCATCCAGTAAATACAGATATACACTCCCAATCACTGCAGAACTTTTAAAAAGATTTTTGAAAGCAATGCTAGTAAACTGTTTCTTTTCAATATTTTTCAATTTTGAAATTATTGAAAAGTGAACTGTGATCTGTTTCAGAGTTCCCAAATCAATTCTAGCTTTATAAATTCCAAAACAAACACAGGTATTTTTCCCCTTTAAGACATTTTCTTGTTAAAATCAAGCTGTCTCAGTACTAGTAAAGAGTCTGTCTATATTGGGATCAGCTCACTCCTAAAGATGTCACTGCTGTGGCCAACACAGCAGAAGGACAGAAAGGAGGCAAGGTTTGTGAGTTACAGAGAGTACCTCTCACTAGGGGAAAACCCACAACTTTCAGGTATGCAAGTTCTTCTTCAGGTCTGGCTGACCTGTAGGCATTTTAACTACTCATCCAAGTAATATATAATGAGATTTTTCATAGAATCATAGAATTGTTTAGGTTGGAAAAGACCTCTGAGATCAACAAATCAAACCATTGACCCAACACCACCATGCCACTAAACCATGTCAAAAGTACATGTCTACACGTTTTTTTGAACTCATTCTGGGATGGTGACTCCACCACTTCCCTGGGCAGCCTGTTCCAATGCCTAACAACTCTTTCAGTGGAGAAATTTTTCCCAATATCTAGTTTGAACCTCCCCTGGTGCAACTTGAGGCCATTTCCTTTTGTCCTACCACTAGTCACCTGGGAGAAGAGACCAAAACCTCAAGTGTTGGTCAACACTTGGAGTGGATCTGCCTACACCTTTTCCTGACAGGGAGTTTTAAATTCCAAAAACTGGATTTAATAGGACTTAAACTAGAGACATGTTTTTAAACATAGAAAATTCAAAGTGGCTACCCTGGAACAGGAGTTAGAAGGACTCATGAACAACTCTCTCCCTTCCTATTGTGTTCTTTCTTCCAAAATTGATTTCAGACAACTTACAACTTCCTGTGTTGCTGTTAACTGTTTTGTCCTTTCTAGTCCTTCTCAAGGGCCTTTCTGTCACTCCTGAGAAGAGGGTAGCTGCTCACTGCTGTCCTCAGCAGTGTCTCCACTGAAGCTATGGACTCCAGCCACTATGATAAAGCTCTTGCCTTTTCTGCTGCCATACTTTGCTATCTCTAGGAGTCTATTTCCCTGAGCATTCCCTGCTGTTCCCCAAGGATAAGAGCAATCTAGTCACCCTAAAGGAAGATAAAACTGCAGACAAAGAAAACTGGCCCTGTAACTCACATACCTTTCTGTAATTTGCTTGTGTTAACAGAACCTAAAAGTGCAGAGAAGCTCTTTCTAGAAGCAGCACATGAATCTATTGAAAAGCAGTAATATAATCTTTATATTGACCGGATGCTTATGTGCTCATGTAAGGGGGGAGATGAGCTGTGAAACTCTCCTAGGAACATGGATTGTCTGTAAAGCATGCAGTAAGTAATGGTTGTAGTTTACACAGGGGTTGTAGCCAAGAAAAAGCTATGATTAAGTCCTCAGCATTCAGGAGGTGCTTCAAAAGGCAACCTTCTCCATGACCCCTGCCATGATGGCCTGCAGAATGAGCCTTTAGGTCCTGTGGCAGTGAAGGTAATGAGCAGCTGATTCCTATTACACAGACTCCCTGCCAAGCCAAGCTCTTTTGGGTGGCATTTCATAGAATTTGGCTCAAGGAGAGGAAACAATTCTTCCAGATACCAAAAATATATACTAGTGTTTTAAAGACAGTATTTTCCCCAGATTGTTCCCTTGAAGATTTGTACCTGTGAGATGATGACAGAGGTATTAGGGGACCATCTCAATAGCTGACAGATGTGGGCACTGCACGGGACACAGGCTTATCAACATTTCATTTTCAGTTGTTATTTTGATTTTATGAATTTGAGATTTGTCAGGTGTCAGCCAGACCAAGCTGCATGCCCAGATGCATAGTGCATGCAGTGGAATACTGTCTGCTTCTGGTCAGTCTGCATTTCTGATGCACCCAGTTATCTCCACTGCAAATAACCCATGCACACTCACAGGATAGACTCATGACAGCCAAAAGAAGGAGTGATGTATTTCATAGACTGAGTCATAAATTCCCAGATAAGTGCTTCTGAATCTTAGGAAAAAAAAAGTCTTACTTTCATTAATAGACCAGGTGAACTTAGAAATGTCAGGTTCACAACGAAGACAAGGACTGGCAGGGCTTGACTCTCCTTCACCATAGCAAAGTCCATCGATATTACAAGTATTTTCCTGCCATAAAAAGAAATAAAAATGTTGAGGTAAAGAAAGAATGAGAAAGAAAAGAAATTAGCAGTTAGTAATTTCTGGAAATACCAAAAAACTTGCTTCTTTCTTGAAGTGATGAAATTTCTCTTGACAGGAAGAAAACAAGATATATGTTTTCCAGTTTCATTTTAAGATCCTTGTAGCTTTGAATGTTTGTTGCCTGCCATAGAGGAATGCAACAGAATGTAATAGTTTTCTATTCATTTCCATGTAGTGTATGTGATCATTATTCCCAGCTGTAAATGCTAATTTAGCAATTATTAGGTAGTGCTCAAAAATGAGCTCCACCAGACTAACAAAACCTGAGACCAGGCAAAAGCTCCATTTGTATTTTTGGAATCCTGTTCTGATAACTTAGTTATTTATGGAGGTTCTTCATAAAAATATGAAACAGCAATAACACAAAAACAGAATAAAGAAGTGCATGAGATTTTAGGCTTCCATGAGATAGATGTAAACATCAGCTAAACAACACCAATGATGCCTAGGTTGGACAGAACATCCCAGCAGAAGTTTTTGTGGTGCACTGTGGGCACAGCAGCCTTTGACGAACCTCTTCTGTGGGCTGAAGATGCTTGGGTTCTCTGAGAAGTGAACACAGGGATCTTCCCATGGCACATGCCTTTTGCTTGTAGCCTATGGATGGGACACTCCTGTAGATGGGAATTTATCTGACATTGCAGATTCCCAGCAAAAGTGTGGTGTTGTTGGGAACACAGGAGATGTCACCACTACAGTGGGACAGCAGGAGGGAGAAGCTACCAGGACCAAGGATATTTCCCATTTCCTTCCTTAGAATACACACTGTTTTTCTGACACTGTTGTGTGTCCTGTTACTGTAACTGTGGTTTCTATCTACTGCTTTATTAGTTTCTCAAACTAGTTTTGCAAAGTATATTAGTCAATTTTTTAAATAATGCCATGTTAAAAGTAAGGTAGAGAAACATAAAGGACTGTCATAATTGCTCCAAAAGGATAAAACCTGACAGATCTTCCACATTAAAATCTTGATATTAATTAGATTTTATTACATTGTTGTTTTCAAAGGCTTGATAAGCTGATGTAAAAGATGCTTTTTTTCTGATGTGATACTGTGGTACAGAATGGGCTTCATAAAAGAAGGACATAGAATGTGAAATGGCCTGATATAAAATGTCCCCTAATTGAAACACCTTTTCTGAAAGCAATTTAGGTATTACAAAGTAATGTTATAAGAAGGGTAATTAGAATGTGGTCTGATGCAATTGGAAGCCTAGTTCAAATAGTCCCTTGAAGCATCTTAGGATAGAAATTACTATAATCCCTAGGGAACAGAGAATATTCAAGAAATGTATATTTCTGACTTTCAAAGATGTAAGAATAAGGAAAGCCTTTGACAGAAAAAAAAACAAAACACCACTGTAGGTTTAATAGAAATGGTCCTGACACAATTATTTCAGTCTGAAATTTAAGTGGTTTTGCCCTCATTTGGGCCTATGAAGTAATTTCTGTTCACTCATTTATTTGAAAAAATGTGAACTTTTCAGGGTTTTTTGGGGTAACTGGTACATTCTTGCAATCAGTGCAAGTTTGAAACCTGTATTTTCCCATTAGTGCTAATGAGAACAGTGAGGCAAATGAGTTAAGAGATACCAGATTAATCTTCATTTTATAAAAATGCAGACTGGTGCTCTCCTATTCATTCAGACTTGCCTCAGGGTAGGAAAGCACCCAATACCCTCCAAAAGTGTTTTGTGAAACCCCAGTGAAAACCAGAGAAGTTGTCTAATGCAGCTCTCTAGAAAATTAGAGCAGAGAAGATCTTTTAAGGGCTGGGGAGGTGTTCCACTAAGTAGTCCACAGGAAAGCAGAGGATTATAATTCTCTCCAGGTGGTTCCTAGTGTGTTGACAGTTTAAACCATAGTACTAGGCTTTTGATTATGGTTTTGAAAGTGTCCAAGCACTGTATGTTTATACTTAGCAGTGTTTAATGGAAGTGAGAATGTTTTTATGTTCGCTCAAGGGTGTTTTCACATAACAAAAATTGTATAACATGCATCTTTGTATACCTCTTGCTAAGGCAGAAAATGGGCATAGAGATGATATACCTCCCAGTTACAGGCTAGGAGAGGTAAAACAGCAGAGACACTTCAGAAGTGAAGGTAAGCTGCCTCTCCAAGGGGGCTCCCCAGTCTTGTTTACTTCCATTAACAGCTGCAAAGTACAAATATGGTCAACTCTGGCCTTTCTGGAAGAGTCTGTCTGAGAAAAGTCCATCATAAAGCATAGTCTGTCAAGTATTCATATCCCACCTAAACATGAGAAAAAAATAACATCACAGACAGGAGATGGTGAAAGAGAGGAAAGTGTTAGGCTGTGCAGCTGACCCAGGAAATAGATTTTCCTCTTCTAAAGCAGTTATTACACACAGTACATCAAAGGGAGGGAGAGGGCTAAGGAAGAGATGAATGATCCATATTAAACCTTTATGATCTTTAAATTACCTTTAATTTACAAAGTCCTGTTGGCTGGAATTGGCAGGCCTGGCAGAGCGCGTCGTACAGGGTCACTACTCTGGAATTACTGTACTGCAAGCCATCGTTAGTGATCTGAATGATACAAAAATCATCCTTATAAGTAATAATGTTCCATATGGAGACTGTCTGCTCATTTTGGAGCATGTACGGTTGCCCTCTTGAACTGGATCTGTGCCAGAAGATAAATTAAACCACTTGTGAGTGACTCTCCTGCAAGCTAACAAATTGCTTAATGCTCCAAACTGGAAACTATTCATTAATAACCAAAAGATCTCTTGCCTCAGCTGGCATTCAACCTTTCTGGTTGCTGTTAGTTTTTTTCCTAAGAGTTTTTTTTTCCCATACGCTTATGGAGACTGCACTCAAGTACTCAGGGAGTTGTGAAATGAAATTTAGATTTTTGGCTGAAATTCAGGACCGCTTTCTTAGTAATGGCAAATCAGTAAGTGAACTCATTGGGGTACAAAAAAATGAGAATGCATATTATAGATGTGATTTTAAATGAACCTTAAAAAACGTGTTAAAGTGGATAATGCTAGAGAGCAACAGTCCCTTTTCCATAGTAAGGTACATGAGAACAGCCACCTCCAGTCCCAGCTCACAATTTCCTGTACATGTAGGTAATTTAAAAAGTCTGAACTCAGTGTGGCATTTTTCATATAAGAAAGGGTTAAGTAAGGTTATATTTTAATTTTTTTACAATAAAAAATAAAAGACACCACAGAAAACATCTTTTTTGGATTAATTTAAATTGGTAAAATTCCTTGGTCCAGTAAAAGTCCTTGGTATAGCTTTAAGAAAAAACAGATTTTTTTTTTCCCTGGGCATCATATTCAGCTGAGATATTAGACTATTATGTGTTCTACTAAAGGTAACAGCTCTTTTAAAAGAAGTGAAGAACTTATCCTGCAGTTTGAGAAGAGAAAAAAAAAACCACAAAGCAGGTGACCCCTTGAAGACCTTCACTGAAAGACAGTGCTTATTGGCAGCAAGGCTTCCATTAAAAATGTATTATTCCTAATGCAATTTACATTTCATTTCATTCTTTTAGCAGAGTGCCCAATGTTGTCTCAATACTGGTGCACTAATAAATGGGTGAAGAAATGGGTAGACAGGGAAAAATACAAAAAGCTCTACAACTGCACTAATTGCTCTGAAGTGAGCATTGTGAGTGAAATGTAACTCTTGCCAATTTGATATTTTTTTCTTTTTGTATCTGTATTTTTTTACATTCTATTATAAACATCCATTTTGGTGTCTTTTGAGAACTGGGTTGTTTTATACCTATTTTAATTGCTTTTCCATTAGTCACCTTAGTGATGTGGAACACAGACTTCAATGAGATCTAAGCTAAGTAAAACTCTCTTCAAATTCAATTGGCCCTTAAAAGTCAAAGTTGAGCTAAGAGTAATGCCATGATTGCTTGAACAGACATATTATCTGGAAAGGGAGAGACACTTCTGCATAAGCAGTCAGGACAATCAGGAATTCTGTTACTTTCTGAAGAATTTTATTCATCACAAACCAATCTTGGCTATTTGTATCACTCATAATCTCCATACAATTGGAGTCATATAGATGTTTGTAAATGAAGATTGAAAGCTGTAAAAAATTGCTGAATTCAGTTTCTGCCTCACTGACTTTTTAAGAACTATATTTTTCTGCTCTTGACAAATACAGGCAATAATAATGAACTGACAATAAGCAAGAGACCTGCTTCCCAAATGAGGTAAGATCCTGGGAAGCTTTTTTTCACCTCTTCACCCAGGTATCTATGTGTACAGCCCAAGTCATCTGCTGCCCAAGTAGCAGTTTCTATTTTGGTATCTAACCTAATTACACCAAATGCTCTGGTGTAGCCCCATTCACTTTCTTATCTATGTTCAGCAATATGTTATAGAAAGAATGAGCAAAATTTGAAACATGAATACAAGAGCAGATAAAGTGAACGAGCACAAAGAAGAGCTTCTCAAGCCCTTGTTCCACCAGTGTTGGTGTGAAACCTTGCTGATTGCTCTGAAATTTGATTTGGGAGGGGGAAGAGACTCTGAAATATTGAACAGAGAGATTCCTAGAATGAATTGATTTGATTTTTGGTTTTGAAAAATCTTTTACCTCAATTTTGAGAAGTATCTTTTAATATAATCCAGAAGATTAGTGTTGCAGTAAGTCTTATCAGGAATTTTCTGGAGCAGGAATATTTGAACATCTGTGGAATTAGTTTCAAATCACTTTTTATCTGGAAAAGCTATGTCATTTTGTTCTCTGTTTCTCTGTGTAAGGCCAGCTGCCTTTGAACCTGAGTGCTGAGCTCTGCCTTCCCAATTTGATCAGCAAAAAGATCCACAGGAGAACTAGAGTTCACATATGGACTGAGATTATTTAATTGAGCAAGTGCTGCATGGCCATCAACCTGTTTTTTTCTGCAGGGTTTGAAGGAAAAGGTAAGGGTAGAAGGCTTACAGGTGCAGAGCTTTTCTTGAACTTAAATGCAGGGAAAGAGACATTCTGTATCTGTTTTGAGGGGAAATGTGGGAAAATTTGTACAGACCTCCTCATGGACAAAAGGCAGCACTAGAAAGCAAACTGCATCGTCATACACCTGAGCAGCAAGGAAGCTATCCTAGTTACACTGGAGAAGCATCTCTGTGAATGTGGAAAAAGGTTAGCTGTTCTTCTCTTGGGCCAGGAAACTCAAGGATATCTCCCTCTCAGATCCTTCCATCATGTGATAGCATGTGATCTCAGAGTTGGCAGTGTTCAGTATGTATTTAGAGAAATTTTAGACCCCTCTACAGATGAACCCTCCTGGTTCAGCCTTAGTGTCTGCCCATTCTGACAGCACCTTCTGCAGAAGGAAGGTCCAAGGATCAGGCTCAGATCAGGCTCAGATCAGGCTCTGCTCTCACAGAACTGCTCTCCAGTTCTGGGCCCTTCATCTCAAGAAGGATAGGGAGCTGCTGGAGAGAGTCCAGCACAGGGCCACCAAGATCATTAAAGGAGTGGAGCATCTGCCCTATGAGGACAGGCTGAGAGAGCTGGGTCTCTTCAGCCTGGACAAGAGGAGACTGAGAGGGGACCTCATTAATTAATCATTTATAAATATGTTAAGGGCAAGTGTCAGGAGGAGGGAGCCAGGCTCTTCTCAATGGCATCCAATGTTAGGACAAGAGGGAATGGGAGCAAGTTGGACCATAGGAGGTTTAGTATTAACACGAGGAGGAACTTCTTTACAATGAGGGTGATAGAGCACTGGAACAGGCTGCCCAGGAGGATTGTGGAGTCTCCTTCTCTGGAGACATTCCAGAGCTGCCTGGACACATTCCTGTGTGAGCTCGTCTAGGTGATCCTGCTCTGGCAGGGGGGTTGGACTAGATGATCTTTCTAGGCCCCTTCCAACCCCTGACATACTGTGATACTGTGATAGATCTTACACTAATCTCTTAAAACACAAATCCCTATCTATTTAAAATAAATGGCTGAGTAGAAATTATGCTTCACCAAACATCTTTGTGTTTTTAGACTGGATATGAGGAAGAAGTTCCTCACCACGAGGGTGGTGGAATACTGGAACAGGTTGCCCAGGGAGGTGGTTGAGTTCCCATCCCTGGAGGCATTCAAGGTGAGGCTTGACAAGGCTCTGGGCAACCTGATCTAGTTGGGGATGTCCCTGCCCACTGCAGGGGGGTTGGACTAGATGACCTCCAGAGGTCCCTTCCAACTCAAACCATTCTATGATTCTATGATCTTTCTGTTTCCCCTAAGCCACATGGCACCACATGTCCCTAGTCTGGGGTACAGAGAGCTGTTGGGTGAAGGCAGGAACACCACAGTGGAATGTTTTACACATTTCATTTTAACAAGCTGCAGTTTTCAAAGCACATCTGCAGTCTTCCTCCAATGGCACTGTATTTTTCTCAGTTATAGAGCTTATAACTGATCCTAATCTCATAAAACCCAACCAATCTGCAGAAAATAACCATCCAACCTGAGTGTGAGACCGAGAGTAGCAGGCACAGGGTCAGTAAGGCACTGATTTCCTGGAAATATTTAGAAATTAGGTATCATTTTGTGAACAAAAGGGATTAAAACCACAGCAGAGAACCCAGCATGAGCAGGCACTGCACACATTTCTTCCTGAAGTTATTCAAGACCAAGATAACGACCCTGACTGTGATTATGACTGTGACATCCCTGCTCATGCCCAGAGGCCAGCCAGTGCTCTGCTCCACAAGCACTGGTCTTGCAAGCAAGGAGTCAAAGCTGTTTTATACTCGCTGCCTAATCAGGAGTTCGAGCTGGAGTTTCCAGAAATGAAATACTAATGGTTAATGATTGATTAGTACAACTGCATCAATCTCAGGTGATTGCCTGGAGAAGTGATTGTAATTTGCACTTTCAGATGTCCTACAATGACACCTGGTTTTGACTCATGTTGTTTTGGTTGGTGGTGTGTTTTTCCTATACGACATAAGTAATTCTGTAGGCATTTTTGTTTCTGAAGAGAAGAAAATTGTGCTTTGCATTTTAATTTACCATGACAACTGATTTTCTCCTTCTAAATCATGTCTTAGAAACATAAGAAATTCCTACTTTCACTTGCCATCTTGCGAATGGCTCATCACCAGCCACAAAGTGCACAGCCTCCATCTCTTTGGTGTTCAGGAGAGGAATCTGGCAGTTGACAGCCTCAGAGCTGAGAAAATCTGCTTTGGTGGTTTCTTGTTCTCTTGCTATCCATTTGCCATTGAGATGCTACAGTAAAACAGAAGGACAGTGCTGAAACTGAAGGCTCATAGAAAGAAATTCCAGTTGTCAACATATGTGTATATTTCTAATTAATAATAGAAGGCATTTCCAGAGGGTTTACTTAAAAGAAATTATGTTGTGGCTATAGCCACAGTAAAGGGCAAGCCATGCTCATCTATGTTGTATTGTGTGCTTGGGATGAGCAGCTGGGCTTAGACAGGAAAATGCATTGGGATAACTTAGCATTTGCTCCTGGAGCTCAGCACCTAGCTCATTCCTCCTTGAAGGTGGATGTCAACTACTTACCTAGGCAAGCTGCACAAGACATCACTGGTTGTTGAGAGCCTACAGAGTCCTAAGTGAGCATTGTAGGCAAAACTCTGCTGTGCCTCGTTAGCACTGAGTGGGAATCAGGCTGAATGTCTTTTAGGGAGTGGATTTATGAGATGAATAAAACACTTTGTATCTGAATATGCTGATACACCAAATAATGCTGTCCTAGCACTGCCTGTGCATGGCTGTTCATGATAAAAATATAGTTAGCAGAAGATATGGGTTTAATACATATTAAAACTTCAGATTTGGTATCAAACTACGTCTAAGAAAATTCAAATAAGAGCCTCTGTAACTATGTTAAGGAGACCTTATATTTAACCACAAAACTTAGCATTTAAATGTGTTCAGAAAAACAACCAAGCATATANCTCTGTAACTATGTTAAGGAGACCTTATATTTTTCTGTGTTCAGAAAAACAACCAAGCATATCAATTCCAGATGCACAAAATGAGAAATAATAGTGCGATTTCAGGCTTCACCAGACTACAGTCCAGCTGGAGCAAACAAGAGTTAAACAAAAACCCACAGAGAAAACAAGCAAGAATCCAGAGCTGTGCATTTCCAAGGGACCAGTGCTGGAAAGAACCGAGCCTCTTCAGTTCCCCTTGCTGAGAGCAAATACACTGGCAGTGAGAGCCACAGGCACTTGGCATGGTTCTAGGTAAAAGTTTAATATGAACATGTGGCTAGAAGAGCTAGGGAGGTGATTGTCCTCCTGTATTGTGTTCAGTTTTGGGCCCCTAACTACAAGAAGGACATTGAGCTGCTGGAGCAAAGTTGGTGAAGGGTCTAGAGAACAAATCTTATGAGGAGCAGCTGAGGGAACTGGGGTTGTTTAGTCTGGAGAAGAGGAGGTTCAGGGGAGACCTTCTCACTTTCTACAACTGCCTGGAAGGAGGCTCTCGTTGGAGCGAGATTAGGTTCAGTCTCTTCTCCCAGATAACAAGTGATAGGACAAGAGGAAATGGCTTCATGTTCCACCAGGGGAAGTTCAGATTGGATATTAGGAAGAATATCTTCACTGAAAGGGTTGTCAGGCATTGGAACAGGCTGCTCAAGGAGGTGGTGAAATCACCGTCCCCAGAAGTGTTCAAAAAATGTGTAGATGTGGTGAGCGTGGTAGTGTTGGGTGGTGGTTAGACTCAAAGATTAATGATTCTGTGATTCTTTGATTCTATGTCAAAATTTAACTGTATCATCAATACTTCATAAGCCCACAAGCAGTTACTTACAATTAATCTGGTGACCTGACAGTGCAGGTTGGGTGACTCTTTGAAGCCGAGGCCAAACACATGGATCCTGGTGCAGTCAGAGGCACGGACATCGCAAAGGCCCCCGTTCTCCAAGCCTGTGATTTCCAAAGCTTGCTCTGAAAGGGTAAGACAGATATAAAACTTCAGCGAGTGGCACTTACATACTGTTCTGGTTGATCGGAAATTTTGTTGTTGTTCCTGGTTGTTTTGGTTTAATTCTTTTTCTTGGGGTCTTTCTTGCTTCCCTGTGAATGTCTCTTGAAAAGATGAGCAGCACTTGTCAAAATGGGGAGCAGCAAACCTCAACTGAATAGCTAACTACCCTGTGCATCTAGCACTGCAATATGCATTATATGGCTCATGGAATCAATTAGCTGAAGTTGCATCTTCATATTAAAACGTCTCTAGTGGTAATAATTCTGCTGACCCAGGTGCCAGGTTGGGAGCATGGCTGAGAGGACAGGGTGCCATGCCATAGCACAGAGAAGCATGAAAATGAGAAGTGGAACTATCTGAAGGTGACCATGTCACCAGGCTCCTCATAATGTGAAACAGCAGTGCAAAAGATTATCCTTTTGTTCCAAAAGCTGTGGTTGCAATAAAAGCAATGATCCTCAAAGGAATGCTTTCTTGTGAGGGTTAAGTCACAAACGGATGTCACTCAGCTCTGCACAGTGTCAGTACAAATGTCATGCACCAGCTAAGTTTCACTTAAATCCTGTTTTGAGGCCTTAAGTAGTACTTCAGTGATGTGCACCCTGTGCTGTCCCCCTTACAAGGTTGAATTTCACCCATTACTTTTTTTTAAATACTTTATGTTTCTCAGTAGAGTTTTACTTGTGTTCTGTTATTCTTTAGGTATTCAAGAGCTTAAATAATTTTTAAATTATTTAATCAGTTGAAATCATTCATTGTTTTGATGTTGGGGTTATTCTTGCAGAGTGAAAATGCAAACTTATCAATGGCAAAATTCACATCTTTACTTAAAAATAATAATCATAAGAATAATAATATAATCAAGCAGATGAATGCATCAGCACTTGGCTAGCACAACACTCAGAAGGTCTCTAACATCCTATGTCAACAGCAGCAGTCATCAGGACTGTGGGTTTGTCATTTTATTGATAATATTTGTAGTTCTAGTGATCAGGAGAAGGCACTAGTATGACAAATAGCACAAGGCAGAAAATCTGCGCAGTTTCCTGAACAGCATTTAATAGCAAAGGCATGACCAGGAGCCCTCAGAGGCATGTCATGCACCAGCACAGGGTGAGTGCACACTGTTATCCCTGTTACATGGTGGGGAGAGGCTGCTTAGCCTTACCTCTTCCCTGCCCCATCAACACTGCTCTGGAAAAGCAATATTGCCCAGCAATTTTCTCCAAACTGTAGCAATTTCTAAAATAGGAGATCTGTGTCAACCAAGATTTTAATGGTACATTGCTTCAGCTGATTCAAGGGGCAAAACACCCTGAGCTGCATGGATAACCATCCCCAGGACCTGGCTGTCCCTTTAGGGCTCTGCCATTGAAGCTGTAAGGAGGATGAATGCAGTTTAAATGCTGCCATCCCACCAGACTGCAGCCCATAACAACAGAGCTGCATGACTCTTATTTTTTCCACAGAAAGGAAGAAAAGCAACATAAATGTGAAAAACAGTGAGAAGATTTTTTTGTTGTTGTTCCTGTACTTCTGAAATGCTTTTCTTCCATTTATTTTATTTTTTTATTATTGATTTTATTGCAGCAGTATTAGCAGCACTGTTGGACACTTTGCAGTATTTACAAGAGAAATGCTTTACAGCTTGTCAGCATTCATCAGTTAGTTGTGGATTCCTGTAATGTACAAAACTATTAGTCAGATGCAGTGAATGGTTTTGATAAATTGCCTTCTTCTGTGGTTAGTGAATAAAAATTTTTTGAAAAAATGCTTCATTATGTTTTTCATGAGATTTTAATAGTTAGCCCCACTAGTACTGAGGTACCTCAGCTTGCATTAACATTTTCATTATCATTGCAGATTTTCAGGCTTCTGTGATGTAAAAATCTCATAGCCTGGGTAGGACTGAGGCACAGGAGTGTGCTCCTGCAGCTGTTCCTCTTCCAGGAAGACACTCTCAGCTTGGTTGGTTGCTTCTTGATGGGCCCCACGTTCTTCCCTGAGGGTTTCCTTACACCTTTATGAGCATCCTGACACTACTGTGGCACCATTGTGTCAGGGCCAGGGCGAGATTAGCCAGCCTCAATGCTTTTTGAAATGACTCACAGTATCAGCACCACATTTCCTATTGATTTCTCTCAAACCATTCTGTACAGACTTTTGTACAACATCTTTAAATTGATCTAAATCTGGAGGAAATAGATCACCATATGTGCTCTGGATACCTTCTCTCAAGTTTTGCCATCTTGTGAGTTAGTCAGGATGAAAATGAGCTTTCTTTTATCCAGTGAAAGGGGTGAAAGGTTCATGGAAGAAAAGTGTGCCTTGTGGTTTCTGTAGTTTGACAAAGGTGGGGAAGGTTGAGAGAAGTGATTCTGCCTTTCTACTCCAGTTGGTCAGAGCCCACCTGCAGTACTGTGTGCAACTCTAGAGTCCTCATCACAAGAAGAACAAGGAGCTGCTAGAGAGGGTGCAGAGGAGGACCATGAAAATGACCAGAGGCTTGGAGCACCCTTCCTATGAAGACAGGCTGAGAGTGTTTTGGGGTTGTTCAGCCTGGAGAAAAAAAGGTTCCAGGAAGATCTTATAGCAGCCTTCCAGTACTGAAAGGGAGCTCATAAGAAATACGGGGACAGTCTTTTTAGCAGGGCCTGTTGTGACAGAAGAAGGGGTAAAGGTTTTTAGCTAAAAGAGGGAGATTTAGACCAGGTGGAAGGAAGAAATTTTTCACACTGAGGGTGGTGAAACACTGGCCCAGGTTGCACAGAGAGCTAGTAGAAGCCCCATCCCTGGAAACATTCCAGGTCAGGTTGTCTGGGGCTCTGAGCAACCTCATCTAGTCGAAGATGTTACTGCAGAGAGGTTGGACTAGATGACCTTTAAATGTCCCTTCCAACCCAAACTGTTCTGTGATTCTGAAGCAGAAGGAGACTGAGCTCTTGTTCAGGTGGGCTTTCTTCTGTTACCTCAGCTGGCTAGAGTTTGTCATTATACAAAAGTATAGACCTATGATCTTTAGTTGACATGGAGTGAAGCTCCTTTTCTGGTTCAGGGGTCTCTGGTACCCAGTATGGATTACAGAAGTGAGCCCTGGGAGACTATGAGAAAAAGTTTTTGCAAGTACTCATTGCGTGCAAGAAATGGACTGGTTCAACTTCACACTGAAAGCATCCATGTGCTGCAACAATATGGTAGATTATTTTTGCTTTAGAAATCTGACCGTGACATTTTATGTTTATTTGATCCTTCTATTTTTAAAAGGCTTGCTAGCAATTGACTTTAGCAGTAGAAAGGAAGAGAAGTGCACAGTTAACTATAGAATACGGTCTCAGTAGGTGGTAAAATATAAGATATGGTTGCACATTCATGGTTCTTACTGGCATACCAGAGCAGGTCTCAGCTTCTGTCCCTCCAAAGCACTTCAGGGCAGAACTCCTGGCAGCATCTGGCATTTCCCCATGAATGACTGCACTGGTGCCACTCAAAGGGGTCTAGGCACAAGGGCACTCGTGGGTCTCATCATAGTCTTTATGTCCATGCTAATAACCAATTAGTTGTGTTTAGTAATTTCCCCATCTTTACAGTTACTGAATTAAAATAAGATCTGCTTATTACACTTGGGGTTTTATTGACAACTGATAGAACATTCTGTACTGGTGGATTCTTTCCACAACATAAAGCATGATATAAAGGCATTAGAGATTTACTCTAAATTTTTGGCTTTAGTCAGACCTCTTAATGTTTTGCAGGTTTTAATTCTATAGCTCATAAACTGTTATGAATATATTATTCATCATGTGTGCCTGTGTGTGAGTATTGGAGGAAGGAGGTTGTTTGTTCAGGGCTTTTTGTTTTGTTTTGGATTTGACAAAGATAGAAGGCTGAAATTTCCTGCAGTGCCTACAAAGAGCCTGATGGAGAGAAGTTCTAGGAAGGCACTTGGAGTGTCTGGCTTTGGCTAGTTTAAATCAGACATATAGTTTTGCAAACTTTTCCAGCATTTCAGTCTATATACTTCAGAAAATGTGTTTCACTGAACTGCTTTTGCTGCTTTGCATTAAAGCAAATAAACTAATCACCACAAAAGGCTAATCTCCCTGATCTGATTTGCAGGGAATAGTACGGATCACTGGGCATGCAACCTTCTATGTCCCTTATTGTGAGGATTTCATATCCTTTTAAAATTCAGTTTCTATTGACTTTGTAACTATCAAGCTAATAGCCCTCTTCCTGCTCAGCCAGGTCTGTGCTTTGAATGGAAAGAACTGGGAGTTAAACCAGCAGATTAAGGCTGCTATTGATGTTGTTGCTTTTTCAGGTGCATGTTTATTGCATCTGCACCATCAAAAGTAAACTAAAATTGCTATGAAAAGAAGAAAAGCCTCAAAACTACCATGAAGCTTGTCAGTCCCTGAGAATTACCCACAAATATGAGTTCTGTGACTGGGAAAAAGCTACCTCCATCAATATAAAGCAGAGTACATAGATGTCAGTCAATGGTAGGCTGGATTCACAATTATTTTTATTTTTTATTCTTAACTATATTTCTTTTGTAAATTTTGTATTTCTTACTCAAATGTTTGTGGTTGGAAGTGTTCATTCATTCTAAAAGCACCAGAGTGATATTTTCAAAAGCAGATAAACCCTATGCTCAAAAATGTATGTTTTCATGAGCAATCTCAAAGCCTTGATATTTATCTATTATGCCTTCTGAAATTATGACCACTAATGCCACCCTTGTTTTAGCCCTAAAAGAATATATTGGTGCAAATTTTTATGGCCTAAATCTTTAAATACTGTAGAATAATTGTATTCATGAAGATGTCATCTTTATTATTAGGATTCTCTTCTCCCAAGTAACAGTTGTTAGGACAAGAAGAAATGGCCTCAGATTGCACCAGGGTAGGTTTAGATTGGACATTGGGGAAAACCTATTCCTCAAAAGGGTTGTTAAGGCCTGGTACAGGCTGCCCAGGGAAGTGGTGGAGTCACCACCTCTGGAGGGATTAAAAAGATGTGTAGATGTGGTGCTGAGGGTCACAGTTTAATTTTGGACTTGGCAGTATTGGGTTAAGAGTTTGACTTGATGATCCTAAAGGTCTTTTCCATCCTAAATTATTCTATGATTCATAGCTCACTGAGATGAGGACCACTCCTCTATAGATGTCTGGGAAAAAGAAACAGTGTGTTTTGTAAATAAATATTTTAAAGATTTTTTTTTTTCCAGTTTGCATTCAGAATTAAATCATAAATTGGTTTAACTAGGAGAAAGCTGAATAATTGAAACGAGTAATATATTGAATTTCATAATATGTATTTTCATATTCATTCTTTATCTGTTTTCCAATATTATCCAGTAAGCTGAGGAAAAAATTTATATTAAGCAGAGATAACAGGTCTCAAAAGAAAGGTTTTCATTTTCAAGTTATATAGAACCTCTTTTACAAAGTATTGATATCTTAGTGAAACTTCTTTAATGTCAGCTTGAAGGAAATAAGAATGTATTCTTAATATCTTTAAGCTCTATGTAAAGAACCTAATCCCAGTGGAATAGAAGTGGAATATTAAAGTGTGTTTTATGTCACCACTGTATATAGAGATCTGCAGGAAGTGCTCCCTCCTTTATAGAAATTATTGCTAAAAAAATGTATGTGATGGAAACAGTTGTATTCTACACTACACTACAATAGCACTGCCTCACTTACTGTCCATCAGCTGTCAAGTGAAGAAGGAGGTACTGGTGTGAACACAGGGGGCATAGGACCAAGAAAATGTCAAACCTCCCTCAGCTATCTAGAGAGGAAAACCCAGAAGTATGAAATGGAAAAGGCAATAATTAATACAAGAAAAAAAAAAAACAAAACAAAAAGAAAAGAGAATTTGGAAAAAGAGACAATATTTTCTTGATAATGTAAACAACTTCATCAAAATAATAGTAACTGTGACCTTGTTAACAATACATCCACCAAATTATTGTCATGAATTAAGCCCAATGACTTACTATTTGAAAAGAAAAAAGCTTTTAAAGAATAAAGCCATTTAATTTTTATTTTTTTTTTAGTGTTTGCTATTCTCACAGACATCTTTGGCTCTTCTTTTGAAATCCAATTTTGAAAAATTGATGTAATCAATTGTTCAAGTGTGTTGCATCCTCACTGCCACATAAAAGGTTTTTGCCATATTAGTGAAAAGCTTGATTGTGTTTTTTCTTTGTTTACTAGTCTAAACAAGCTTGAAAACCTGGTCAATTCCTGTGGAGAAGATCAGACAGAAATTCCATAGTTTCAGGTAACTCTATTTCTGAGGCCCTTATGGTGATATAAAATGTAATTCTCCCGTGAAGGTCTGGTCACAGCAGCACCACAGGCTGGTCACAAAGACAGAAGCTACCATTACATATAGGGAGTACTACATTTCTTTGTAGATATCCTGGTGATTTAAGAAATTAAGTATTTTTTTTTCTTTGAGAAGTCTAGTATGCATTTTTTTACTTTTTGTAGTCTAATTTATGCATGGCGAGCTTCTATTGACCCTAGTGGGTCTGTCTGTGCTTTTGTGATGTATCACGTCAGCTAAACACACATTGTATGTGCCAAAAAGCATCCATTTGCTTGACAGAATAACAGCCCTTAAATAGTCCTTATGGCACCATGAGCTGCAATTGAGAGTCCACTGAATTGATAGAAGTGGGAGAAACATTTATTTCAAAGTCAATATGTCCTCATACAAAATCTCTGCAGCAGATGTTTGATATAGAGAACTGAACTACTTGTGTCCCCTTTGACCTGAAGATCTCAAAACAATTTAAATCTCTTCTTTAAAAGGCTCCCTCATGTTTTGTACTTGAAAACAGGAATTAAGCTTAAAAATAAAACACAATTATATTTCAGTGAGATTTCTATAATATATATTTTATCCTCAACTTGCATGACTGGCCTGACTAAAGCTCTGGACTTGTTCTTCCATAGCAGAGACACATCTTCATTTGGAACATTCCACCTGAGGAACTGTAATAGCTGACCCCATACTTTTGCTTGGTATAATTTAATTTTTTTTAACTAGTTGGTGCTTTAATTAACATTATTTAATGAGAACACATGAACAAGACCGAGCCCAAAGCAGGATGATACATTCAGAAAGGTCTGTACAATCATTCTAAAGATAAGAGAATATAACTCATGTAACTGCTGCTGCAGGTAGGTCTGAGGGACCTGTGTGGTTATGGTTTGCAGCTCTGAAAAAGCAGTTGGGTTCACAGAACTTCTTAATAAGGCTGCTGAAATGTATTGATATGCAAATGGCATCTCCATCAGCATGTTTGGTAAGAATTAACTTCTCACCTTCTCACCAGCATTTTTGCTCCCTTTGCTGGCTAGTTTCTTTTTTTTTTTTTCTTCCAGAAGTTTCCACACAGAAATTTAAATGGCAAGGGTCATTACTTCACTGAAACTAATTTGTCCTTATTATTCCTCATCACCTTTTATCTTGTAATTGCTCTTTAGAGCTTCATACAATCTACATATTACATCCCTCCATGTGTGCTTTACTAGTCCTGATTATTTTTTATAAGCAACATGGTCAATAAAGACAAATGGTAAGCACCAACTTGATTTTGCTATCTGTGATAATTGGATTGTGCATTTAATTACAGGTAGTAATGATATTTTAAGCACCTTATACAGGTGTTGGGGGGGGGTTATGAAATGTTAAGCAACATTAAGATAGTCTAAGCTTCTGGAACATTGCCAAATTTCAGAGGTGCCTTTCAACTCCAAATTGCAGGTTTTATGTGAGGATAATTATAGCTCTGGCCACCTGGACTGCTGCTGTAGGAGTCAGGCAGAGCAGAGGAGTAACCCTCTCTGCAAGTCACACTTTGCATCTTCTCTCATTCTACATGTTTTCATTTAAAATTATTCCATATATGTCATGGGTTGTGTTCTGATCCCTAAAAACACTTCATGGCCACCTTTGTGTGTGTGTGTGTGTCCTGGTCAAAACCAGTGGCAGAATTATTATGTATTGGCAGTGTAGCTGAGATTGGGTGACCTTGGAAAATGTATTTGAATGATGTTGATGGCCTCCTTGATCTTGGGGGAGTTTTAATTCATGTCTATAATGCCAGGATGAGGAAATTAGATGGAGATTTGTTTTGCAGCTAATGGGAAAATATATGGCCAGCAAAAGGAGTTGCCTTCTCCTTCGTTACTGATGTAAATTCTCCTGGAAAGGAACTTTTTCCTCACAATGGCATTTAAAAGTTAGCACTGCCAAAATCAACATCCATTCCTCTGTTCTTTAGGTCTTGTCTTTTTAAAAGAAAGTGAAAGAGGCAGCAGTTTTATATGCCCTGCAGAAATCTAATTCAGTTCTTAATTTCTTCTCCTTTTCTTCCTATCCTGCAGAACCTCTGCTTATTAGTACAAAAGCCCAAAAGCTTATCCTGCCTGTGCTTGCACAGTGCTGATTGCCTGCATGCTGCCAGGCAGGTCAGGATGCTGGAGCTGCCAGTTAAGGGGCTCAAGCTGTTCCTCTTAGAACACAGAGCTTTATTTCTGAGATTGATCTTAATTCTTCATCTCTAATAGCCTTTTCTGGTGTGAAATCCTGGCTTTAGTGACGTCAACAGGACTTCAGTTCTAAGGACTTGTAGTCTTTTGAACTGCCATTTAAGAAGCACATCGTTATTGTGTGATACTGTAGTACTTTTCCCTGCAAATAGGTGTTCTGGCACATGCATCCCTTGGCATGTAAAAAACACTGGGGTTCTTTAGCCTGGAGAAAAGGAGGATCAGGGGAAACCTCCTTGCTCTCTACAACTCCCTAAAAAGAGCTTGTAGTGAGTTGGAGGTCAGTCCTTCCAGGTAACAAGTGATAGAACAAGTGGAAATGGCCTCAAGTTGCACCAGGGGACATTGGACATGAGGAAAAATTTCTGCCCCAAAAGGGTTATCAAACCCTGGAACAGGATGCCCAGGAAAGTGATGGAGTCACATCCCTGGAGAAATTTAAAAGACATGTAGATGTGGTGCTGAGGGACATGGTTTAGTGGTGACCTGGCAGTGCAGGGTTAACAGTTGAGCTCGATGATCTTAAAGGTCCTTTCCTACCTAAACCATTCTGTGATTCTATGCTGTCTATGTAGAACAGTCCTGCCTATGAAATGTAAGCCCAAGAAAATATCTTTGAAAGATGATGGAAATGAAACTCAAAAATCAAGAGCAGCCTGGACACATTCCTGTGTGAGCTGGTCTAGGTGATCCTGCTCTGGCAGGGGGGTTGCACTAGATGATCTTTCTAGGTCCCTTCCAAGCCCTGACATACTGTGATACTGTAAAGGTAAAGCTCACACTAATAGTTATCTTGCTTGTCTGCACCATATTAAATAGCTGACCTTTTCTAAGTATTATAATGTCAGAGTGATTGGCATTCCAGAACTAAGATTTTATTTCCCCTTGTAGGGGATCTGACCTCTGTCTGGATATATGGATCTGTTTTACATTACTTTTACAGGATCAGGTACTTTTATAGATACACAGTTTCTGTATTTTTTTACATGGAGAAAGAATATTCTAGAGTACTCATCAAGGAATTCATAAATAGTCTGTAATACATGGAGCTTATTGCATTTCATCACATTGATTCACTCCAGTCTGTGGCAATACTTTTCTCTCTCTATTGTTCATGCTGAAAACAGCTCTTCTCTTAGCTTCTGTACAATGATACCAAAGACAAAACAGAAGGTTCTGCAAATTAAGCATGCCAGTGGCTACCTTGGTTTTGCTCTAATTTTGCTGGAATTTTTTTTTCCTCAGTTTTGCTAAAGGTCAGCATAAACTTCAACTGCTTCTCCATCCTGTTATGTGCCAGTAGTACAAGGGATGGACTAACCAGCAGCCAGATCCTGCTCACTGCTAGGCTCTGGTATAGAGACACTCAATGCAGGTTTCTGAGCTATTACCCTCCCAGCATGTACTGCTGTTTCCCCAGTCTAGTGTTAGTTTGTACAGCATAGCTGGGAGCAGAGGAGGAACAGACACATTCTGTTCTCAATTTCTTTCTTTATCAAGTCTCCTTTTATGTCTGGCACCAGGAATTAAAACCAAATTAGCTACATTAAATTAATGATCCTCCTGTAAGGAAATAATACCATTTCAAATGCTTCTCCAGGGGATCCTAAAGCTGGAGAAGGTTACTCTAGGGGACTGGATTCAGAGCCTTGTGTTTTTGACCACTCTGCAGACATCCCTGCTTTCCAAAAGCACTAGTTAGCTCAGTTTCCAGAGTCCAGAGCTCTGACTTTGTTCTGTTATATGACAAGCATAAACCTCTAAAATTAGTGTAAGAGAAAAGATAGCTTTAGTCACTGCTTTTCACTAAAATCTCAGTAAGTATCCACAGGAGATGCTGAGAAGTTAATTTTCAACATCCTTTTTTAAAGGGACTGCTATGATGACAATCTTCAAACTGTTAGCAGTTTCAGTTAGCAGAATCAGGGGAAATTCACTCTGCCTCCCACTCAGCCATCAGATGGAGAAGCTGAGGACTGTGCTGGCAGCATGCTTCAGGAAGAGTCAAGGGATAACAATTTATGTATTCAAAGGTATATTTTTCAAAGTGTTTTGCATTTGTGGAAGCTGTGTGACAGAAGGTATTTGCAGCTCTCCTGATTACCATTATTCCCATTTGTAAACACCTTGATATCTTAGGTAAATTTGGTCAGGAAATGGATACTCTTTATTTTTAGTTTTTCCCCTTCTTCATTGTGGGGGAAAAAAAACAACAATCCAAACTAAATCCACCCAAAGAAATCCTAGGGTTTTATATAAAGGAGGATCCCTTTAACAAAAAACATCTAAAAACTGTTAATAGATTTTTTTTTCAATTGATATTTGCAGCTGCTGCTTCTTTTTGTTTTCATTTTAATGACAATCACGTTGTGAAATATTTTAAATAAATATTTTCTTTAGGCTGTGGAACACAAACTGAATGACTTAGTAGTATTATTGTCCACAAGGATATTTGGGAAACAGCAGCTTCTATTTTAGTTTCTAATTTTCATGCACCAAACAGCCCAGAGATTTCCATGGGCTGAGGAGTCTGTCCCTGTTGAACAGGTTTTACCCTGTACAAGATGGTAGAGAGATTACAAGTAGGAAAACCAAAAAGTTTGTTTTGCAGAGAAGATTTTAGTGATTAAAGTGAATTCCACTAGCCTCAATAGCAGTCTGTTGTGACATTTTTTTTCCTTCCAGTATAAGTGAGTAAGTTCCTAGTGTATGTTTATAGTGTAAAATATACCATGAGTGACTGTTTTACCCCTCTGGGAATGGACAACTGCTGATGAGAGGGCAGCATATAATCTTACTAGTTATTACTTGTTATTTCACTCAAACCATAACAACTAGTCTGGTGTAAAAAAAGAACTATGAATGGTGAATATTCCCCAGGTCAGGTGCACCCTTGGGAAGACATACACTGTGCATCAGAGAGTTATGCCACTAGCTTTGTCTCAAGAGAAAAGTAAATACTAGAGGCTCAAAATGGCAATTTCCTCTATGTTTTTATTTAATGCTTTCCCTTCTGAGCTTGCTTTACTTAGCTAGAAAGCATTGTTCTCCTTGGGTAGTTTATTACATGTGCTGTAGGTTTTCTTAAATAAAAAAATAATATTTGTCCTGAAAGTTTAAACCGACAGAAAATATTTTACAGGTATTAGTTCAAAACAAAACAAGTTGTTAGCTACAGCTAAGGTAATGTAGTTTGAATACAAGGTGATAGAGAGAACAAGGACCATTCACTTTTAGAATCAAATATTGCCCTTTAAATGCTGGGAGAACTGCATGGGAATTTTGGAAAAAGGCCTTCTGCCTTGTGTTAGGAAAACTGTTGAAGCTGTCAGTGTTCATTTTGTCAGGACACTAACAAACTCACCTCCAGCAAATGGAGGAATATAAATATCAAGGGAATTTGATACTTCCCTAATTGGATCAGTGCAGCTCTTTTGCAGGTCCAACACCAAGCTCACTTCCCCCAGGGGCCAGGCTAAGCACAAGGATGCTCAATCCCAAAACTCAGCCTCCGTGGAGCTGCTCTCTCAGTGGAGACAACCCAGGAGCCCTAGACCAGCTGAGTAGTGCTGGAGGGAGCAGGAGTCTGCTGGGGGAATCAGGATACTTATGACCCTTTGGAAAACTGGAGGGAATAATTTGATGTACTGTGAACTCTAATGATCCAGGCTTCCAAAAGTGAAGTGATTTGAAGCAAAGACCAACAACTACCTTTTCCTCAGCTGGAGAAAAGTGAAAGAAAGCCAGTGAGAGATGGGATGAAGCAGGCAGACTAGGGAGCAATGATGGCTTACAGTGTATTCTCCACAGCTGAGGTTTGTTTGTTTTCCACTTCTCACCTCCCTGTGCAACTTCAGGCTGTGCTCTGTACTCTGTCCTTGTTTATATTTGATGTCACAGCATGAAGACAAGGTGCCATTAACTTTCACTTGAAAGGTCGTATTGAAGTTATTCTCCTATAATCTGAGGGATTTCAACTACAGCAAACTAAAACAGAATTTAAAAATCTGGCCTAAGCAACCCTCCTAACGTGACCATATAACACAGAAATCAAGTTAACATTGAATTGTGTATTGGGCAATTACTACAAAATTGCTCAGCTCTCTTTTTAGTCACTGTTGTCAGTTTTTCTCTATGTGAAAGAGAACGAATAGCTCCAAATATAGGTAATGGTCCTACAAATTTTAGCCTCCCATTAACAAAAAACAAATGGCAGGAAATATTTTACCACTTTATAAACAAGGGCACTGAAGACATGTTTAATGTGATAGCACATGGGTCATCCCATCCCAGCTAGTAAATGCTTTTGGGTAACAGATGAGGTCGCATGGCTGGATGGGGATTCAGATTTCTCAGCTAAGCCATGGTGCATGACCCTAGATATGAGCTTTGCATGTCCTAAATACAGAATAATCTCTATTAGCCTAAGCACTGCAGAAAAAGTCTCCCCCTCACATTTGGGGTGGGTTAAAAGAGCATACCTTGTCATTGCAGCTTAGCTGGAATACTGTTAACTTCTTAAGCTGCAGGAACTCAACTGTTTAGCTGAGCTTTAAGTACCTTTTTGTAACTTCAGGCCTAAGCTTATGTGTTTTGCTGAGGCAAGTCTTGCATTTTGAAATGAATGCTAACATTTATGTGTGTGCTTAGTTCCCAAGCACTGTCAGTCCTCATATTGGACTTGGATTTATCCATTGAGGGGCTGAGCTGCAAAGAAGAAACAAACCTAGTGGGATAGTCTCCTGTGGAAGTATAATTCATAAATATTTGCAGGATCAGATCTGCAGGATCAAAAACGTCCTGTAGCTATTCTATGGCTTTGACAATGTTACCTGTTCATTTTGTCAGTTTTAATTCATTTAATTTATTTTGTTACTGCTACAGTGTTTGAAATGAAATTTCAAATTTTACTCTCTGTTGATCAGGAATAAAAAAAAAAAGTATCTATAAAGTGTTAACATGATATTGACCACAAGGTGAGCAAGACCCTCATTTTTTTTTTTGTCAGAAGCTTGCTTGTCAGCATGCTGGTGATAGATCAGATGTAAAAAAAATCACTTCTGCAAAAACAATTTGCAATGGGGCTTGTAAAATCCATTTTTAAAAAGCTACTGAGGCAAAAAAGCAAAGGACCAGCCAACTAGATATTTGGATCGGCTCTTCAAGGTCAGAACCTGATTACTAATTCATCAAATATCTTACTGGTAGTACTGTTTGAAGAACAAAAAAGTCTGTGCAGACGTTTTACCTAATAACTCTAATACTATAGAAGGATGGATAGGGTAGGAACAAACAGAATTTTTTACTCACTTTTGGCAACACTGCAATCATAGGAGCTGTGGTCTTCAAAGCACTGGCAGCCCAGGTCAGTACATTGGCCATGGCCATGGCAGAAAGCAGGACACTGGAGAGCAGTGAGGATTTTCTCCTGGGTAGCAGATAGGTGGTTTCCTTCCTGAAACACTCTAATTCTGTTTCCTAGCAATCTTCTTTCACATTCATTTTCCAAAAGGGCTATCAATGACTTCACCCAGGCCACGTTATCCTTGAGCTGCAGATCTAAAAAGCATATATCAATCGCCTCATTCATCTGTTTTCCAAGGAGATCTTTACACTCTAAGCCAATGGTGGAATTTGCAAGAATTTGGTGGCAAATCTCCTGAGCTTTGGTGGCAGTTAGGCCATTGGGAGTGGGCCACACCATTGGAAGTTTCATCCGAATCCCTTCAAAGTAATCCTCTGGGAAGAAATATGCAAAGCTCTCTGAGTCTGTCTGGCTTGGTCCATGCAAGGGGTGAAGGGATGAGTATCCATAATAGTCTTCTTGCCTTTTTACTCTACTTAGGTCTTCTGTTGGTTTGGTAATGGAACTGTTGCTTTTCATGGAAACATTGTGTGTGTGTGTGTTTGATTCGTCCTTGGGGCTGCCTCGCTTTTGGACTGATTTAGACAGATACCTTTGATCAAAAGACTTGGTTGACAGTTCCCCATGTTTTCTTGAGATAGACTCTGTTTCTGAGTTAGTGACAAATTCTGCTGTAACATCTAGATATGGGATTGCAGAGGAGTAATCCACATGATCATAATGGCACCCAGAGGCTTGATGGAAAGGACTCTGAAAGGCATTCAATCTGCTTATCATGGGCACGGACTTAGTGGTCTCCTTCTGACATCTGCAGTAACTTTTTCTTTGCTTCCTCTCAGAAGGTGCTGGAGTCTTGTCAAATAAACTCTTCCCTGGAGGAATTCTGATTTAAAAATAGAAAGAGATTAGAGGGAGGAAACTTTCAACAAATTAGTCTACAAATACCAAATAAACTTTCTTTCCCTGAGGCTGGGGAATGTGTAAATTCCCAATCTATCAAAGTACTTAAGAAAATGCTTAAGTGTAATCTCTGTTGTTCTTTTGTCACTTTTGCGCTGCCCTTCTTGAGTTGTTCTGTACATTTTTTAGCACTGCATGGGGACTTTTTATTAACAGATGCTTAAGTGCTTTGCTGGAGTGTTGCCAACTGCTTGACTTATCTTTGCTGAGCTTTCTTTAAGGTGCAGGTTACTCTTTGCATATTCCACATGAAATAAGGCCTTGGATTTGTCTCTGACATAATTCACAGCTTGGAGAATAACAAGAAAGGCTTATTTGTTTCAAATGCTTTATTGTAAAAAATTCTTTACCTATTTGTGTGTGGTCTCCTTACCATGTTTCCTCTAAGACTTGGACACTAAGTTTTTTCCTTGTAATTTTTTTTTTATACATACTTCAGTTCATTCTTGTCTTCTTAGGGAGCTTTCTTTTAGTTTTTCCTTTGACAACAACTGGTTTTGTATTGATCATTTTCCTAGTTTGAGTCAAAACAAGCTATACCACTCCATATGTGTCATATTCAGTATAAAACTGAGGGTCAGTCCCTGAAACTTTCACACCAAGCTTGGGCCTTGGGGTGTCTTACATAAAGCATAAGACCCAAGCAAGGCAGGTGCATGATTAAGCTATTGAGTACCTAATTACCAGCAAGCACAAAAAAGGAGAGGTTAGGGTTTCCACCCTCTCTTGGGGTTGAGCACCTGAGCCATGTTGGGTGGTGGACTGGTAACTCTCCTTTGTGAGGATCAGAAGCCCAGGTCTGCTGTTGCAGGACTCTGTCCATTCTTCCTTGGATCTGGATCCAAGAGTTCCTGAATCCAGTTTCAGGATCCAGCCCCTGAATCTGATTCCCATCTGCTGCTGAGTCCTTGTGCCACAGTATCAGTGGTGATGGTAAGGTAGTTGCCATCAAGGGGTGTTTGGGTGTGGTATTACCTTTCTGTGTATATATATATATATATATGTATATGTATTTCATTTTATTGTTATTATTTTCATTAAAGTAATTTAAGTTTTATTTTCCAGTCTGTTAACTGATTTTTCCTTCCTGCAGTAGGGGAAAAGGAAGTAATAGAGAACCTCTGTGACTTGATTAGTGGTCAGCCCAGCCCTAACCCTTGGCAATCATAGGGCTGGGCTATCAAATAAGCTGAGGAGATATTTTTTTCCCCCTTTTTAATTAAGTCCAGTTTTGATGATGGATGAAATTCTAGAGAGTTCACTTTGAGTAAACAGGCATGATTAAAGTTTCTGAGGAAATTTCTTGAGCACAATATCTCTTATTGATCCTACTTGTGAAGCACAAGAGAAATCCTGGAGCTTCATAGAAAAAGATATGCTTCTTGTCCCAATAGTTGACAATGCTTCATTTCCAGATAACTTTGAAATATCACCACGAATGTAAATTGTTTTGGCATTAATTTAGCCTAGTAGCTAGAATGTAGAGATTTCAGGAAAGTAAATCACAGCATTATAGAACATCCTGAGTTGGAAGAGACCAACAAGGCATCATGTCTGACTCCTATCTATGCTCAGGACAACCCCAAAGTGAAAGCATTTGGGAGTAATTTGGAGCCAGATACTAGAAGTTGTTTCTCAAATGATTTGAAAAATTATTTTACCTACTTAAAATACATATTTTATACATATTTAATTTACATTTTGTACTTATGTACATTTTATTTACATATTTTAAAATTCAGTTTTTCTTTGTCCAGATGCTATTTAAGGGAGGCTCTGCTATTTTTTTCTTGTTTGAAAGTTGTGTTGGAAAGCTGATGTTTATAACAGATCTGTGCCATTCAGAGCCCTGAAGCTGTTTGAGAGAGGTGGGAGCCAGGGAAGAGAACCAAACTGCCAGTTGGTGAGCTTTCAGTTTAGCTTCACATGCTGGAGAAAACTTAACATGCTTTCAGTGTTATTAAAATGAAATTAAAAACAGCAGCAGAAAAAACTCCCTTTAAGTTTTGTTATTTGTTGTGCCCTTTCTCTGTGGGTGGATCAGAGACTTATCCAGTCTCCACTGGCTTAGTTTTCTAACCAGGTTCTGACAGGTCTTTGAGATTCCATCCTTGTGAGTACTGCAAGGTGAAATTCATCCCCCTTCTTGCCCTTTTCACTTAACTGGAGCTTCTCCTGCCTTCGCTGAAGCATCTCTATCATATGTGCAGAGCCCTAGAAAACTTGCTCTTTTGTAAGTAAATTCCTCTATATTGTGCTTTGGCTGCTGATTGTTCAATAAACTTACTTAGAATAGGTCCTTCTAAGGATCTTGTTAGCCCTTTCTTGGGTAGTCAGCAGTTAGTTGGCTCTAGCACCAAACTATTTCTCTGTTTGCCTTCCCAGAACCAAGCTCTGATTATCACATTATTCAGATATTAAAGATGGCTGGGGAATTCTAAATAGTACAATTTGTAGTACAGGTCAATACTGCCATTAAATAGCCATGCCTTAGGCCCATTAAATACAACTAATTTGGTAGAGATGTTCATTTATTTTCTGAAATGCAACAGGTATAAAAATTTGTTGTGCCTATAGGATTGAGCTAAGTTCCCATGTACAGATTGTTGTGTTAAGGTGGTTTGCCTTATTTGCAAAACTACATGTCATCCAAACTCATTTTGGTTTTAGGAACAGCTATGAGGCACATTTAGAGTTCAACAACAGGTATTAAAATTTGGGTAAGGATGGGGACAGGGATAGGGACATGAATAGGAAGAAGGAGAGGGACTGGGAGAAGGGACAGGGGTATGTCAGACTGCCAGACTCCTGCCTTTGGTTGCAGACCATCTGTCTGAGGAAGTGCAAGTTTCTAGAGCTCACTGTCATCATTAGAGTAGATGCTGAGTGGTACATGCGTTACCACACATAAAATGTAACATTTAATCTATACTCACATATTGTAATTAGTGTTTGAGAATATAAGAACAAGGGAAATACCAAACCCTTAACTAATCCCTATTGTTGGTTATCTACATTTTCTAGTGTAGATGAGAACATTTTTTTTAACAGCTGAGTGAGACCTTAACCCAGCTGTTAACATGACATCACTTCTGAATATAAAACTTCTCTCTCAGTAACTGCTTTATGTGTCTTGTGCCAACTACAAATGAAGCCCTCGTGCTGTTTGGATGGTAGTGGATCTCCAGGCTTCCCTCACTAGATTTAGCAGATCTCTCTGTCTGATCATTACAGGAGCATGTAATGAAATCTATCCACACCCCTTGAACCAGTGCTACAGAGCATCTCCCAGGCTGGGATCCTCTCTTGTTTGGTACCTCCACTCCTCTATGAAGTCTTCCTGTGCCATATCACTCAGGTCGTTGTGGCCAATCCCATCAAAGAGGCCACACAAACCTCTGGTGCCATTGAAGTCGCTGCCTGGGGTCCTCACTGTCAGACCCATTCCCCATTTACTCACATCAGCTCGGACAAATGCTCCTGAAGGGAACAGGATCTGCAGAGGCACAAAAAAACCCCAGTGAATTGATGCTGTTACCAAGCTTTTTGTGCAAAAAAAAAAAAAAAATCTCCCTTTCTATACACAAAAATTTCAAAGTAGGACACTGGTGATGATGGAGGTAATATAAGATCATTTAGATTCACTGTAAATATTTTTTGTGCTATTATTTAGTTTGCTTTCAGATTCTATAGAACTAAAATCTGATAGCATTAGATAAATACAAAACCACACAAGCTCTTTCTTTTCAAATGAAGTTTTCCCACTGGTAAGTTACCAGCTAATATTTGAAGTTACTTCCCTGACAGTAAGGCCACCCTTGTGTCTTTGCCTGGGAAATCATTTATTTTAGATAAACTGCCAAGTTTGAAAAACAGCTTTCTTCCCTTTGAAAAATAGTTTCATTTTCCAAGGGCAGATTACCCAGAAAATGATTGTGTTTTAACGGGGATAAAGCAATTTTCTCATTAAAGAACTTGTGATAGGCTTACACTGACCTTTAAGGGAAAAAAAAATCTTGAGGTTAACAGAAGAAGTAGCTGTGTGGATAATGGATTTTTCAGATTAGTGTCCCCACCAAATAATAAAAAAAGTAAAAGGAAAAAAAAAAATCTGTTCAACTGAAATGTATTTTTGTTTGTTTGCTTTATTTTTACAGGCAAAAAGAAAACTATTTTGAAACTGATCTCTGGTGGAGGTGGGAGTAGGAGCACTCTATCCTGATAAGTAACCTTAATAGATTTTTTTTTTGATCCAAATTTAAATGTGTTCAGTTAATCTTAAAAAGTACATTAAGTAGTTGGAAACATCTCATTACAATAACTTCAGAGTAGTTATTTTCCTTTTTTAAGTGACCTCTGCCTAAGTATAACTTATTCAGCCAAATAATATCATTGCTTTTCTTTCTTTTGGTAGGGATTTTTGGTCCCTTATCAGTTCCTCCACATCAAATCTATTCTTCTCTGTGAAGAAGCAACCAGCTTTTATTTGTATTTCTGTGCTCGAACCAGAGTTTACATTTTGGCTGTACTAAATAATCTTGCCTATTTTCGCTTCCCAGTCATCATTTCAGGCATAAGAATACTTTCTGAGGAGCTCTTCATGAGTCATCTCCTTGTCCACCTGAGTGGAGCAGCAAAGTGCCACAGGTTGCAATTACAGCCAGGAACACTATGTTTGAAACTTGAACTCTTTGTGTTTTGATGCATTTAAAGCATCCTTCTTTTCCCCAGAATTACTGCCCTTGCTGAATAATGGAAGTCATCATATAAAACCAGTTCTGTGAATATGTCAGAAGGTCTTGGCTGGGTAGGATTTGATTTCCTTCTTCAGATAAACATGTTCCTTTTAATTACATGCTTCACTACAGGGAGGAGCACTTCCTACAAGGCTGTGCATAAAAACTTTGCAGTCATGACTGCATGAGCTGCTTCAGTCTTCTCTGATGTCTGGATTCATATTTCCAGGTATGAATTTATTTCAGGAATTTGAAGGATTGTAACTCTTTCTTCTCCTGCTGCCCTAGAACAGGTATCCCACCTGCTGCTGTAGACCTAACAACTGCCAAGGTTTTCTGTAACCCACCTGGACCTAACACTAGTGATTGAGGCTTTGAAGAAGCTTTTTTGAGACCTCAGTTTGCAGAGGTGTACAGTGACTGGCTGCTGGAAGCTGCTACCTTGCAGAAAGAAGAGAGCAAATTAACCCCTTCAAAATATCAGCCTTTAACAGGGCAGGAGCTGCAGAAAAGCCAGCTCCTGAGCTGCATGATGTTGGCAGTGGGCAACTGCTGAGCAAATGAGGATGCAGTGTGCGCAGCAGAGTGGTCAGGGATCACGTTCATTGCTGCACAGTTCCCACAGAGTCCCATTCAGGTCAGGACAGGATTGTTATTCATGTTCTGGGGGTGTCCTGATTTCTTTCACTGAGACATGAAGTGTAAATGAGAATTGCTAAGATCATTCTAGTAATGAAACAGCAATTCAATTGCATTTAGTTGCAAAATGAAATGACAGCTTGTTCACTGCTTTTTTCTCTATTCTATAATTAACATTCAATTGCTACCTTACTAAGATCTATTCCAAGAGAGATCACAAAGAGAGCCAAGCACAGGCACTCCCTGAATCCTTCTGGCTCTATCGTGGACCTACCTTCACTCAAAATATTTCCTGGCAGTAAGTCTTGATGATACAACTCTAGGATAAATTTATCTTGTCCATAATTTGTGGCTCTTGTCCTTATCAAAGCCCCTAGTGCAGCCTGCTCTTATTCTTCCAGTGATTTCACTGGATTAGCGTGGATAAGTGATACTCATACAAAGTAGCTTGTGGCCATATATTTTTTTGAAAAATACCTTAAATTATACCAAATGTTGCACATTTGCAGCTCGTTTTCGTGGCTTTTGGGGGCTATCTGGATCTGACTAATGTCATCTTACTGTTCTACTCTAAAACAACATTATTCTGCTACCTGAGATCTTTCCTTGAATATTTATATCATAAGCTCTGCAAAGGAGTTTGCTTTATGCACTGCAGTTGGGTAGTGCCTAGCATAAACAATCTGGGAATGGATTACCCTACTGCAGACAGTAAGTACCAATATTGGCTAAGGTACTGTGGCTCCCAGACATTTCCAGGGAGATTTGTTTTGCTTTGTTTTACAGTTTGTTAAACCAAGGCTTTAACCAGCTTCGTGGGGTTCTTTTCAGTCCCTTTTGCTGCAGGCACTCTTGTGGCTCCGGCAAGAGAATTTTGTGCAGCACCCTCACTAATAATGCAGAAATATTAAACTCCACGTTTTTAAAGGACAACCACCAGCACAAGAGGAAGTGCTTCACCACCACCATCAGAGTACTTCAACGCTTACGTACTGTTATTTTTCTCCCTCCATAGGACTTTAGTATTTTGACACGTGGTGATGTCTCTGTGCTTTTGACTCTTAGCTGTGGTCTGTTCTCCCAAAAGTGCCCATTGCAGGTGTCCAGCACCACGGTGTCACCTCCTTCTTGTGCAGCTACCCCACAGTTGCAGGCGGTAGCAGACTGGTGACCTCCACAATCCCACTGCCGAACGTGCACTTCGAATGCCCGCAACACACTGCGGCACAAGAGGAAGGTGCCGACTTTATAGTTATCGTAGCGCCTAAAAGCAACAAACAACAACAAGAGGATTTAGAGACCCAAAGAATCCACCTGTGATGGTTGTTTGTTGGTACTTGTACCAAGCTCTCCTTCATTAGACCTTGAAGGAGGGAAAACTCAACATGCGGGGAAGCGGTTCTCCAGCCCCGTAAGCAAGGGAATGCCATTGCAGTGATTAGCTGGAAGTGCATGAGAATTCATGTGAAAAGCCAGTAGCTGTCTCCCAGCTGCTGCTATGGCAACAGGCATGGAGAAAAAGGATAAACATTCCATAAAGGGCAAATAGAAAGAATTCCCTGCCTCCAGGCCTTAATAAACATGGTTTGACTCTAAGCAGATTCTTTGCAGCCTGATATTCTTCCAAGCAAAACCAGTGCTCAACTAACCTGTTCTGTGACTCATCACTAACTTTTGCAAGTCAGACTGTGGCTAGGTGAGTATTTTGTGTAGAAAAATCAAGATCCTATAGAATACCTGTTAAAATGAAATTGGTCCTCCCCTCCCCACAACATCCCTGTAAGCACAACTTGCACTTTAAATGGATTGGCAATCAGCACAGTGTGGTGTGTTGAACAATTTGGGGCTTTTATTCTTCTCTGCACACAAAGTTCTTCTGTCTCAGTGAGACCATGAGCAGAATAACTTTAATAACTTTGCAAATGCTTTCCCTCTGCACAAGCCAGGGATAACTCCTCCCTCCTGCAGCCCCTCAGGTTTCCACAACAGGGATCTGTGAAAGGATCGTAATGATTCTGTGATCCTCCTTCTCTTATTCTTTGTTTTCTCATGCCATAAGCTTGTCTTATTCCTATTCTATTTTATTCCAATGTGATGTATAACAGTAAATAAAAAAGTAGCTGTATACTTTATATACATTGCTGTAGCTTTTTTTCCTCACAAGCCACCAGGTACAATCTTTAAAAGTGATAGATTATTCTATTTCCTTTTAAGGCACTGCATTTAGTTCTGAACACAATTTTTAGGAAATTAAGTAATGTGGAAACTAAGCTATAAACTTATAATGATAAGCATTATTCTTTCCTACAATAAAAAAATATGTAAAAAATGTGTAAAATACCTCTGCTAAATAACAGGATAATTTTTAAGCACTGCAATACATACAACAATATTTTTTCAGTCTGTTTCCTATACAGAGGAACAAATGGCTCAAGAACCAAGATTTTTTTAGCATGTGTATATTTGCGTTTTATTTCTCTTTAGCATAAAAGCTGTAGAAAACTATATAGCTTAAAACACAGTAAGAATTTAAATTCCAGCTGCTTGTGTCTGCTAGAAAACACATCTGACTATCTTTCATCTTGAAAAACTTAGTGCAGTTGGCCATAAAATGATAAGATTTTGAATGGTTCTGTCTCATTTTCTAATCAGGTGCACAATCCTAAGTACACTGCTCAAATGCTGTTGCTAAGATTGATTAGAACTAAGGACAACATAAAAAACAGCTAATCTCTTTTAAAATCAAGTACTAGCTCCATTTAGATATCTTCACAGGAGAGATGGAGGAGGCAGGATATTTTATGAGAATCACTTTCCACAGCTTTCCTTCAACAGGGGAAGCTTAGAAGGGAAGGTGTTTAGAGAAAATAGTGCATTCTGATGGCTGTACCCAGATGAATAAGCTGTCTGGTAAATAAGATTGCATTAGCATATGCATATAAATGTCATTGCAGTTCAGGGAGCTGTTTACTGCTTAATAAGCATCGACAGTGGACCTAGTCCAACTCTCCTGGAAGTCACTTAGAGTCCTTCAATTAAGTCATGGCATAGATTGCATAGCACAGAGCAAATCTGCACTGTGTCTAGATTGAAGCTTTCAGCTGCCTTTCAATTATTTGAATGGATAATTGAACGTAGTCAGGTAAACTTTTGTGATGGTTGTACAACTGTAATTGTAATAATCATTCTTTGGACATTTGAGAATTTGCTTGTGACACCAAAAACATGAAGAAGAGTTACTGGTGCCTTTGCATGAAGGACCAGCTCTGCGTGTCCTTTGTGAACCAGGCACCGCTGCTTGTGTCTATACTGCCCTCCACAGTGCATTTCCCATCCTGCCTCCCTAGCAGTCTGTAGCAATAGGTGTACTGGGTGGGAAGTGGTTCCTTCCCTCTCCATCTGTGTATTTGTGTTGTTTCTCAAGGGGTGCAGCAAGTTCTTATTCTGACATGAAGTCATGGCTCAAGTTGTACTCTTCATCTAAGAGTTATGCTCCTAAGTCTTTGGTTATGGCAGTGAGATGTTATAGGAATCGTTTCTATTGTTTTATCATGAGAGAGAGGGAGAAGGGAATATAAATATATGTAAAAAAATTACTACCAGTAGTGTTAGACTAACACAATGCACTTACTATTTACCAAACTACTCTTCATCTTTTTATTTAACTCAGTTATTGAACATGGAGGGACATGTCAACAAATCCAACAATTT